>CANNZV010001572.1:0-144197 GCA_947561585.1 Caprella mutica | reverse complement strand
GTTAGATATTCTACCGATATTTGGTTAGATATTCTACCGATATTTGGTTAGATATTCTACCGATATTTGGTTAGATATTCTACCGATATTTGGTTAGATATTATACCGATATTTGGTTAGATATTCTACCGATATTTGGTTAGATATTCTACCGATATTTGGTTAGATATTCTACCGATATTTGGTTAGATATTTTACCGATATTTGGTTAGATATTCTACCGATATTTGGTTAGATATTATACCGATATTTGGTAAGATATTCTACCGATATTTGGTTAGATATTCTACCGATATTTGGTTAGATATTCTACCGATATTTGGTTAGATATTCTACCGATATTTGGTTAGATATTCTACCGATATTTGGTTAGATATTCTACCGATATTTGGTTAGATATTCTACCGATATCTCTATCGACATTGTGCCAGATTCATATTTCCATACCATGTATTCTAATATAAACACATTTCTTTCTAGTGACACTTGGCATCAATCTATATGTGATACGTTTATTCATGTATTTCTTGACATGCAGTGTTGAGTGCAGTCATACATGCACTATTAACAACTAACTTGTATATTATTTAGTGTTACACAGCACCAACAGTATCAAACTGAAACTATATATCATGTAGAGGAATGAATGGAAAAATGAATGACGTGTAAAGAGTGTGTGAATTAGTGTATGAGCTAGTGTATGAATTAGTGTATGAACTAGTGTATGAATTAGTGTATGAACTAGTATATGAATTAGTGTATGAACTAGTGTATGAATTAGTGTATGAATTAGTGTATGGATTAGTGTATGAACTAGTATATGAATTAGTATATGAATTAGTGTATGAATTAGTGTATGAATTAGTGTATGAATTAGTGTATGAATCAGTGTATGAACTAGTGTATGAATTAGTGTATGGAATAATGTATGAATTAGTGTATGGATTAGTGTATGAACTAGTGTATGAATTAGTGTATGAATTAGTGTAAGAATTAGTGTATGAACTAGTGTATGAATTAGTGTATGAACTAGTGTATGAATTAGTGTATGAACTAGTGTATGAATTAGTGTATGATCTAGTGTATGAATTAGTGTATGAATTAGTGTATGAATTAGTGTGTGAATTAGTGTATGAACTAGTGTATTAAGTATACAGAGTGTATTAGTGTATACTGTATATGAAGTGTATGATATCTATTAATTAGTGTATGAAGTGTGTGGATTAGTGTATGAAGTATATGAATTAGTGTATGAAGTGTATGAAGTGTATGAATTAGTGTATGAAGTGTGTGATGACACACATCTTATACGTTCTGAACTTTATCTATAACATATTGTAGGTAATTAAGATGTTTTTTATATCTTTAATACAGTGTATTGTATCCCTGGTATAAAGGTTTTTTTCCCTGGGATATTCCTTTAATATCAAAGGAATGTATTCTTGTTTCCTGGGAAATATTATCTATACTATAAATCTTGAAAATATATATTTAGTAAAATATCTAAAGCAATTAATGCAGTTTTGATATTAATTCTATTAGTGTCACAGAATTTAAATCTAATTACAATAAATAATATTTCTTACAATATTGTCTTTAATATTGGTAACAATTTTCATTTAAAAATGCCATTAGGGTAAGTTCCCAATTATCGATCAGTTCCACATCTTCGGGCATATAAGAAAAAACAATATAAAATTATTATCACACAGTGTTATCTAATAATTATTTATATAAATTGTTTTTATATCCGAAGATGTAGTACTGACCGATAATTCGTAACTTAGCCTCCACTCATTTAATATCTGTATAATATCTAAATATATCTAATTCCTCTAATTACCATCTCTGTACTTATTTGTGTTACTTTCATGGGAAAGAACAACTAGAGTTCTGAGGGACAGGATGGAAAAGAGGGGAAAAAATAGAAAAGATTGTAACTCGAGTACTTGATTGTACAGTGAGTGATACGGAGTGAAGTACAGTGATGTACTTGATTGTACAGTGAGTGATACGGAGTGAAGTACAGTGATGTACTTGATTGTACAGTGAGTGATACGGAGTAAAGTACTGCGATGTACTTGATATTGCGCAGTACTGTACTTAATATTGCGCAGTACTGTACATGATATTGCGCAGTACTGTACTTGATATTGCGCAGTACTGTACTTGATATTGCGCAGTACTGTACTTAATATTGCGCAGTACTGTACTTGATATTGTGCAGTACTGTACTTGATAAATTGCATTCTCTGGAAAATAGTCCGAATAATATTTCAAAATTCTAGAATTTTAATGAAGTTATTCCTTTTCCACCTGTAAATACTTTATTTCAGTATAAATATTGAAGAATGTTTTCTAAATTCAATTAACATTTTTATTAACATTTCAAAGAATTTAATAATAACAAAATATTTATTATATATATCCTAGCAATGTTATATTAGATATTCTCTTATTTACATGTAATATATCATCTTTATATCCTATTTACATGTAATATATCATCTTTATATCTTATTTACATGTAACATATCATCTTTATATCTTATTTACATGGAATATATCATCTTTATATCTTATTTACATGTAATATATCATCTTTATATCTCATTTACATGTAATATATCATCTTTATATCCTATTTACATGTAATATATCATCTTTATATCTTATTTACATGTAATATATCATCTTTATATCTTATTTACATGTAATATATCATCTTTATATCTTATTTACATGTAATATATCATCTTTATATCCTATTTACATGTAATATATCATCTTTATATCTTATTTACATGTAATATATCATCTTTATATCTTATTTACATGTAATATATCATTATAATTTATATTTTGCTTTGTAAGACTATAGCAGGCAAAATCATAGATGATTGCACACTAACGTATTTTCTTATCATTATAATGACTTTATTTCCTACAGGATAACAAGAGGATAGAACTAACACTTATCGCAGATTATCCACGCATCTCCCATCTATGATTATAGGCGGCAATCAAGGGCAATATCACCGATAAGAAAATCTATTTCCCCACCATATCACATAATGTATGAGTGTACCAATCATAGATGGTTTATCATGGGAAATGTTGACTAAATACGCTAATAATGCCATAGAAGATTTATGAGTGCATTGGAAACAAATTGACTCCGATAGAAAAAGGATGTCCTATTTTTATAAGTTTAAAGCATTAGGATAAGTTTCCAGTTATTGGACGGTTCTACCATTTCGATCATATAAGAAAATAACATTATTTAACTTTAATTTCAATTGGTATCCATGATACCTAAAGGTATCATGGATACGAATTAAAATAAAATTTAAATAATAATCATTACATAATTTTATTCTTATATGATCGAAAATCTAGAGCCACCCGATAACTGGAAACCTACCCTATAAGAAATAATACTCTATTATTATGTTGGTATCAGTGCTACAACATTGGCTACCATTACCGTATCTTAGTAACGAAGCAATTGTCATTGGCAATCGTATCTGCACTTCTCTTTATTACCGGACGCGTAAATCATCTGAGCAGTTGCCGTATCCTCTATTATCGATGTTCAAGAATGTATCTGATTATCTTCCATTTGTACCTAATCATGTACGTATCTAATTTATTGGCCAATTGTCCTGATTGCGTATGAGATTAGCCTTCATTTTAGCAGTTGCTGTGAGTTACTGATATGTTGGTTGAAGGATCTATTGAGATGTTCTGATGCTTATTTGATCTGTGAATACTTGGCACATAACTCTGTCCTAATTATTGACTATAAATTGCATCTGAGAATGATAGATCGAATGTATATTTAACTTGAATGTATATTTTAACGTATGTTTAGCTGTTGTTTAATGCATCATCGAAATCCCGTACTTAAATTGATGCAAATCTTGATTCATCGCATATATTGTATAATTTATACATACATACATAATTACTAACCTGAGTTTACATCATACATGTTTTAAAATAGATCTATGAAGGATTTAATGATTGTGTTAAGATATGCAGCAATCACAGTATTGTCGGCTTCTTTCACACCGCACAAATGTAAGACAAACAGAAACCTAATTTGATCTCCAGGCAGTTTGATGGTCGGTTGCCCCGTAGTTACGGTTATACTGGACCATCGGTTACAAAAATACCACATACACCAAGCTTGAAAACCTATTACTAGGATTTTTCTTCAAGCTCTTATGCATCATTCCTATCCAGTAAATTTTTGTGTCATGCATGGACAATCATGATTAGGACTTTTCTAACTTGTTGTACATAGAGAAACAAGTTGCTTGGAGCTACCCCTAATAACATCATTCTTCAACATCAAGGCAATGATTAAGTTATCAAGGAGCTTACGTTCTCTGTTCGGCAAGTAATAGTGTGGACTAGAACATATCACTACCTATTTGCAACTGAAGACATGCTCTAGACATTACCAATTTACAGATCTAAGGCTGAAAACATATCACTACCTATTTGCAACTGAAGACATGCTCTAGACATTACCTATTTACAGATCTAAGGCTGAAAACATATCACTACCTATTTGCAACTAGAGACATGCTCTAGACATTACCTATTTACAGTCTAAGGCTGAGAACATATCACTACCTATTTGCAACTGAATACATGCTAGACATTACCTATTTATAGATCTAAGCCTGAAAACATATTACTACCTATTTGCAACTGAAGACATGCTCTAGACATTACCTATTTACAGATCTAAGGCTGAAAACATATCACTACCTATTTGCAACTGAATACATGCTAGACATTACCTATTTATAGATCTAAGCCTGAAAACCTATCACTACTTATTTGCAACTGACGACATGTTCTAGACATTACCTATTTACAGATCTAAGGCTGAAAACATATCACTACCTATTTGCAACTGAAGACATGCTAGACATTACCTATTTACAGATCTATGGATGACCGTGCTAAATTCTTAAAATACTTTCAGGCAGTATAGCTATGCAATTACTATAACGGTGCTCGGGATAACTTGTATGTTCCTTATACTTATAAAAAGTTATCATCTTTCCATGCAATTATCTATAATAGCTATATTCTTTTCACTTCTTATCATTTTGGTACACAAAATTACTGCCAAAAAAATCTTCTACAAGAACAATTTCAAAGATATTAAGAAACTATTATTTTAACTGGTATTTTGATTTTTTTTTTATTAATTTCTGATAGTATTCCTAATTTGAAAATAAAAATCCAGATCGTCAACTTTCAATTTTAATTCATGATAAAAAATATCATCTATTTATACGAATAAAAATAATTTAACGAAATTCTGTCTTGATTAATCATAAATTTAAAACATATAGTCTTTCGTCGGACATTCCTGACAAAAAATCACGGTGATATTTTACGATAAAATACCATCGATATTTACCGTAATGGACAATAACAGACGATCTGCCGGCTGTAAATTTAGCGACTGTGATGATCATCTTCGTCGCAAGGTAGCGAAGGAATTAATTTTAGCGCTGGGATGTCGCATAAATGCACTGTGTAGAAAATTAGAAGCTTTTAATTTTGGCATTTTAATGATTGGTAGAAACTGGAAATGAAATGAACGTAAATTGTCATCCTGTCCGTTCAGGTATGGTGGGGCCATAGGAGATTGAGAGGGGAAGGTATGGTGGGGCCATAGAATATTGAGAGGGGAATTTAATAATTATATACCACGCCAAAATTAAAATATTAAAAGTGAAAATTGAATAAAATCATATAATTGAAATAAAATACATTTAACATATCTAAAATAATTAATTTTGTAACAGTACATAATAAATAGAAAATAGAAAATGAGTACAAAATTTTAAAGAGCTCTTGTCATTTATGAACAAATTTGAAAAATAAACAATTTACTCATTATAAAAAGTAAATAAAACACATTATAAAAGTTTAATAAAAAAACTTCATAAGTGGTAAATAAATTACATTATAAAAGTTAAATAAAACACACTATAGAAAGTAAATAAAACACATAATAAAAGTTTAATAAAAACATTATAAAAGTTAAATGAATTATTAGTTAATCTAACAAAAACAATGCAATAAATTTCAAAAAATATGTATTTAACTGATGCAAATTGTAAAATTATTTCTCCTATCAAACAAAGTAATTAGTGCAGAATCACAATATACTAACTATATATCTATTAATTATCGTCACCTCCTTTATTTGCTTATTATTGTAATTTGATATTTCCTGACGTTTATAGCAGTTAGTGAAAGAGGTACACACCCTGCCAAGAGAGTTATAACTCATAGTGAGTTATAACTCATAGTGAGTTATAACTAGGACTGTGACAATATGATTTCAAAACCATAGATCTTAGGAATATCACAGACGAAATGAAATGGTATCGAATACTATATACCGCTGGTGTAGAACCATTCAATACTCTTTAATTCTCTCCGTCTATAATATTTTCAGGATCTATAATTTTAAACGCATATTGTCACAACCCAGTTATAACTCATAGTAGGATATAATTCATGCTGTCAACTAGGGTAAGTTACGAATTATCGGTCAGTACTACATCTTCGGTCATATAAGAAAAAAATATATAAAAATTGTTATGATTATTATGATAATAACAATTTTTATATTGTTTTTTCTTATATGGCCGAAGATGTAGTACTGACCAATAACTCATACTGTCAACTATAACTCATTCTATTAATTATATAATTCACCAAACTGTACATTAGTCATCAGAAACAAAACTGTTAAGGAGAGAAATGGCATTATGTGAAAAAAAACTGACTGAAAAAAGCTTATAGGGGGAGTTACGAATTAGAGGACAGTTCCACATTTTCGGTCATATAAGAAAATATAATATAATAATCATTATTCATATAATAGTCAATAATCAACTTTATTTATTATGGGTAATTAGGTATCCGTGATACAAGCAGTTATCACGGATACCATTTTTATATTACTATTAAATATACCATTTTTTTGTGGGATTATTTTCTGTACATGATCGAAAATATTTAACAGTTCCATCAATCGTACCTTACCCCCACTTACCTAAACACAGTCAGGCACGTTGGAGTGTCTGTAGGTATGTGTGTATGTCTACCCGGGGGGTGGGGGTGGGGGTAGTTAGAAGGGAGGGGTGGGGGTAGTTAGAGGGCAAAACGAGACATTGTCACGTTCCTAAAAAGAGGAAAAGGAGGCAAATGAGGGGAGAATGAGGGGAATGTAGAGAGGAAACTGTGAAGAGGTGTGAAGGTCTCATCAATGTATTTAAATGAATATACTTTTAGAATAGGTTCTGAGTTACCAAGCAATCCCACATCTACGATCACATAAACTATATCATAATTTAACTTTAGAGGATCGATACCTTCTCAGAAGAAAAATATTGGGAACATATCCTCCTTAATCAACTTATATGAATTTAGAATACACTGACTAAATATTACAGTCATAGCTGGTCTGTAGCACATACAGTGAGTTTAGAAGGTAGAGGGGCGGCTAGGAAAGCATATACAACAGTATACCACTTGATTTGGTGGAAAGCTAAACACTTGTGCTCTCTAGACTCCAATGAGAAATCAGTACCGCACTGATTTTCGTATGAGGAGTATGTGTCGCTTGTCTGAATTACACCATCTCTCCAGAGCGAGGTGACCTGATGGTAGAGAGGTTTCAGTTGCTCCTGAACACTTATGTTTTATGTTGATTGATGCTCAGTATCTCTGTCACTCTTTTTGTGGAGAGACATAGCAGGGCTTGTTTGAAAAAGAAAGAGCTGCTATGTAATATAACTTTAAAAAATTTCATATATCGGAATCAGAAAAAATACTTAAAAGAATTTGAAAAATATTCAAAGAAGTAGAGTCTTCCACAACAAATTTCTTCAAATATGACTTTTAAGAAATAATTTACATTTCTTACGTTTCAATTTCAAATGTCCTAAAATATTAGTCGTTTCTATTGGATATTGACAAATTTTAGCACGAACAAAAAAATCTTGGCCTGTTTTGCATGAATACCATTATTGTTGTGAAGTCTCAGATTATTAATTGGGTATATAATTCAGAAGGCTATTGATCCCTTGAAGTTAAATAATAACTACCATGTGAAATATATAATTTACCATATAGTGACACGTTATTTTAAATTGGTATCCATGATACTTGCAGGTATCATGGATACCAAATCATACAGTACACCAATATATTACACAGTATACACACACAGTATATGTATACAATCACACAGAGGCAGTGTATTTTTGTTCATTATTATTATTTCCATTTTTAATCCTAAAATAAATTAATTCCGAGTGAATTCAGACCTGACTTCAAAAAGATAAAATAAACTAAATCCCTCTGCCAAAACAATAATAATAATAATTCCGCACAGGTTACGAAAATCTGAATTAATTCGATTTCACGCTAGAAGACAGGTTCATTACATACACTTCTTGGAATCATCTGGATTAGATTTTTGCGATTCCCTAATTGAATAGGAATCCCAGGCAGGAATCCTTTCCTTAATTCTCATCAAATTTGAATCCTTGGCATCAAATTTGAATCCTTGCTATCAAAAACTTAGGTCTGTTCATCATCTTCAGGATTAATTAACGGAATGAGTTGGTTTGCGTGAATGTGGTAGAAGTATTTAGTAAATATGGTAGGGGTTATGGTGGGGCCATAGAAGATTGAGAGGGTAAGGTATGGTGGGGCCATAGAAGATTGAGAGGGGAAGGTATGGTGGGGCCATAGAAAATTGAGAGGGTAAGGTATGGTGGGGCCATAGAAGATTGAGAGGGGAAGGTATGGTAGGGCCATAGAAGATTGAGAGGGGAAGGTATGGTGGGGCCATAGAAAATTGAGAGGGGAAGGTATGGTGGGGCCATAGAAGATTGAGAGGGGAAGGTATGGTGGGGCCATAGATGATTGAGAAATAAATTTATAGTGGGCCAATAGAAGATTACGTGGTATCCCATGATAATCTTCGATGGCCCCACCATAGCATTCTCTCCGAGTACAGGAAAGTGCAATGGTATAACGGTACTTTAACCATCAATAAAAAGGTCTAAGGTTTTTAACTGCGTATGGTACATATAAGCATGACATATAACCAGTTTCAGTCGTATTACTTTTTTGAGTCCAATGCATGGCTCGCATGTACGTACAGTGCTATTTACTTTGCATGCGATACTTAAAACAAAACATGAACCTCTTAGTTTGAATAATTTGAACAGTTTCATTATTTGTTATAACAATGTATTTAAATCTAAGCGAATTCTATTTTGCTTTTTATACGCATTGGTATCCATGATACCTGTATGTATCATGGATACCAGTAATTTCAAGTGACTCATTAAATTTAATATAAACTGTCCAATAACTCAGAAAGTAACCTATGTGTTCATGTCAACTTTCACATACATATGATATATTACTAAATTAGTTAATAAAAATGGAAAAATAGATAAAATTTCACCAAGACAATCATTAAATTATCCATATATTGAATAATGTGGTAGTCTTTTAAATATTACTAAGTAAAACACAATGTTATACCCAATAACAATGCTATTAAGTACAACACAATGTTATTAAGTCACTGTCCGAAAGCCGTTTGACAAATGGTTGCTTCGTTCCTTTCGATGCAGGGCTTTAGATCAGTTTCTGTAGACTTATCACCATTACACTATGACAACTAACTATGATTGATGTGCCTCTTGCTAGGTAATTTGGCTGCCCTATCTATGTGTAGAGATGCTCTGATTACTAGAGATCTTGGTCTGGATAAGCTAGGTTATAATATATGATGTAAATGTCCAGGAATATGTGCATACTGACTTAAAATGACGTAACTGGAATTTAATGTAATAACTGTACCATCAGAGTCATATTGACGTCATTGCCGCTATAGTTGAAGTAGAAAAGGACACTGTATCACATTCTGTGTACCATTGGTGTCATTTTGACGTCACAGTCGCTAGTAAAAGTAGGTATGGACACTGTATCACCTTCGTGTACCATTGGTGTCATTTTGACGTCAGGGTCGCTAGTAGAAGTAGGTATGGACACTGTATCACCTTCTGTGTATCATTGGTGTCATTTTGACGTCACAGTCGCTAGTAAAAGTAGGTATGGACACTGTATCACCTTCGTGTACCATTGGTGTCATTTTGACGTCAGGGTCGCTAGTAGAAGTAGGTATGGACACTGTATCACCTTCTGTGTACCATTGGTGTCATTTTGACGTCACAGTCGCTAGTAGAAGTAGGTATGGACACTGTATCACCTTCTGTGTACCATTGGTGTCATTTTGACGTCACAGTCGCTAGTAGAAGTAGGTATGGACACTGTATCACCTTCTGTGTACCATTGGTGTCATTTTGACGTCATGGTCGCTAGTAGAAGTAGGTATGGACACTGTATCACCTTCTGTGTACCATTGGTGTCATTTTGACGTCACAGTCGCTAGTAGAAGTAGGTATAGACACTGTATCACCTTCTGTGTACCATTGGTGTCATTTTGACGTCACAGTCGCTAGTAGAAGTAGGTATGGACACTGTATCACCTTCTGTGTACCATTGGTGTCATTTTGACGTCATGGTCGCTAGTAGAAGTAGGTATGGACACTGTATCACCTTCTGTGTACCATTGGTGTCATTTTGACGTCACAGTCGCTAGTAGAAGTAGGTATGGACACTGTATCACCTTCTGTGTACCATTGGTGTCATTTTGACGTCAGGGTCGCTAGTAGAAGTAGGTATGGACACTGTATCACCTTCTATGTACCATTGGTGTCATTTTGACGTCAGAGTCGCTAGTAGAAGTAGGTATGGACACTGTATCACCTTCTATGTACCATTGGTGTCATTTTGACGTCACAGTCGCTAGTAGAAGTAGGTTTTATCCCTATTTTATCTTGATTCATTTTATAATGTATCGATTATTGTGAACATATATAAATAAATAGTTAATAATGATTCATCCAAATTTTTAATTCAACTAAACCCATCCATATTTAAACTCATGTTCAGTTATTCCATATTTTAAACTTAATTGCCATCTTTTTTATTATCTCAAAAACGTTTGATGAAGCAATTGAAACAAACTTCTAGTCAGCATCTTCCACCTGCTGCTGTACAATAAAAGGCATAAATCTTAGAGATGATGGCTCTATGGTAGGCCCTAGGAACTACCTCTTCATTCACACTATGTAATTAGTAAGTAACCACTATGGTGTACGCTAGGTCTTATTCACTAGCCCCAACATAGACCATCTGGACGATTGACTGGTACTATCCCGTACAAATGTATAGAATTCTAGTGAACGCAGTCACTTTGACGACGTTTTACTTTTCAAGCATTTGTATTTTATATATCATTATTGGTAGATACTTGAAATATTATTTAATTTTAATATAAGGAAAAAGTGTTTAGTTGGTATCCATGATACCTGCAAGTATCATGGATACCAATTAATGTAGCCACTGTCTTCTTCTAATAACCCGTACACGATTACTCAACTTTAACTTTGCTGATGTCCCAAAATAAGGACACTCTCCATGTACGGGTTGAAGATCAAAATTCAAGTACCTACCAATAATAATTCATGAGATACAAATGTTTAAGTTTCAACCATTAGGGCAATAATAGAAAAACCTAAAATTAAAAAATAGCATACCATCGGATGTAAAACTCTACCCAAACTATGGGTAGATAGTAACGGGTTGAAGGACCAGGATTTAATTTTAAATTCTCTATGAGGGAATTTAATTCTTTATCCTTGTAATATGTTTTTTCTTCATGTTCAGGTCTCTCTCACTAGGAGGTGCAACTAATTACTTTTATTTATTATCTGTGTTTCCATATTATATGTATTTGCAATATTGATAGGGAACATCCCAGGCAAGAAGAAATTATTCCTGGGATATTAGGGGAATGTCCCAGGAAATTATAATTTCTACCTGGGATATTAACAGAATGTCCCAGGAATAAACCCTTCTCGCCTACGATTCATTTAATAAACTAGGAAAAAAAACCTTCTTGCCTGGGATATTCCTTTAATATACAAGGAATAAATCATTCTTGCCTGGGATATTCCTCAATATACTAGGAATAAATCGTTCTTGCCTGGAATATTCCCTTAATATACTAGGAATAAATCCTTTTTGCCTGGGATATTGGTAAAATCTCTAGAATCATTAAAATCAACATTCAGTCAAATGCAAACCATTTCCAAATTTGTAGTTATAGACACTGAAATTCTTCAGATATCCTAATAAGGACAAGAAGAACAGTTTTACACGGTATTGTGGAGAGAGGAATTTATGGTGGGGCCATAGAAGATTGAGAGGGGAAGTTATAGTGGGGCCATAGAAGATAAGGAGAAATCACTTTCCCACCATAACTTGATTTCCCAAAAAACAAAAATTAAGGTTGTGGATGTGAAATTTTTTCGGAGGGGATCCTTCATAATCATCGAATTTACCCACCATAAGCTTTTCTATATTTGTAAAAAATTATATCTTACATTTGTAGCAGATGGTACCTACATTTCATCGGCTGGACACGGGCTATAATTTTCACGTTATTTTTTTTTCTTTTTTCTTTTTTACCAGAAGCTTTGCGCTTGCAATATGTTAAAGGAAACGAATTGAGATGTTACGTGTGTTACCTACTACACAGATGTGTTACAGGTAACACATCTGTGTAGTAGGTAACACAGTTGTGTTATCATTTTTACAAGGTATAACACGAGAATACATTTCATTTTTTGGAAGGATAAAATTATACAGTTATTTTAATAAAAGTTTAATTTTAATTCGTATATACATTCAGGTACATCTAACAGATAAGTTTTTATTTAAACTTAAGACCGAAAGTTCCGACACCAAATTTTCCGCTCAAATTTCATGTTAAATACATGTCACAATTACTAATGTTACGTATCATTTTACAACAGTTAATGATGTTATCCGCTTTTAATAAATAAACTACACATTTTAGTATTTATATTTTCAACTTTTTCTATTATTGTTCTTTAATAAAATAATTTTAGAGTAAATTACGAATTATCGGTTAGTTTCACATCTTCGATCATATAAGAAAAAACTATATAATAATTGTTATTTGTTTATTGTATCCATGATACCTGCAGGTATCATGGATACCAATTAAAATAAAATAATGAGTATTATTATATCGTTTTTTCTTATATGACCGAAGATGTGAAACTGACCGATAATTCGTAATTTATCTTAAAACGAACCCGAATTTTCCAAGCCATAGTTTCCCAGAACCTGCCCATCTCTAACTTCCACTGAGGATATTAATAGAATTAGAGTCAATGCTGTAATTTGAGTGTACTACAACAGTATACAGTTCCAATTTCCTCTGTAATGATCGACTGCTTATGTGTCATTGCCGCAATATCGGCTACACTCTGACGGATAGGTACGCCTCATGCGATCACCGGGCGGAAGTAGGTTAATTAACTTATTGTACGACATGGCGGGGAAAAGTAGTGACAGCAGTTGTCATCATTAGTATGGTATCTGAAAAAGATATCAAAAGATGAGGGGTCCCCTCTCAATCTTCTATGGCCCCACCATACCTTCCCCTCTCAATCTTCTATGGCCCCACCATACCTTCCCCTCTCAATCTTCTATGGCCCCACCATACCTTCCCCTCTCAATCTTCTATGGCCCCACCATACCTTCCCCTCTCAATCTTCTATGGCCCCACCATACCTTCCCCTCTCAATCTTCTATGGCCCCACCATACCTTCCCCTCTCAATCTTCTATGGCCCCACCATACCTTCCCCTCTCAATCTTCTATGGCCCCACCATACCTTCCCCTCTCAATCTTCTATGGCCCCACCATACCTTCCCCTCTCAATCTTCTATGGCCCCACCATACCTTCCCCTCTCAATCTTCTATGGCCCCACCATACCTTCCCCTCTCAATCTTCTATGGCCCCACCATACCTTCCCCTCTCAATCTTCTATGGCCCCACCATACCTTCCCCTCTCAATCTTCTATGGCCCCACCATACCCCCCCCCCCTTAAACTTCTCCCCTCCGCTCTGTAAAATAATTCCTAGTCTTTTGTTAATTAGTAGATGTACATTAGTAATATTTTATCATAACTCTGAGTATTTTAATGTTTGCATCAATGTTCTACATGTTATGATGCTATTTAATGTGAAGATGTTTTATGTTGTTTTTGATGGAAATGTATTAGCGTGAATGTTTTTATTTACTGTAATTAATTTATGTTCATAGTGACTCTTATTTTAAATAATTATTTCCGAATATAATATAGCGAATATTTTGTTCATGTTAATATATGAAAAATATCAGTTTTTAACCATGATTTTAATTAACGATTAGGGTAAGTTACGAATTATCGGTCAGTACTACATCTTCGGTCATATTAGATATATAAAAATTGTTATTAGATAGCACTGTGTAATAATAACAATTCTTATATTGTTTTTTTCTTATATGACCGAAGATGTAGTACTGACCGATAATTCGTAACTTACCCCACTCAAATAACAATTAAATAACTCTTTCATTTCACAGCTCTGAATTTTTATTTACTATTTTCAAAGGACTAATAACAACAATTACTTTTCTTTTATTTAGTGAATATAAACCTTTTATTTTTTTGCGTCAAAATAGCGAATTCAATTTTCGTTTCACAAAGGGTATAATTCCCAATCTCCGGACATGATGATATTATCGTTCGCTTTGTTCGCTCACAGTGAGTAATCAGCGGGTAAAACTGGAAAATTGTTGGTAAAAAAAATCCAAATTGTTCATGCAAGGACAAATAACTGGAAAAAAGCTATAAAAATGACATGATTTATATGCCAATTCGCTTTTTTTTATAATTTGTCAATTTTTTGCGAGTTTAACTGAATTAATTTTAAATTTGTAACTTATTGGAAAAGTATTTATTTTGATAAATGTATTTTTGTTAAAATATAAATTAATGTCTTATTCTATTAATTACAACTTTAACATAAAATTCAATGTAATTAATTTATCAGGAAAATTGAATTTTAAATTATTTTAAATTCTACAGTGTTTTTATGTACGCGTTATTCTTAACGGGCAAGTACACTATAGTTACAAATATTGATACTATTGAGAACACGTTATTCTTAACGGGCAAGTACACTATAGTTACAAATATTGATACTATTGAGAACACGTTATTCTTAACGGGCAAGTACACTAGTTACAAATATTGATACTATTGAGAACACGTTATTCTTAACGGGCAAGTACACTAGTTACAAATATTGATACTTTTACCAAACTATGAATATTTAGCAGGTAACTACATAATATTTCTTCATAAGTTTCATGGTGGAGAAGATTGTTTTTATGATTAATTTTTCCGTCTCATCTTTCTTCCAACTATAAACATTCCCTTTCTGTTTTTTCACTTCAAAACACCGGCCACACATTACCCGTAGATAATGATTACCCAAAATTCTCCCTAATACCAAATGATTACCCAAAACTCTCCCTAATACCAAATGATTACCCAAAATACCCCCCTAATACCAAAATGCAACAACATGATGTCCAGACCGGCAAAATGGCTCTTTATGACATAATCAACCGTCTGCTGCCTCATTTAACAGCCTTTAGACGCTATATGGATGTCTGCTTACTCACTAAGGCATTACGGGGTTGGTTTTTGAACACATGGTACACGAAGTTTCAGAATTTATTGCTCACAGTGTTATAAATGAGGACCGAGATGCGCTGTTGTAGCTAGGATACCGTATACTGGATACCGTGGACAATGAGGTAGGTTTTATGGTGATGAAATTGGATGAAGTGTGCCAGGATTTGAAACTTGGACACAGGATTATGGTTTAATTAAGTAAGAATCTTCCATAAAAATTAGATTTTAGATTTTGAATAATCAAGTTTTTGTATCAAGTTACTAATTTTGAACAGTTGTTACATATTTTAAAACTAAATAGTATTAATTCTTTAGAAGAAGACAACATTTTTGTAAAATTTGCCTAACTTTAATAACCAGGATTGTGACAATATGCTTTTAAAATCATAGATCTCGAAAATAGTATAGACGGAGAGAATTAAAGAGTATTGAATGGTTCTACACCAGCGGTTTATAGTATTCGATACCATTTCATTTCGTCTGTGATATTCTTGTGCTCGATGATTTTGAAAGCATAATGTCACAACCCTAATAATATCTTTAATGGCAATTAACCGGTCGAGATCTATTATTAAGCATATTGTCACAACCCTATAGTAATAACGTTAATTAACCAGTATATATACCCCCTCTGGCACATATGCCAACCAATATCAAATGATCTAAAAACAGACACCAGGTGTTAGCCCATTATATCTCCATTATATAAAGGGTCTAAGGCAGCCCAGAGTGTATAAAGACCCTCGTGGGCTGACAATGGAAGTTATTTCACGAACCACAGACTATTGTGGTGGTGACAAGCTGCCTAATTGCAATGCTGAGAAATAGAAAGAAAAGTACTTGAGTAACCTGTGAAAACATGAATGAAGTTACCAGTCAGCCGTGGGTAATTTTGCTCATGAAAACATGAATGAAGTTAATTGTTATGAGTAACATTCCTAACTCATTATGGTGGGGCCATAGAAGATTAAGAGAGAAGGTTATGTTGGGGCCATAGAAGACTAAGAGAGAAGGTTATGGTGGGGCCATAGAAGACTAAGAGAGAAGGTTATGTTGGGGCCATAGAAGACTAAGAGAGAAAGTCATGGTGGGGCCATAGAAGACTAAGAGAGAAAGTTATGGTGGGGCCATAGAAGTTTAAGAGAAAAAGTTATGGTGGGGCCATAGAAGACTAAGAGAGAAAGTTATGGTGGGGCCATAGAAGACTAAGAGAGAAAGTTATGGTGGGGCCATAGAAGACTAAGAGAGAAAGTTATGGTGGGGCCATAGAAGACTAAGAGAGAAAGTTATGGTGGGGCCATAGAAGATTAAGAAAGAAAGTTATGGTGGGGCAATAGAAGATTAAGAAAGAAAGTTATGGTGGGGCCATAGAAGATTAAGAGAGAAAGTTATGGTGGGGCAATTGAAGTTTAAGAGATAAAGTTATGGTGGGGCCATAGAAGACTAAGAGAGAAAGTTATGGTGGGGCAATAGAAGATTAAGAGAGAAAGTTACGGTGGGGCAATAGAAGTTTAAGAGAGAAAATTATGGTGGGGCCATAGAAGATTGAGAAAGAAAGTTATGGTGGGGAAATATAACATTAAAAGAGTAAATCTTTAGAAGAGAAAGGTATGGTGGGGCCATAGAAGATCAAGTAGGGTATATAGTTTTAAATGGCAAACACAATTTATTTTTCTCTGTAATCACATGAAAATTTAAACAGATAAAAAATAGTTTACGTAATAACTTCAATATTTAGTCTAACATTTCCTAATTTATAAGAAATAAGGATAAATTACGAGTTACCGAACGTTTCTGCATTATCGACCATGTAAGAAAATATACCGAAATAACAATTATTAAACTGATCATTTAAATTATTCTGTAATTTTTTCTTACAAGATCGAAAATATGAAACAGATCGACAACTCGAAACTGCCCCTGTTTTATTATAACCCAAGTTGCACTCGGAGAAAATAGGTTCTTATTTTTTGCGTCATTAGTTGGCAGGTAGAAAGCGTAAAAGTCTAATTACCATCATCACATTTAATACGCTTCCGTCACACAGAAGTTTCGAGTCATTTTCCAAGAGTCGGGAATAATTAGGGGTGTCGAAAAATTGAAAAACACCGGGGAAAGTAAAGGTTGAAGTGCAGAACTCCTCTATAGTGAACTCCTCTTTAGTGAACTCCTCTATAGTGAACTCCTCTATAGTGAACTCCTCTATAGTGAACTCCTCTATAGTGAACTCTTCTATAGTGAACTCCTCTATAGTGAACTCCTCTATAGTTCACTATAGAGGAGTTCACTACAGAGCAGTTCACTATAGAGGAGTTCACTATAGAGGAGTTCTACTAATTGCTACACGCTGGTAGAACAATAATGTCGCTAATGCCTATAAGGTGGGTGTGCGATCTCTTATTTTCTAGGATTTAATTAAAAAGAAACAGACTCTTGTTCGCTGATAAACATCTTGTTTTGTTCTCTCAAACTTAATTTGATTCGAGGATATTGTTTTCCAAGTAGCGTAAATTCTATACATTTAAACACAGTGCTTTGTATAATGGCTAGTATAGGCCTCAGCAAATGCTAACATAATAAAAGTCATAATGGTTTTGTTAACGATTAAAATGCATCTTTATTGCTATGGTTGAACTTCTTCTATAATTTTCTTTCAGTTGAATAAAGTCCTGAGTAAGAGAACTACGCTGTATAGTGAACAAATTTTCTTTAGTCTGCCATGAATGGATGTTAGTTTTCTATAACTGAAAGCCTTTCATGGCAAACTAAAGAAAATTTGTTCTCTATACGGGATAGTTCTCTTACTCATGACTCTACATTCGCTATAGAGAAGCTCTACTGTATCCACAGATACATTTTTGTCAATGAAAAATCTGGTATCATTGATACTTTCTTCTATTTAATGACTACATTAATCATAATTCCTGTATCTTAGATACCATCTCCAGTGTTCTCTATGATACACAACTGATCACATTGAGTGATATGATCTTATGAACACATCTACACAGTCAAATGAAACAAATCACAATATCTCATAATGAATAGTCGTATTATCCTACGACTAGAGGGCCATTATGCTTCAACATCATTTATATCGATAAGCATCCACTAGCAGCTTATTAGGTAGTTTATCGTAGATATTTCGGACAGTATCGTGGGCTGATCGACCCTAAATTGCCTACCGTACGCCCACCATTAACGAAAGAACAAAAGAGGTACTGTTTGCGCATTTGGAGTTATAGCCAAGTTGATTGGAGCAAATGGTATAAGACTTGTAATAATTAGGTCTTGATTGGAATTTTTTAAGAGTTTCTGGATTTTTTATTTCGGTTGGTTTGAATGAGAATCAAGATGCTGCTAGTATTATTGGGCCTGTACTAGCAAAATTTGTCATATATTCCATCATATATACAACTAGAATGGGTGCTAGTAGCATGCATACCTTCGCCGCCGCTTCAATCGATTTTGACCTTTTCGTGACATTGACCTTGGACCGGATTGCTCTCAAAATCTAACCAAGGGGTTTCTGTATATTGACCAATCATCCCACCGAATTTCAGGCAATTTAGTTGAATACTTTTGAGTTATGCGAATAACAAGATTACAAATAAATTATTACAAAGAGAATACAAATAAATTAATGTCACCAAAATATAACCTTCCTCAATTTTGCGGAGATGGTAATATTTTTCGCTAGTTAACCGTAAATTCTTTTGTTGAACATCCAGAGCGAAGATTCTCTCTGAATTCTTTATAAAGTCACTGCAGTCGTAAAACATAGCATGTAATATATTTAATTCTCGAAAAGATTTGATGTGAGTGAGATTATACATACATGCCGGCTTATTATGTTTCTTTTCATCTCATGGTTCTTTCTGGCGACAATAGAGTAGTGTAATAATTGTCTGCTTAGTCCTCTCTCTTACTCAACTTTATTGCAATATTATGCATTGGAGCGACGGCGCTTTTCTACATTTGAAAGTTGAGATTGTAGCCGTGATACGGAGTGAAATGGGACAATTTCCTACTCAATTTATAGGGGAATTTCTTACTCTTATAATATCTTAGAGAAAAATATATGGGGAATTTCATCCGGAAATAATATGGGGAATTTCCCGCTCAAATTATTGGGGAATTTCTTACTGAAATCCTAAAAGAGTTTCTTACTGAAATAATAACTTACTGAAAAATGTGGGGAATTTCCTATAGAAATAATTTGGGAATTTCTTACTCAAATAATATTTCACTGAAAAAATATGGGGAATTTCTTTTTGGAAATAATATGGGAATTTTTTACTCAAATAACATGGGGAATTCCTTACCGAAATCATGGGGATAGGTTAGAAAATTTGTTACATGATGCCTAAATTTTTTTCGTAAAACGTAGTGTGGAATTTCTTAGATATCAACTTATGAAATTTCATACGTGAAGAAGAATTCAAAGAAAATGTCTATAACATTTTATGATTACCTATCCATATGTGCATGATTTTAGTTATACTAAAATGATATTGAAAGTAGCATCTTATCCCTATCCCTATCCACATATCAGTACAAATCTGAAAGTTGCTATAAAATTAAGGGATAAATCCAAACGTTGCAATTTATTTCTACATCAGCCTGGCAAATGTGGCAGAGGCTAAGAAAAGGTTAACCCCAATTTTCCAGTCGAATTGTCCTGGAAGGTATTACCTCCAATTGCCTGGGCTGGATAGATGCCTCCCGGCAAACGAGGAGGAATATTACGCCTGACTTTGGTGCTTTGCTCGAAATGGAGGCAAATACCGTGAGATATCATCATCTGAGAACTCGAGAAAAAGATGCCTGTGATATGTGCCATGTGAATGATTTAAAAAATGAAATGTCCTTTTTGTTGAAAATGAGTTAAAATTTAAAGGTCATCAAAGAACCATTTGATAATATTTTGAGAGCGATCGGGTCAAAGGTCAAGGAGATGAAGAGGTCAAATTCGATTGAAGCGGCGGCGAAGATATGCGGACTGACAGAAAACTAACTTATTTCACCCAATTCATGAAAGAAATTCCAATGACATTTTGATGTTCGAAACTTCAAACTCTTATCTAAGGTTCGACAGGTATTTTTTTACAGCTTTTAGTAAATTGAATGTTATAACACCTACCTACCTACCTAGTCCCATTGTTATCCATCAAATTTGCTATCATTCCAGCTCCCTTAATTCATGCCGTTAATAATGGCCGTAAAGTCATTTTCCGAGCTTGTAATCTGCATCCATAACACTTCACTGGGTCCATATACTGCATCCAAAAACACTTCACACGGTGACAATGTGTGATAATCAGCCTACTGATAAACAGCCTACTGATAATCAGCCTACTGATAGTCAGCCTACTGATAGTCAGCCTACTGATAGTCAGCCTACTGATAATCAACCTACTGATAATCAGCCTACTGATAATCAGCCTACTGATAGTCAGCCTACTAATAATCAGCCTACTGATAATCAGCCTACTGATAGTCAGCCTACTGATAATCAACCTACTGATAATCAGCCTACTGATAATCAGCCTACTGATAGTCAGCCTACTGATAATCAACCTACTGATAATCAGCCTACTGATAATCAGCCTACTGATAATCAACCTACTGATAATCAGCCTACTGATAATCAGCCTACTGATAGTCAACCTACTGATAATCAACCTACTGATAATCAGCCTACTGATAATCAGCCTACTGATAATCAACCTACTGATAATCAGCCTTACTAATAATCAGCCTACTAATAATCAGCCTACTAATAATCAGCCTACTAATAATCAGCCTACTAATAATCAGCCTACTAATAATCAGCCTACTAATAATCAGCCTACTAATAATCAGCCTACTAATAATCAGCCTACTAATAATCAATATTCACAACTTGGCATCCATTTAACATAATAAATATACATTAGTATATTATTTTTATACAATTGGAAGATTTGTTAGTGTAAATTCCCCATGTAATTTATCTGTGTAAAATATGGTAGGACCGCTCCAAATTGTCCACCATACCAGAAAAAATTATATAGTATAACTCGTTATTTTAATTGGTATCCATGATACCTACAAATATCATGGATACCAATTAACAAAAAATAACGAATTAATATGCCAAATCTTTTCCCATATTGACGAAAATATAGAACCGTCTCATAACTCGGAGCTTACCCTACAGAACTTTTTAAAAATATTATATTAAACGACTGTTTACTTGGAAAATATAATTCAGTTCACTGCATTATATAAAATAAAGTTACACCTACCACTACCTGGATAAAATTATATTATTTATTACAATATTTCAATTCCATTTGAATTACAGTCAATAAATAGAGTAACAAAATATTCCAAACCCAATTACCTTCTTCTAACACTTCAAAAAAGAAATACATGTAATTGCTGCTCTTTTGAATATCCAGTGTGACTTATGGTAGGCGTAACCGAGCTTGTTCTCCGATAACACGGTGGCGGTGTTTTCATTAAAGCCAGACTTCAAACAGTGGCTTTGTTTGTTCCAAAAACTTAAGGAAATACCAAGACGCCTCTTCCAATTATTGAGAAAAGGCTTATTCGAAAAATGCACAACTAGCGGACTAATAAGAGGCTGAAGTGCGAGGCAAATAATCGTCCTTTGTGAAGGTGTACCTCAGGGTGCAGTTATATGTGCTCTCTTTTTCCTCATGTTGATGTTGCATTCTCCTGTAGAGGGTAGGTTACAAATTATCGTACAGTTTCACTGCTTTAAACATATAAGAAAAAGATATATAATAGTTGATGGGTCACTCTTATTTTAATTGGTATACATGATACTTGCAGGAATCATGGATACCAAATAAAATAAAAAGTTAATCATTTAAATTAAGTTAAAAGTTGAAAATAAAAAGATAATAAGTTAAATATATTCTTCTTATATGATAAAAGATAACTGTCCGATAACTCAGAATCTACCCCCCTGCATGAATCGAAAGCAAAATTATTCCAATGTTGCAAAATGTTCACTATTTATATATATTGTATTCTCTATCAATTAGCATTGTTTTTTACTGCATGAGCCATCTATAAAAAGAAAATTGCATAACGTTATGCAAAACCAATTTTGAAAAAGCGTTCGAATTAAAGTTAATATATTATTACTATTCAACATAACTAATTGGCCATTAAAATAATTACAACTTCTTTACAAATCATTTAATTCTCTAAACTTCACCAAATCCTCATTTCATTTTGATTCAGTTTAGAGAATTACGTGATTTGTAAAGAAGTTGTAATTATTTGAACTACGAATATATAACATTAAGAAATTGAAAAGTTTTAGACTAATTAAAAGTTTATTGTAGACTAATGAATTCCTGCAAGTTTTATATCTAATTCATAATTAATGAGTTAAATAGTAGCTGCTTTAGGTACGTACATGCTAATTATAAACGCCTACTCTATTTCGCTAAAGAGCGTATGGATGAAGTGGGAGTTCAACTTTAACGTCACAGATTGAAATGGATGTGTGCCGTGTATGTGCTGTATGTGTGCTGTGTGTGTGCTGTGTGTGTGCTGTGTGTGCTGTGTGTGTGCTGTGTGTGTGCTGTGTGTGTGCTGTGTGTGTGCTGTGTGTGTGCTGTGTGTGTGCTGTGAGTAAGTGTGCTGTGTGTGTGCTGTGTGTGTGCTGTGTATGTGCTGTATTTTGTGATGTCCAACACTCAAGTAATTATGTATAGCTTTAACTACGCTATTTTGATGAAATTAGTCAATTAAATGCATTAATAATTGATTATCTACTCCATCACTGTTGGTCCTGCTTCATACCCTTTACCTGCCTTGCGCACTCTCGAGATTGTCACACATTTTCAAAGATCCTAATAATGTGCAGCGCATTCTTAAGATCATTGCATATAGTAATAATGACCTTGACCATCCAATATTTCATGAGTTATAAATTACCTTGACCTTGACCTTTGGCATGATCGCTCCCAAAATATAACCGAATGGTTCCTGTACATTGACCAATCGTACAACTAAATTTCAGACAATTTGTTTAAATACTTATTGAGTTATAACAAGATTAACATTAATTTATAGAAACATTATTACAAATAAATGCCAGGTATAACATAACCGTGCTCATTTTGCGAAGGTAATGACATACATTTCCCATGGCAATTAGACCCTAACTCCAGTAATTGTTATGTGAACTCAAAAGGAAAACTCAGGCCATAAAATCTACGACAGAAATTAAAATATACAAAACTGAACTTTTATGACGATTAATGAGATTAAATGTAAAGATTAAATGTTGTAAAGATTAAATGTTGTGAAGATTAAATGTTGTAAAGATTAAATGTTAGGAAGATTGAATGTTGTAAAGATTAAATGTTAGGAAGATTAAATGTTGTAAAGATTAAATGTTGTGAAGATTAAATGTTGTAAAGATTAAATGTTGTGAGGATTAAATGTTGTGAAGATTAAATGTTGTGAAGATTAAATGTTGTGAAGATTAAATGTTGTGAGGATTAAATGCTGTTGAGATTAAATGTTGTAAAGATTTAATGTGGTGAAGATTAAATGTTATAAAGATTAAATGTTGTGAAGATTAAATGTTGTGAAGATTAAATGTTAGGAAGATTAAATGTTGTGAATATTAAATGTTGTAAAGATTAAATGTTGTGAGGATTAAATGTTGTAAAGATTAAATGTTGTAAAGATTAAATGTTGTAAAGATTAAATGTTATAAAGATTAAATGTTGCAAAGATTAAATGTTGTGAGGATTAAATGTTGTAAAGATTGAATGTTGCAAAGATTAAATGTTGTAAAGATTAAATGTTGTAAAGATTAAATGTTGCGAAGATAAAATGTTGTGAGGATTAAATGTTGTAAAGATTAAATGTTGTGAGGATTAAATGTTGTAAAGATTAAATGCTGAAAAGATTAAATGTTGTAAAGAATAAAAATTGTAAAGATTAAATGTTGTGAAAATTAAATGTTGCAAGGATTAAATGTTGTAAAGATTAAATGTTGCAAGGATTAAATGTTGTAAAGATTAAATGTTGTAAAGATTAAATGTTCTGAGGATTAAATGTTCTGAGGATTAAATGTTGTAAAGATTAAATGTTGTAAAGATTAAATGTTGTAAAGATTAAATTGTGTAAAGATTGAAATTGTAAAGATTAAATGTTGTGAAGATTAAATGTTGCAAAGCTTAAATATTGTGAGGATTAAATGTTGCCAAGATCAAATGTTGTAAAGATTAAATATTGTAATGATTAAAAAATATTGCAAAGATTAAATGTTCTAAAGATTAAATATTGTAAAGATTAAATGTTGCAAAGATTAAATGTTCTAAAGATTAACGGCTTTCCCATATCAGTACTTCCTTTGAAATTGTCAGTTGTTTTTGAAATGTTACCTGATTATATGTACCATACAGGTATATTGTTGCGCTAGATCATCTTTATGCTACTACGTCATAGACATATTCAATATATTAGATATTTTGTTTCAAACTATAAATAGATATAAATTCAAATAACTCAGCTGAAATTTATGTAAGTAACTTTTAAATAATTATGATTATTTATAATATTTAACTATCTGTATCCTTCATACCATTCATTACTTCATCTCATCCCTATGTATCCATGATACCATTCATTACTTCATCTCATCCCTCAGTATCCATGATATCAATCATTACTCCTTCATTCTTCAGTATCCCTGGTACCATTCATTACTTCATCTCATCCCTCTGTATCCCTGATACCATTCAATTCTATCTCTTATCAATCATATCTCTTATCTCTCTTTCTAGCAAGCAAGTATTTTCTTATCGAACAATGGCCTCTCGATTTCTCCTACTGATAACACTATCACTGATAGCTTATCACTGAGCATTACGTGTTAATTGTTTAATGACTATTAGTCATCATATTATAATGAGATGTTGATATAATAAGCATGGGAAAGAATTAATAGAAAGAACATGTCTGCATTTATTAATTCGCTAGAAAGATATTATATTATTGTATTTTCCTTATTGTGAAATTTTAATGTACAATTTATGAATTTGATATAATTTCTCCTATTTTTTCTCCTAATATGTTACTATAAAAATTATATTTATATTTACAGTGATACTTAAACTGAATTAGTGTTCTAAAATGTTGATATATGACTTTTATAACACTATTGCAATACGTATCCTATAGAGACTTACGTATCCCAGAATTTATACGTATCCAATACATCTCCGTATCCCAGTTACGTGCTGTAGGGTTAGGTAACTCCAATCTTTTTGACAATTAGTTCCAATACAAATCATTCAGTGGGTCATATGTCACTGGAGACTAATTTGTCAGTACCGGGACCAATTGGCCCGTACGAACCATTGTGCGACCCCACCTAACGGGTCACGCCTGTAACAACCTGGTGCTGGGACCCTTTATTGGATGGTTCAACCTAATAAATGTTTGCTCTTAGACCCTACACTTGTAGTTAATTAAATAGAATCCGTTGTAGGTTATTTGTATTTTGTACATATAATAAGGAAAGTTATATAAATAAACATTTTTATTCCAAGAAGCTCAGATATAAAGTATATACGCTATATTTTCATATTATACATACAGTATATAATTTATATACATTATATTGTCATTCAATACTTACCGTGCCCCTCCTCTCCCCCCCCCCCCCCCCGTATCAAATGACGTCATGAGGGGTTAAGTGCCCCTTACAAACAAGCATCTAAATCAGTGTTTTTGCGGAAAATAAGACCGTATCTGCAGTTACTTCCAGGATACGATGCAGTATCCATGCCGTATCAAGGCTACCGAGAAGTAGAGCGTGGATGCATTGGAAGGATGTTTGTGAGTTACTTTAATGTATCATAAATAGAGAGCTGCTAAACATGTGCACCATAAATAAAATCTAATTTGTTTATGACTCCCACAGTTGATGTTATATTTTACTCTAGGTAAGAGATGGTGAACATGATTCCTTCCTTATTTTCTTTCATCCCTAGTGGAATATTATTTGTATTGACTGTAAATAGATATTGTATGAATGTTCTTCACCGTAAGAGTTCATCCCTAGTGGAATATTATTTGTATTGACTGTAAATAGATATTGTATGAATGTTCTTCACCGTAAGAGTTCATCCCTAGTGGAATATTATTTGTATTGACTGTAAATAGATATTGTATGAATGTTCTTCACCGTAAGAGTTCATCCCTAGTGGAATATTATTCGTATTGACTGTAAATAGATATTGTATGAATGTTCTTCACCGTAAGAGTTCATCCCTAGTGGAATATTATTCGTATTGACTGTAAATAGATATTGTATGAATGTTCTTCACCGTAAGAGTTCATCCCTAGTGGAATATTATTCGTATTGACTGTAAATAGATATTGTATGAATGTTCTTCACCGTAAGAGTTCATCCCTAGTGGAATATTATTTGTATTGACTGTAAATAGATATTGTATGAATGTTCTTCACCGTAAGAGTTCATCCCTAGTGGAATATTATTCGTATTGACTGTAAATAGATATTGTATGAATGTTCTTCACCGTAAGAGTTCATCCCTAGTGGAATATTATTTGTATTGACTGTAAATAGATACTGTATGAATGTTCTTCACCGTAAGAGTTCATCCCTAGTGGAATATTATTTGTATTGACTGTAAATAGATATTGTATGAATGTTCTTCACCGTAAGAGTTCATCCCTAGTGGAATATTATTTGTATTGACTGTAAATAGATATTGTATGAATGTTCTTCACCGTAAGAGTTCATCCCTAGTGTAATATTATTTGTATTGACTGTAAATAGATACTGTATGAATGTTCTTCATCATAAGAGTTCATCCCTAGTGGAATATTATTTGTATTGACTGTAAATAGATATTGTATGAATGTTCTTCATCATAAGAGTTCATCCCTAGTGGAATATTATTTGTATTGACTGTAAATAGATATTGTATGAATGTTCTTCACCGTAAGAGTTCATCCCTAGTGGAATATTATTTGTATTGACTGTTAATAGATATTGTATGAATGTTCTTCATCAAAAGAGTTCATTCCTAGTGGAATATTATTTGTATTGACTGTAAATAGATATTGTATGAATATTCTTCATCATAAGAGTTCATCCCTAGTGGAATATTATTTGTATTGACTGTAAATAGATATTGTATGAATATTCTTCATCATAAGAGTTCATCCCTAGTGGAATATTATTTGTATTGACTGTAAATAGATATTGTATGAATGTTCTTCATCAAAAGAGTTCATCCCTAGTGGAATATTATTTGTATTGACTGTAAATAGATATTGTATGAATGTTCTTCACCGTAAGAGTTCATCCCT
The DNA here is from genome assembly GCA_947561585.1 of Caprella mutica. Lineage (NCBI taxonomy): Eukaryota > Metazoa > Arthropoda > Malacostraca > Amphipoda > Caprellidae > Caprella > Caprella mutica. The sequence goes on along the minus strand of CANNZV010001572.1, from coordinate 116,053 downwards.
AGTGGAATATTATTTGTATTGACTGTAAATAGATATTGTATGAATGTTCTTCACCGTAAGAGTTCATCCCTAGTGGAATATTATTTGTATTGACTGTAAATAGATATTGTATGAATGTTCTTCACCGTAAGAGTTCATCCCTAGTGGAATATTATTTGTATTGACTGTAAATAGATATTGTATGAATGTTCTTCACCGTGAGAGTTCATCCCTAGTGGAATATTATTTGTATTGACTGTAAATAGATATTGTATGAATGTTCTTCACCGTAAGAGTTCATCCCTAGTGGAATATTATTTGTATTGACTGTAAATAGATATTGTATGAATGTTCTTCACCGTGAGAGTTCATCCCTAGTGGAATATTATTTGTATTGACTGTAAATAGATATTGTATGAATGTTCTTCACCGTAAGAGTTCATCCCTAGTGGAATATTATTTGTATTGACTGTAAATAGATATTGTATGAATGTTCTTCACCGTGAGAGTTCATCCCTAGTGGAATATTATTTGTATTGACTGTAAATAGATATTGTATGAATGTTCTTCACCGAAAGAGTTCATCCCTAGTGGAATATTATTTGTATTGACTGTAAATAGATATTGTATGAATGTTCTTCACCGTAAGAGTTCATCCCTAGTGGAATATTATTTGTATTGACTGTAAATAGATATTGTATGAATGTTCTTCACCGTGAGAGTTCATCCCTAGTGGAATATTATTTGTATTGACTGTAAATAGATATTGTATGAATGTTCTTCACCGTAAGAGTTCATCCCTAGTGGAATATTATTTGTATTGACTGAAAATAGATATTGTATGAATGTTCTTCACCGTGAGAGTTCATCCCTAGTGGAATATTATTTGTATTGACTGTGAATAGATATTGTATGAATGTTCTTCACCGTAAGAGTTCATCCCTAGTGGAATATTATTTGTATTGACTGTAAATAGATATTGCATGAATGTTCTTCACCGTAAGAGTTCATCCCTAGTGGAATATTATTTGTATTGACTGTAAATAGATATTGTATGAATGTTCTTCACCGTAAGAGTTCATCCCTAGTGGAATATTATTTGTATTGACTGTAAATAGATATTGTATGAATGTTCTTCACCGTAAGAGTTCATTCCTAGTGGAATATTATTTGTATCTTCTTGCATAAACGAATTACTTCGTGATTTAGAGCTTATATTATATGAATAATTTTTCCTAATTCCTATTCCTTTATTTAATTTTCTCATTAGTATTTTACACTATCCTTGTCGATAAAATTTGAATGAAATATTAAACATAATAATTAAACTTGCAGCATTTAAAACGCTACCCACACTTCTGATTACTTCAGAAAATAGTGAGTCATGCTTATTGAGTCATGCTTATTGAGTCATGCTTATTGAGTCATGCTTAGTAAGTCATGCTTATTGAGTCAGGCTTATTGAGTCATTCTTTTTGAGTCATGCTTATTGAGTCATGCTTATTGAGTCATGCTTATTGTGTCATGCTTATTGAGTCATGCTTATTGAGTCATGCTTTTTGAGTCATGCTTATTGAGTCATGCTTATTGAGAGTGCATGAAATGAGCTATAAGCGTCCATCGCTGGATGGTGCAAATGAGCTTTAAGCGTCCGTCGCTAGATGTCGCGGCGACATCAATGACTAGGTTGCGACACAATGGGTGTACGGAGACCTGCAATTAGTAGCACACTGTCTTTGCAATGATAGAAAGATTTTTAGTCGGATTGAGACGTTGTACCTCCTTTGTTATGATCTGGAATGCAATAAAGTAAAGAACATAAGGTAGGTACAACTCTATAGTTTGAAATAAAGGAATGCCTCTTTAGGAAACTCAACTGGCTTGGGTTTGACATTCTTCCATCTGATAATGAAGAAATAAATAAAAATAAACCAGGAAAACCTAACTGATTAATCAGATTCAAAAATTTTAAAAGAATATATGAAAAAAAAACAGATTTTAAAACAAATTGATTGCTAAATAATATAATCCTCTTCTTAATTATTAATTTTTTAACTATAATAAGAATTTCAGATAAGAATAATAGCAGTTAAAAGGGAAATCCATTTAATTTAAACTATAAAATTTAAACTAAAATGAGAATTTTAGCTAAAATAAGTAACAGTTAATATGAAAATCCATATTAGCGAAGCAAGAACTCAAACTAGTTCCCAAAATATGAACTTCTTTAGTCCCCCCCTTCAGCACAAAAAATACCCAAAACTTCATCTGTAGAACTTTTCTAAGTCTGCTTGAAATAACCCGAGTGAGATCCGTAATTCCGAGACCCGCTAATTATACACACGAAGACAAACTTGCACATTAGCACAAAGTGAATATTCATGGGACATCCCATTCCACTCGGTCGATCACCAATTTACTTCGTCAAAAGACACAAACTCTTGAATCTAACTAACCGAGAACCAGCGGAGCGGTAATTCCCCCGCCCGCCACAAACGACATACAGCGGCGGCGAAATGGGAAGGGGGGAAACCACAAAGTTTTCAGTCAACAAACTTCTTCCTTTTCCAGTTAAAGTCCTTCAGTGACTTCTCATCTCTTTCCTTCAGTGCAATTACAAAAATAAACCTTCGCCATCATAGCATTTGCATCTCAAAAAGGATTCTTCGGCCACCCCTCCTCCCGTCCGCGCCATCTTGGTTTGATGAAACTTTTCGGGACGTTCGAGTGCCGTCGTCTTCTTGTGTATTAATTATTGCGGAATTGTAGATTTTGATGGGAAAAGGAGTGTTTCTAAGTCCATTAGCATATGAAGTTATGTCATCTTCACAGTTTATTTTGCTGGCAAGTGTTAGAAACTTAGTATTGTATTTTTCGTTCCTAAAGGGCAAATTAAAAAATAAATAAATAGTACATTTTGAAATTCGTGGTAGTAGAACTATTATTGAATGATTATACTGTAGAGTTCATATCTTACAAATCAATAATTGAATAATGTTTATAATATATACCTTTTCTTAAACGATCATCAAACTATAGAACCGTACGGTAACTCGGAACCCACTCTAATTATTACCGTTACATTCAAGGGTCTTTGGTTGTGAATGAGTATAAATGATCTCTGCAGTGATTAAAATTCATAGAGTTAATTAATGATTTACCTCATCCATGAAGTGTTACTTTTGAATGAATGAGTATTATGTGAATTGTAATAATACTTATATTATGCAAAAATAGTTCGTTAAAAGCGATTTAATTCATATGCATCATGTTAGGTATTCAACATAATTATTCATAAGTGACTTTAATGAGTAACGAGTGAATAAATACATATATAATTACACCCAATAGATTTCTGTAGATGGATGACTAAATAGAAAAATATCTTTTCGTGAAAAATAGATATGGTGAAGCCACCGACGATTAGGAGCCACCCAATATATTTCCTATGGCCCACCATTTATGTACGGCCAATTAACACAATCTACCAACCAGTCAATTTGACTGCCTTTTACTTTCCAAACATTTGCATCTCATTAATTATCATTGGTAGATACTTGAATTTTTAATAGTAGGAGACAGTTTTGACTTTTCGTTTTGATTGGTATCCATGATACATGCATCCTGCAGGTATCATGGATACCATTTAAAAGAACCAGTTATGATACATGCAGGTGTCATCGATACCAATTAAAGTAACAACTGTCTCCTTATTTTAAAATTTTAAAGAATCTACCAATAATAAATTAGACTATACGAATGTTTGATAACTAGCAAACAGTCAAATAGACTGCTTGCTAGTTCTACTGTTAAATTGTTATAAGTATTTGCAACTACATGTATGTGTGCAAGTGCATTAGGCGATGTTAATGACTTGTTAAATGATGTTTGCTAGGAAGGGTGCATCACCAAAGTTACTCGTCTGCATTCATCCAATCTGTAAAGTTAGATTGGTCTGTGTTGGAATTGTTCTTGTTATTATATGGGGGAGTTAGGGGCCAGAGTGATTAGAACAGCCTGCGTAGGGAACTATTACGTAGTCATTTAAATGGCTTTACGTAGTCATATAGTGGCTATATGTAGTCATATAGTGACTATTTGTAGCCATTATATAGTTATATATACAGCCTATACGTAAAGCTGCATATATTTATTGTGAGCGGTGAGAATGTTCACGGACAAAGTGCCTAACGGACAAAATACCTAACGGACAAAATGCCTAACGTACAAAATGCCTAACGGACAAAATGCCTAACGGACAAAATGCCTAACGGACAAAATGCCTAACGGACTAAATGCCTAACGGACAAAATACCTAACGGACAAAATGCTTAACGGACAAAATGCCTAACGGACAAAATACCTAACGGACAAAATGCCTAACGGACTAAATGCCTAACGGACAAAATGCCTAACGGACAAAATGCCTAACGGACAAAATGCCTAACGGACTAAATGCCTAACGGACAAAATACCTAACGGACAAAATGCTTAACGGACAAAATGCCTGACGGACAAAATGCCTAACGGACAAAATGCCTAACGGACAAAATGCCTAACGGACAAAATGCCTAACGGACAAAATGCCTAACGGACAAAATTCCTAACGGACAAAATGCCTAACGGACAAAATGCCTAACGGACAAAATGCCTAACGGACAAAATGCCTAACGGACTAAATGCCTAACGGACAAAATGCTTAACGGACAAAATGCTTAACGGACAAAATACCTAACGGACAAAATGCCTAACGGACAAAATGCCTAACGGACAAAATGCCTAACGGACAAAATGCCTAACGGACAAAATACCTAACGGACAAAATGCCTAACGGACAAAATGATTAACGGACAATATGCGTAACGGACAAAATGCCTAACGGACAAAATACCTAACGGACAAAATGCCTAACGGACAAAATGATTAACGGACAATATGCGTAACGGACAAAATGCCTAACCGCCTAAATGCTTAACGGACAAAATGCCTAACGGACAAAATGCCTAACGGACAAATTGCCTAACTGTCTAAAATCCAGTATGGAAATAGTGGATAAAGATTTTAATTTCTAATATGTAAGACCAAGTGGAAACTAAGAGTTTTGTCTCAGTGAAAGTTTATTAAATCACTACCACATAGAAAATGAACATTTTAACTCAGCGTGTTTAGTGTAAACACTTCTTATTTAACTGTGTTTGTGATTTATTATTGAAGTGATTGTTCTTTTTAACAAATCATATGAATATATTCATCTTACTCTACTTTGACTTTTGTGTATTTTTTTATTAGATATTTAGAATTCTAAATCAAGTAAAGTAATTTCAATGTATGTTTATGTAATGCTTATATGTATTCTACCATTTTAAATTCTATATTCATATATTTTGTGCATTAGGCACCTTGTCCGTTAGGCCTTTTTTCTGTAGGCATTTTGTCTGTAGGCATTTTGTCTGTAGGCATTTTGTCCGCAGGCATTTTGTACGCAGGCATTTTGTACGCAGGCATTTTGTTCGTAGCCTATTCTGTCCTAGTACCAAATATATAGCAATTAACTGTTTATTTATCTGAATTCATCAAAACTGGAAATCAAGGTTCAGTAGAATATGTTTTTAGTGAACAAATCGTCAATTATTTTCGATAATGTATTTCAGTTATTAATTTCTGAATTTTTTCGCTAATGTCCGATGAAGAACGAAACTGTATAAAATGTAGTACTGTTGCATTGGGTTATATCTATCCCACGAGTGTACCGTTTGTAGAACTCAAAGGATTAAAAAATTTAATTAAACATACAATTTGGCAATGAAAATATCTTCCGTGAATGTTCAATTAATTTATAAGCTTAAGACATAGATTGAAATATAATTTAAAAATTGAAATAGATACATTATCCTAATCGAACTGTCAACATAAATGAACAACTAATCGATTGCAAGACAAGCAATTGAATCCCCAGCAAGCAGTCCGAAAGCCATACTCGAAGTCCATATAACTTATTCACAAACATTAGATATCAGGTTGCTTCGAAGCGATGAATTCAGTAACTAAACTTTTATTGGTCTTCGCTAATTGAATCTTTGAACCGAACGAGTGGTAGTTCTTCCCTGAAACTGAATACGGTGAACAACTCGGTTGTGAATGAACAACTCGGTTGTGAAAGAACATCTTGGTTGTGAATGAACAACTTGGTTGTGAATGAACAACTTGGTTGTGAATGAACATCTTGGTTGTGAATGAACATCTTGGTTGTGAATGAACAACTTGGTTGTGAATGAACATCTTGGTTGTGAATGAACAACTTGGTTGTGAATGAACAACTTGGTTGTGAATGAACATCTTGGTTGTGAATGAACAACTTGGTTGTGAATGAACATCTTGGTTGTGAAAGAACAATTAGGTTGTGAATGAACAACTTGGTTGTGAATGAACATCTTGGTTGTGAAAGAACAACTAGGTTGTGAATGAACAACTAGGTTGTGAATGAACAACTAGGTTGTGAATGAACAACTAGGTTGTTACTGTGAGAAGTTGTTTAGATAGTTATATAACTACCTCTATAAGCCACACTATAGTGGTTTAACCACATTTAATTACTTTTATAAACCATACCCTAGTGGTTTAACCACAGTTAATTACCTCTATAAACTATACCAGTGGTTTAACCACTGTCAACTACCTCCATAAACCACAGAGTGGTTCAGCAACCCCTCACCACTCCATCTTCAGTTCTTATCAGTCCATGGTCAGGCTGTCCATCTCACCAAGAAAAAAAGAGACCAAATGAGATCCAAATCCGGCCAGTGTCTCGGCAAGAAAAGAACACCAGCTTTTTTATTCACACAATAACTGTACTAGCAGAAATAATAGACCTTCTATTATCATCTTATCCAATAGATGTAAATAGGGTAAGTTCCGAATTATCGGCCAGTTCCACATCTTCGGTCATATAAGAAAAAACGATATAATAATAATTATTTCACTTGGATTGAACTGAAAATGTGGAACTGACCGATAATTCGGAACTTGCCCTATTGTACACAGTTAATGTATGTGTGCAACAACCAATTAGTGATATTGCAGATAGTTTTTTGGGTTAAAATGATGAATTTTAGGAGATTTCATAGAGGAACATTTTAAGTGAGATGTGTCAGGGATTGTGCTACTCTTCAGTTAACGTTTTAGCTTAGTTGTAAATGATTGTAGTGATCGATTAAAATACAAATACACATTCTGACAAGGGGCCTTTCAAAAAAAATATATATATATATATATATTATAAATGGCCCGAAAAGGTCGTGTTAACAGCAAAATTTATATAAGGGCTTGAAATTATTTGCTGCTACTATGTACACTTTTTTCCAAATAAAATTTATATCCTTAACATAATCTTCTATCTTATTACCTGGTTGATATAATATATTTAACCGATAAAAGCCTATCTACTGAGTATAAAGCAGTTCCCAAGTATTGCTCCCAGTCAGTTCCTTTTCTGCCGTGTCAGCATTCTTACGGATACAAGAAAAGATTCTTTAGCTCAGCCAGCCTCCTCTGGCCTTAAAAAAGAGAATTATTGTACACAATCGTATATTTAGATCTTCGGAAACTGCACTTGTTCCTTGCCAGAGTTAATCTGCTAGAAAAAAGACAATGCAGTCTTTCTCGCTTGATGATAAACCCGTTAGTTCGTATCCTGCATCCTGGGAAATAAACTAATGCAGGATTCATTATTATATACTAAATAAAGAAGTAATTACACAGCTGTATATAATGATAATGTGTTATATTATTCATGTTACTATTGTTTAATTTCATGCTAAATCTTGGCAACATGTTCCCCAAATATTAATGCTTGTTACGCTGCATATATGAATTTAGATTTCAATTTCATAACGTGAAGATGGTAATATTTCAAAATATTTAATGTAACCCTTGTTCAATCTATACTAATAATTTCCTCAGTGTGTTTGTTTATTTATTTATTTATTTATTTGGTGTTCGCTTTTACACTATGGGTATTAAACATGAAGAATGTAACTATGATACGCACGGGAATATATTGACTTGATATTTAAATTCCCCTGTTTCTATTCAATTTTTAAATGTATTTTTATCTATAAAATAAATTAGACTATGCAGAAAATTTAATTTCAATTCAATTCATTAAAAGTAACCTAATAACGGGTAATAAATTGGTATTGATGATGACCCGTTATTTTTAACGGGAAAGTACACTAGTTTATTTAAAACACCCACGTGAAACCTGAAAATATTTGTTCATTATTATTCAACTCATAAATAAATTTACATAATTTATAAAACTCATGTTTATATCAAAACTAGAGTACCATACCTTAAAAATTCACCGCATGGTTTAAATATTCATGTAATTCATCTATCCACACTTCTGGTCCCTCAGATTTAGCTAAAGTTATTAATTGAATAATGACGATAATATTATAGCATAGAGTATATGAATTTAATGACAGAGCTTGTTAAGAGTTATTTGCAAACTAACTCTATATTTTATTAATAGTAAAAAATACACATTTAACTGCAGAGTTATAGATTGAAAATCTTTGAATTTGAGTAGTAAAACTAGGGTAAATTACGAATTATCGGTCAGTACTACACATCTTCGGTCATATAAGAAAAAACAATATAAAAATTGTTATTATTAGATACCACTGTGATATAATAATATTTTTTTATATTGTTTTTTCTTATATGACCGAAGATGTAGTACTGACCGATAATTAAGAACTTACCCTGATTATTTGAATTTTATTTTATGTTAATAAGAAATATTAAATTTTAAATGAACGTTATTTTAATTGACACCAAAGACACCTGCAGGAATTTAAACAAAGGTTATATACATTTTCTAATAATGATCGAAAATGTGGAACCGTTCGATAACTCGTACATCTCACCCTTACATCCAAGTTGCTTCAAAACCAAACGACGCAATCACTACTTTTAATCTTCTCCCACAAACCAATTTAGCCGATAATAGAGCCACTCTAAACCCTCTAATACCTCCCTACTCTCTATTTAAATCCAAAGAATCAAAAGAATCCTAAATATGATGCTGCTGCATCAAACATCATATCCCCACACCTCATTTACAGATCAAAACAACCCTGTCTTGATTCACACCCCCCTACTCTTCAAATATTGATTTCGAACAGTGAAGGGTGGACGAAAACCTTTCATTCGAACACTCAAAGTCAGATTCCGACGCCTTGCGTGTGAAATAAGAGTCTTAATAGTTGAAAGGAGAGCTCCATTTGAACAAATAAACACTCCAGAGGATTCGACGAGACACCTAAAGGATGGGGGCAGTATTTCATAATGCGTAGAATATCGCGCAAGATCTGCTACGTTTGATGTAGAAGAATATCGGGCTAGATCTGTTACGTATGATGTAGAAGAATATCGGGCTAGATCTGCTACGTATGATGTAGAAGAATATCGGGCTAGATCTGCTACGTATGATGAAGAAGAATATCGGGCTAGATCTGCTACGTATGATGTAGAAGAATATCGGGCTAGATCTGCTACGTATGATGTAGAAGAATATCGGGCTAGATCTGCTACGTATGATGAAGAAGAATATCGGGCTAGATCTTCTACGTATGATGTAGAAGAATATCGGGCTAGATCTTCTACGTATGATGTAGAAGAATATCGGGCTAGATCTGCTACGTATGATGAAGAAGAATATCGGGCTAGATCTTCTACGTATGATGTAGAAGAATATCGGGCTAGATCTTCTACGTATGATGTAGAAGAATATCGGGCTAGATCTGCTACGTATGATGAAGAAGAATATCGGGCTAGATCTTCTACGTATGATGTAGAAGAATATCGGGCTAGATCTGCTACGTATGATGTAGAAGAATATCGGGCTAGATCTTCTACGTATGATGTAGAAGAATATCGGGCTAGATCTTCTACGTTAGATGTAGAAGAATATCGGGCTAGATATGCTACGCATGATGTAGAAGAATATCGCGCTGTAGATCTGCAACGTTTAATGTAGTAGAATATCGCGCAAGATCTGCAATGCATGATGTAGAAGAATATCGGGCTAGATCTGCTACGTTTGATGTAGAAGAATATCGGGCTAGATATGCTACGCATGATGTAGAAGAATATCGGGCTAGATCTGCTACGTTTGATGTAGTAGAATATCGGGCTAGATCTGCAACGTATCATGTAGAAGAATATCGGGCTAGATCTGCTACGTATGATGTAGAAGAATATCGGGCTGTAGATCTGCTAAGTTTGATGTAGAAGAATATCGGGCTAGATCTGTTACGTATGATGTATATATGTAGAAGATACAGAAGAATATTTCAATATATAGAAGATAGTGGAAGAATATCGAGTTTTTTTGCATCGCATGTTCTATATGTTTGTACTAAACATACGATCTACATTTCATTTGAATAATTAGATCAGTGATATGATGATATAAAGGAGAACTATTGAAATATAAAATCATTTAAAATGTTACATTATCAGTTTTTTTCTATTAAACCAAACGTTTCGGATTAATTAAAATCCATCATCAGTGGTATAGGTACATACAATTGAGAAATTTTCTGTAAAAATATGACATGGTTAAAATTTATTTGAAAACTAAGTAATGCTTAAAAGGAGAAACTTTATTAAAACAAAATAGGTCTTAAAACACATTCATAAAACAATTCTAGTTAAAACCTTTAAAATATATATAATTAAAATAATATGAACGGGTGACAAAAGTAAGAAGTGATAATTTAAAGTTGTACTAAACTCTCTTGACTGCTTTATAAATCATTGTTAACATCTTATAAAAGTTTAACAAGTACAATAAATTGATCACTCTATGAGTTTGTATACAAAGATTATTTCGACAAACAGAAATTGAATCCAATTCAAAGGTCTTTTCGTTTTCGAATCCGCGTTAATTGGTACACCCGAGCGGTTAAGCCAGCTACATGTATCGTGGGATTCAACCTTTAATACATTCAGAAGTCATCAACTACGATTCGAATGGGAATAATCGAATCCTAATGCGTGTTCGAAAGCTGCGTCCGAAGCTCCTTAATGTATTCATGTATTCCATTACATTATTCGAGTCGGTTTTGTAGCTTTGGAATAACATGTTTTACTTTGCTAGAATCGATATCAAATATTCAGGTAGCGATTTGGGGATACTTTAGTTCTATTTTATACCATAGGGATACTTTAGTTCTATTTTATACCATAGGGATACTTTAGTTCTATTGTATAAACCATAGGGATACTTTAGTTCTATTGTATAAACCATAGGGATACTTTAGTTCTATTGTATAAACCATCGGGATACTTTAGTTCTATTGTATAAACCATCGGGATACTTTAGTTCTATTGTATAAACCATAGGGATACTTTAGTTCTACTGTATAAACCATAGGGATACTTTAGTTCTATTGTATAAACCATCGGGATACTTTAGTTATATTGTATAAACCATAGGGATACTTTAGTTCTACTGTATAAACCATCGGGATACTTTAGTTCTATTGTATAAACCATCGGGATACTTTAGTTCTACTGTATAAACCATAGGGATACTTTAGTTCTACTGTATAAACCATAGGGATACTTTAGTTCTATTGTATAAACCATCGGGATACTTTAGTTCTATTGTATAAACCATCGGGATACTTTAGTTCTATTGTATAAACCATCGGGATACTTTAGTTCTATTGTATAAACCATCGGGATACTTTAGTTATATTGTATAAACCATAGGGATACTTTAGTTCTATTGTATAAACCATAGGGATACTTTAGTTCTATTTTTATAAATTGACAATTATTAATTTTGTTTCTTTTTTAAAGTTAGTTGAAGAAAATGATACGATTATTTGATATAAAAATATACAATAAATGAATCAATTTGTTAAATTACAACAACCCTAAATAACACATATAACATACATACAGTTACTTACAGTCTAAAGATATATAAATAATTGATTCAGTGTCTATACGAGTTATGTACAATTATAACAAATATTATCTATTATAGATGCCCCGCAATGACTCAGCAGAAAATGCCGTTATTTGTTCATAAGTTTAACTAATTTCGCGGTATGTAACAAATTAATTTAATTAATTGGATTTTGTTTGTAGGTTACACGTATCGAATTAAAAAGAGATATCTAGTTATGGTGGGGCCATAGAAGATATAGTTATGGTGGGGCCGTAGAAGATAGAGTTGTGGTGGGGCCATAGAAGATAAGGTTATGGTGGGGCCATAGAAGATAGAGTTATTATGGACCATAGAAGATAAAGTTATGGTGGGACCATATAAGATAGAGTTATGGTGGGGCCATAGAAGATAAAATTATATTGGGGCCATAGAAGATATAGTTTCTATCATGAATGAAAGAATATTTAATAATTAATATATAACTGATTATTTAAATTATATATATATACTTTTCTTCTTATATTATCGGAGATGTGTACCTGTCCGATAACTTGTTACTCACCCTATACTGTGTTATTTCATATTTTTCTCAATTTCATCAGGTTCCAATTTTGTTGTTTTATTTTCCATGACGAATGAAAACACGAATTTTCTCATCACTTTTGAAATAAATTCGTGGTACTGAATTTTATCTCTACTGAAACTACAACAAGACTTTTATCGCTTGAGGAGCTATTGCATTAGGTAACTTATGGTGGGGCCATAGAAGATTGAGAGGGGAAGGTATGGTGGGGCCATAGAAGATTGAGAGGGGAAGGTATGGTGGGGCTATAGAAGATTTAGAGGGGAAGGTATGGTGGGGCCATAGAAGATTGAGAGGGGAAGGTATGTTGGGACCATAGAAGATTGAGAGGGGAAGGTATGGTGGGGCCATAGAAGATTGAGAGGGAAGGTATGGTGGGGCCATAGAAGATTGAGAGGGGAAGGTATGGTGGGGTCATAGAAGATTGAGAGGGGAATGTATGTTGGGACCATAGAAGATTGAGAGGGGAAGGTATGGTGGGGCCATAGAAGATTGAGAGGGAAGGTATGGTGGGGCCATAGAAGATTGAGAGGGAAGGTATGGTGGGGCCATAGAAGATTGAGAGGGGAAGGTATGGTGGGGTCATAGAAGATTGAGAGGGGAATGTATGTTGGGACCATAGAAGATTGAGAGGGGAAGGTATGGTGGGGCCATAGAAGATTGAGAGGGAAGGTATGGTGGGGCCATAGAAGATTGAGAGGGAAGGTATGGTGGGGCCATAGAAGATTGAGAGGGGAAGGTATGGTGGGGTCATAGAAGATTGAGAGGGGAATGTATGTTGGGACCATAGAAGATTGAGAGGGGAAGGTATGGTGGGGCCATAGAAGATTGAGAGGGAAGGTATGGTGGGGCCATAGAAGATTGAGAGGGGAAGGTATGGTGGGGCCATAGAAGATTGAGAGGGAAGGTATGGTGGGGCCATAGAAGATAGGGAGATGTCATCTCATAATCTTCAATGGCCCCACCATACTTATTTTCCTGATAGAAACTTAATTCATTTATATTTTAAACAAGTTTTTTTTAGATTATACAACAATTTTCTATTTTTTAATTTGATAAGATCTTCATAAATTCACTGATGGACATTAATTAATTCTTACCTACATTAATTAATTCCTTATAATATATTAAATAAGCAACTCTCAGGTCAGAGGCTCTAAAAACTGAGAAGTAATTGGAATTCTTCCAAGTGTGTTTTTTTTCAATAAAAAACATCTCTCTGACTGTACTGTTGAAATCTGGATTATTCTGTATTGGTTAGTAATTTAAATGGTTAAATTCCTTTATTTTTGTGACCCATTGTCCCTCTCGCTCTTCATTGTTTCAATTTTTGGTATTCGAGTAGTTTCCCTTGGAAGGTGATACTGGTTGTAGAGTGATATTTGGCACCTAGTTTTCTGAACTGCAGTATCACTCTGTTCGTTCCTTTTAAGTTTTATCTTGTTGATGTGCTGAACTGTGATCTTGTTACGTTGGTATTGTTTGATCTGATTGTTGGGAATTCCGGTAGAGTCGTTTAATCTAATTTTAGAATAAACGCCTCGCTGGAGCCCCATTGAGGAGGCTAGTAATTTCTCCAGTTTAGTTGTCTATTTGTCCTTAGGTTTATTTGTTTGTAAAGTAAGACTGCTCGATTAGTCTTGAAATAGACGGTGCAGTAGTGTTACCCTAAAATAAAACTGTAAACCGACTATCGGAGCTTGTTGCAGCCTAACGGAGCTTGTTCAAGCCTAACTGAGTTTGTTGCTGCTTGTCTGAGGTTGGCCAGTTGCTGGCCAATCATTCTATCACTCTCTGAAAGCAGATCACACCATGTAAGTAGAGCTATGCCATGTGTTGTTGCTCAAGGTGGAAATTTGGGAAAAATTATAGTTTGATGTTATTTTTAATTTTAGTTTGATTTTTGCCTGAGTTTATCTGGAGTTATTTTTTCTCTCTACAGTTCGTGTAGCAGAGATGAACTCTTCCTAAACTACCTTGGTCAAGAGTCTACTTTTCAGTGCTACTTTGATAAAGACACTCCCTACCTTGCTCAGAGGTCTCTTTTGTAAATACCAACCTAGAACCTGACATTCTACCTAGAACCTGACATTCTACCTGGGACCTGGAGTTCTACCTAGAACCTGAAATTCTACCTTGGTCCTGGAAATTCTGCCTAGATCTTGAAATTCTAACTAGGTCCTAGCAATTCTGCCTAGGTCCTCGAAATTTAATTCTAGTTCTAATTATCTCGTATCCTATATTCTGATGACCACCTAATATACGAATCAATGCCATATTTATTCGTGAATATTTAATCTGGAAATAGGACCCATTACCTATATGCTCTTAGGAGTGTTGACGGAACTCCGTATATTTTGTGTCTCTGTTTTCTTACAGTAACTTCTGTAGGCCACCTACCGTTATAAATTACCGTACCATATTTCTATCATTGAGGTGTAATTATTTTTTTGTGCATTATTTATTTCCCCTACATTAATGTGCATCATTGGTATTACTGTACGGAGGTTTGCTTGAGTGTGTGGGTGTGTTTGTTGTGGGTAGCGTACGTAAACACCGTTATCTGCCGTCGCGAATTCTATCAGCGACTAAGTTAATTTATTTCTTTTTACCAGATTTCTTCTAGAGTATATTTACTTGGTTTTTGTTTATTAATAGTTTATAAGTAGTTTATTTAGTTTTGTTATTAAGAGTTTATTAAAAGTATTACATTTAAGAACCAAATTACCTATTTGTTTTATTTGCCATTGATGAGACCTAATTGCTGTATTTTATATTTGATGTTTCAATTTGCCAGGTGAACTCTAGTTTTTTCAGTCATTATAAATATTAGTCTCTCCCATTTACCTCTGTTCATATTCTGGCACCTCTGCCGCTACATAGCGCAAGGTCCAACTTTTTGGTGCCCAGACCAGGGACCTTTAGATATTCTGGCTAGTATATTGGTCTCATCGTTGGTAAAAGATTTTTTCTCTCTTTTCTATGGTTCTAGATAAGTGTAATTGATTATTTTTCATAGTTTTAGAATTTAATATTTTTGCGTTAGCTCTTGAAAATTGGAATTACATATTTTTCGGAAGTTTAGTATTAAATATTTTTCCCATCGGTTCTCGAATAAAAGATATTATTCTTTAGTCTAGTATTGGATGGTATTTTTGCATTGGCTAGTTCTCGAAGATTTAAATGATTTTTCATCTTTCATAGTTTAGGATTAAATATTTTTCGCAATCATTCTCGAAAATTTAAATTATTTTCTGTCATAGTTTAGCATTGAGAAGTATTTATTGCATTAGTTCCTGAGATATTGAGTTATAAAAAAAATAGGGTTAATTAATATAGTGGCAGATTTAGTTATGCCTAGGAATCATTCTTTTCGATAGATTTTTGTTTACTATATCGATTTAAGTACGCAGTAGCCTTATATTTTTTTGACCGCTATGATCATATTTTTCTTCTTCGATTGAGTCCCTTGTAGTTTATTGGTTACTCTGCCGAGTAATTTAAAGAGATTATTGCTGCGTTTATATGCGAGCTATTTCTTTGTTTTAATAATTTGGGGTTAATTAGCTACCTAAAATTTTTTTGTCCATCAATTTAATTTTTTCCCTATCACTAAAATGAAAGAAGAAGAAACTTTACGACCAGTCGTTACTGATCCCAAATTCGGTGACAGCTCGTCCCCAGTGGCTGGTCCTATATCTAATAACGTGTCTGATAGTCCTGTCGAGAAAATGACTAGCACCATTATAGAGTGTAAATCTGAAATAAGTAAACTAAAGGAAGAACGTAATGTGTTAGCGAGAGAACTTAGAACTCAGGCTCAGAAAGATGCCGTAATTACGAGAAGAATTGTGGTTTATCAGGGTATGCTGATGCAATTTACCTATAATTCGGTCCGTGAAAAGTTCCTAAACGGACTTCTAATTAAAGATTTCTGCTCCAATGAGTTTCTCTCATCCATTGACATATTCATGCGAATATTTCTTCCTTCTCCTGTTGAAGCTCGGAAGGATATTGAACCTAGGATGGTTGACTTGGCGAAGCTTTTCTCCATGGATTCTTCAGAGCCAAGGGATGAGGACGGACGTCCTTTTCCAATCAGGAAGAACTTTTCCTGGTGGAGAAATTTCTTTGAAATTTTGATTAAGAGCGATGGATGGACCGATGTTAACCGGGTTAGAGACGACGATTCTTTATCGTCACGTGTCCCATCTGGTGCACATTCAATAAATCAAGAAGCTAAGGCTTACGTTGAATCTTTTGCTGTGCGTGAGGAGAAATATCATGGAAACCACTTCGATCATGAAACTAGTTCTTACAAGATCGATCAGGGTCAGAGTGGTTCTTCTAACGAGACAAGAAGGGGAACTGAAAGCAAAGAGGACTTGCTAGTCCGTACTCTGAGAAGTTTAGGGCCCCGAAGAGAGGTTATCCCTCCTTCTGTTTTCGACCCAGCGAAAGGAGGATCCATCTTTAAGTTCTTCACCAGTTATGAACGCTACTTTGGGTCAAAGTATGAGGGTACTGAGAGAGAAATGGCAATGCACTTGGAGAAATATCTCTCTGGAACAGCTAGGTCTGCATATAGTGCATTGAGCGGTTCTGATATGAACTACGAGGATTTGAAGGGGAAACTAATCTCATGGCATGAGTCGCAGCAGGTAGACAGGACTGATAAAATCAGGGAGGACTTCAATAATGCTACAATGATTCCTGGAGACTCGTGTTCAATATACTGCTTGAGATTAGAAAAATTGGCGGAACGAGTGTTCTGTGAATCTCCCCGCGAAATGGAATCTCAACTAAAAAGGAAATTGAAGAGCACTGCCCCATACTCATTGGTTCAGCAGATAGACATTGCCGAGGGCATTTTTAGTGTGACTGATGAGGGTAGTCTTTCTTGGAAGCGGCTGAAGAAGTTAGTGGAACAACACGATAGGAAATTGATTTCCAAGTCATTGGTTCCGCTTAAGGATAGTGTCGAACCTGTGAGCTTGTTCAGTAGCAGCCGATGGACAGCAAAACAGACTGATGAATTAGATAGTTATCATCATCAGCCCGATGATTTGCATTGTAGATCACCAGTAGATCGCAAAAGGGATGTTTACTGGAATAGGTCAAACCATAACACTCGTTCTCCACCTCGAAGGGACCAACAGGTTCACTCACCTGGACGAGACGGAGTTCCTAGTCTTCCAGCCTTTCAACGTAATGATCAGCGATCTCCAAAGTATGGTCCATCTCCACCATCTGTGAGATCTCGTGATCAAGTAAGATGCAGGAGCTGTAACAAGGCAGGTCATACAGAGAAAAATTGCTGGGGCAAACACAACAGATGTTTTGGATGTGGAAGCTACGACCACTGGAAAGCAAATTGCCCTCTGAAGGATAACCCAGGTTACCGTCACACCGACAACCATCCTCCCACTGATAAGCGAGTTAGATACGACTCCAGGCCGTTAAAAGAAAGAGCTCTTGGTCGCGTGGACGGAGAACAGAGCTTATAGAATCAGAGTCCACACCCAGCTTAAAATTGATTACTCTTAATAATGAGCAACCAGTTGCGGGTGATGCCTCTATAGAGGAATCGCAAGTTATTGAATTAGATAATGAAATATCTAACTCAGACGTGGAAATTGAAA
This sequence comes from Caprella mutica, assembly GCA_947561585.1. Classification (NCBI taxonomy): domain Eukaryota; kingdom Metazoa; phylum Arthropoda; class Malacostraca; order Amphipoda; family Caprellidae; genus Caprella; species Caprella mutica. The sequence goes on along the minus strand of CANNZV010001572.1, from coordinate 97,881 downwards.
ACGAGTTTGAGGCTTCCAATGGTGAACCTGCAAATAGTGAATATAGAAACATTTCACTGGTGGGTTCTGTGAAAGAAAATAGACTAGTGACTTCGATTGAGCTATTTGGAGGATTGCATGAGGCTATGTTTGACAGCGGAGCTCAATCTAACCTCATCCCTGTTGAGATACTAAATGAGGCAGGTACTATTTACCAAGCTCTTGATGATGAATACATTCTGGGCTTTGGCTTGAGTGGCCCAACTAAGGTATTAGGAAAGGTTTCTATACCTATAGAGTTGCATGGTTTAAAGTTGGATCCTTGTGAATTTTTAATATTGGAATCTAATAAACTATCTGGTATGATAATGTTAGGAGTTCCTTTTCTGAAAGAAAATGAAATCATATTAGATTTGAAACGCCGTAGAGTGCGGAAAAATCTCAACGACGGAACAACTTGGGACTGTTACATCGATGCTAATTCTAATAATTGTCGCATAGTATGGTCCAATTTACCACTTGTCGTGGAGACTCCCACTACTGTTAAACCCCAATGCATGGAAAAGGTTAAAGTCATTTGGAGCTATCCTGATATTGTGAAGGGTCCTTGCTGTGTGTGCTGTTCCTGTAATCAAGAATTGTTTTTCCTTGATGAGAAAGAGGGCAGTCAACGGTTGCAGCTGATTAGTGGGATAATTCCTGCTGGTGACACAGTTGTTGAAGCTCTTGTTCTGAATAACGGAACTTATGCAGAATCTTTGAAGAAAAACCAAATAATAGGATCAGTTTCATCGGTGATCGATTACTCAGAATTGATTAAATCTAAGGCGATTAACGTTGTTGCCGTTGAATCTGCTGGAGCTCCCGAATCCCATGCCGTTGACTTTAATCAGGTGATCTTGCAGAACAATTTATCCTCTGATGAAAAGGAGGAAGTACTCGAGCTTTTGCTCGATAATGAAGATGTTTTTGGCAAAGAAAATGAAATCGGCTGTCTGGATATCGCCCCTCATAGAATCGAACTAACAGACTACACACCAATCTACCAGCGTCCCCGTCGATTTCCAGGTCCTGTCAACATGGATATCGAAAAACAAGTTAAAGAGTTGGAGCTGCTGGATGTAATCGAACAGAGCGAATCAGGTTGGTCTAGCCCTGTGGTTCCTATAAGAAAAAAAGACGGATCAATCAGATTGTGCATTGATTATCGTCGGTTAAATGCAGTCACCAAGGCAGACAAATTTCCCCTTCCAAATCTCAGTGATGCTATTTTTGGCCTTCACGGTGTGAAATATTTCACATCATTGGACTTGGTCAAGGGATACTACCAAGTGCCCTTAGACATAAACACCAGACAGTACACTGCTTTTTCGACCGCCAGAGGACACTGGCAGTTTAAACGCCTCTCCTTCGGATTAAAAAACGCTCCGTCAGCCTTCCAACGAGTGATGAAGCAAGTCTTGAGTGGGTTCAGTTGGAGGAAGGTCATCGTTTACATAGACGATATTCTCATTATGGGAGAAACCTTCGCTGAACACTTGGAACTCTGCAAAGCTGTATTGTTCACTCTCAGGGAACATGGAGTGAAATTAAATCTCGGCAAGTGTAAATGGTTCTCAGAGGAGGTAGAGTTTTTGGGTCATACGGTCAGTTGTAAAGGTCTGAAAAAGCCAGAAAGCTATGTGAAAGCCGTTGTTGGCTTCCCTCAACCGAAGACTAAGACTCAACTTCGTGAGTTCATGGGACTATTGAACTTTCAAAGAAAGTTCGTGCCCAACTGTTCCGTGATAATGAAACCTTTAAGTCGAGCTTCTGGAGGGAAAGACAAAAAAGGAAAAATCATCTGGACGGGTGAAATGGAAGATGCATTTAACCAACTTAAAAGCATGATGGCTACTGATGTTAGATTAGCCTTCCCAGACTACAGTGATGAGGCTGAACCCTTGTTAGTCTTCACGGATGCATCTGGCTGTGGAATTGGAGCATGTCTGGCTCAAAATCAAGAAGGATCTATTCGGATTATTGCCTATGCTTCAGTTGCCTTCAATGCCGCAGAAGTGCGATATAGCACTATCGAACGCGAGCTGGCAGCGATTAGATGGGCAGTGAAAACGTTCAGACCTTTCGTGTTCGGTGTTGAATTCGTTGTGATGACTGACCATCGTCCACTGCTATATCTTCACAATCTTCAAATTGTGAATATGAGATTGGCTCGCACGTTACGAGAGTTAAGTGAATATAATTTCACTGTCAAATTCTTACCTGGTCGTGAGAATATGGCCGCAGACGCCTTGTCCCGAATAGAACACCTAAATAATTCAGAGGAAGAAGCTCTGGGAACAGAAGATAACTCGAGTCTGCCTGTTGGTATCGTGCACTGTAAGGAGGTGCCTGGAGGAGGTGACTCTCTTTGTCAAAGTTTGCTAGTATCAGGTGGATGCACAGGACTGTTACAGTTGCCAGACACTTCATTAGACTTACGAGAACGTTTAGTAACAGAGCTACGCAGAGACCCCAAAGCATATGGAGTTGCCAAACGTCAGCGTGGAACCCAAAGCTTTAATTTGATGCGTCAACCAGGTCAGCTGATGTGCATGGAAGCAATTGGTGCATTTGCTCATATTTATCGCTGTGTTGTATTCGTACATCTAGGTTCTACCCATCCGATTGTTTACTCATCGCCAACCTTGCAGTTAGCTAGTGATGCAGTGAGAGTACATCTTCATCTATTAGCTGGAATTCATTTCAACCCGTTGGTTGAGAGTGCTGGTTATCAGGTTCCGAAACTTCCTCGTGATCCTGTCCCACCAGCTGTCGATGACTTCTCTCCTTCGAACCCCAATCGTGACGAAGATGAGCCATGTGATGAACCACAGATTCGCACTACTTCTCTATATCGGAGTTCCGATGAAAACGATCGTTCGGATTGGTGTCGACTTCATCATCGTTCACACAGTACTACATTAATGGTGTCTATACTGGGTGAAGAGAGATGCGTGTTACTAGATACTGGTGCGCAAGTTAGTTGTTTGATCATTGATGTCCTTCCAGATGACCATGATGAATTGACAGAATGTGGTGGAATGGAAATTATTGGTATAGGAGATGGAAAGTCTACAGTGCTCGGAAAGTTGAACTTACCATTTCACATGGGAGGTTTCGGATTTGAGCATGATTTCGTGATTGTACCAAGGGGCTCGATGAATTTTTGCTGCATCTTCGGTATAGATTTGATGGAAGCTCACAATTTTCAGTTGAGCTTATCAGAACAGCAATTGATAACTCCAATGTCGGTGGTACAAATCCCCAAATTCAAGGAGCCATCTGCTTCTCACGCTGGTCATTCTTGCGCTGTACGACAGAGCTTCATCGCAAATGAATCAGATTTGAATACGATAATACCACTTGATCGTAACGAGTTGCTGGAACTTCAAAAGCATAATCAGCTCTCACAATTGAGGAAGATGATTCAAAACCCTACAAACCAGTCATGGCCAGCACCCATAAAAAGGTATCACAGGTATCGTAAATCGATAAACATAGTAGATGAGGTGCTATTATATGAAAAGGGTAAATTGTTAGTACCCATTATACCCTTTAATTTTTTGGTAGAAGTGTGCTTACTTTTCCACCATTGCAGAGCTCATCCTGGTCGTCAGAAATTAATAGATGACGTTACGCAGCACTTGTGGCACCCTAGCATCGCTGCAGTTGCTTCAGATGTCACACGGACTTGTGACTCCTGTCAGAGAGTGAAAGTGGCCGGAGTGTTACAGCCACCAATCACTAAGATTCAAACCAGTTCGCCATTTGAGTTGTTGACCGTAGATTTGCTAGCGTTGCCTACGACGAGAAAACGAAATTCCTGCTGCTTAGTGGCAGTCGATCATTATTCAAAGTGGCTGTCTGTGGTTCCTCTTCCCAATAAAACCTCTGCAGTTGTCTCAGCTGCTTTGGAGAACCAGATCCTGCCATCGTTGCTGAAAGTACCACAGAAGATTCTAAGCGATAATGGTCCAGAATTTCGAGCAGCTACGTTCACTGATGTGCTTGATCGTTGGTCTATAGCCCATATACGCACTACGGCTTACAAGCCCACTAGCAATGGCTTAGTAGAGCGAACCAATAGGACCTTGACTGAACTTCTAAGAAGTTTGAAAGCAGAGTGTCATGATTGGGACACCATGATTCCTCGTGCTGTTATGTTGTACAATGGTTCTACTCATTCGGAATTAAAGGAGTCACCATCGTCATTTCTACTCAGACATAGTCACATGTTGTCTTCAGATTTGAGATTGCCTGCCACAGAAAATACATACTGGAAACAGGGGAATCCTGCTTTTAAACCATTTAAAAGAGGTAACATGGTACTCCGTAAAATAGTATTTACAGGGCGTAAGTTGACAGATAAGTTAGAGGACAGGTACTGTGGTCCGTACCAGATTGTTCAAGTAAATTTGAATAAAGTGACCTACATCATAAAGAGAGTGTCTGATGGTCGTGAACAAAAGGTTCATCATACACAATTACGTCGTTACTACCCAGCTCCAAGATATCTCTTAAATCACTTTTCATTTGATCGAATTGTGTCGAGTGGTTCTCAAACAGAGAACGAGGTTCTTCCTACTCAGGAGACTACTGTCGATCAATTCCAGCCAATCGGTGATGGCTATTCGGGTGATTATTTTCCTGCAGATAATGATTATCACCCTCGAGTTATTGGAGAATACTCACGTAAGTCCTCTAGCGGTGAAATAGGGATTAATGATAATTTCACTTTCGATGTACATCCTTCGGAAGATCTCTGTATTGACATGGTGTTCGAGGACTATATAGACACTATATGCGAGGTGGAGGAGACATTTTTGCCTAATGTCAAAGATCTCACTCTGGAAACTAAGGAGTCTACCTTCATTGTTCCGGAAACATCATCTTCGTCAAGGGACTTGAATTGGTCATCTTTGGCAGATGATCCAGAGTTTTGGGAAATACTGGAGGTCGAACCATCTGTATGTAATGAACCTGTGAGTGACGAATCTGAGAGTGATACTACTATGAGCGAATATATTTCTCTTCTCAGTAATGATTCGAGAAAGTATTACGTTGTAACCCCAGATATCGAGGACGAGTCTGATAATTGTGCAGATGACTTATATTTGGATTTAGAGAAGCAGACCGATGAGCCGGTTACTTGGAGGATCTCTACCAGAATGAACTGGAGCTATGGTGATTTGGATAGTCTGCTCGTTGAAAAGGCAACACGCCCGCGCTTTATTTGGTTAAGTAGGACTATTACCGCATTGGATCTTGCGGTAACTAGGCCAGTTGTTGGGTCCTTGCCTGAATTATGGAATCGTCGTAAGAAGAGGAGTAATTTCCTAAAGTCAGATTCTTCGACTTCTCGTCCCATTTCATCTGATCCGTCGACTTCGTCGAAAGCTTCAGTGGTTTTTCCGGGTAATCGACGTCAAACCCGTTCACAAGGACCGGTTCAAGATTTTCCTAGAGTCCAGCCGACCCCTATTGAATACAAGTCACGTTCTGTTTCTAAGAGAGTGAGCAATGGGCCAGGTGGGGAGGAATGTTGAAATCTGGATTATTCTGTATTGGTTAGTAATTTAAATGGTTAAATTCCTTTATTTTTGTGACCCATTGTCCCTCTCGCTCTTCATTGTTTCAATTTTTGGTATTCGAGTAGTTTCCCTTGGAAGGTGATACTGGTTGTAGAGTGATATTTGGCACCTAGTTTTCTGAACTGCAGTATCACTCTGTTCGTTCCTTTTAAGTTTTATCTTGTTGATGTGCTGAACTGTGATCTTGTTACGTTGGTATTGTTTGATCTGATTGTTGGGAATTCCGGTAGAGTCGTTTAATCTAATTTTAGAATAAACGCCTCGCTGGAGCCCCATTGAGGAGGCTAGTAATTTCTCCAGTTTAGTTGTCTATTTGTCCTTAGGTTTATTTGTTTGTAAAGTAAGACTGCTCGATTAGTCTTGAAATAGACGGTGCAGTAGTGTTACCCTAAAATAAAACTGTAAACCGACTATCGGAGCTTGTTGCAGCCTAACGGAGCTTGTTCAAGCCTAACTGAGTTTGTTGCTGCTTGTCTGAGGTTGGCCAGTTGCTGGCCAATCATTCTATCACTCTCTGAAAGCAGATCACACCATGTAAGTAGAGCTATGCCATGTGTTGTTGCTCAAGGTGGAAATTTGGGAAAAATTATAGTTTGATGTTATTTTTAATTTTAGTTTGATTTTTGCCTGAGTTTATCTGGAGTTATTTTTTCTCTCTACAGTTCGTGTAGCAGAGATGAACTCTTCCTAAACTACCTTGGTCAAGAGTCTACTTTTCAGTGCTACTTTGATAAAGACACTCCCTACCTTGCTCAGAGGTCTCTTTTGTAAATACCAACCTAGAACCTGACATTCTACCTAGAACCTGACATTCTACCTGGGACCTGGAGTTCTACCTAGAACCTGAAATTCTACCTTGGTCCTGGAAATTCTGCCTAGATCTTGAAATTCTAACTAGGTCCTAGCAATTCTGCCTAGGTCCTCGAAATTTAATTCTAGTTCTAATTATCTCGTATCCTATATTCTGATGACCACCTAATATACGAATCAATGCCATATTTATTCGTGAATATTTAATCTGGAAATAGGACCCATTACCTATATGCTCTTAGGAGTGTTGACGGAACTCCGTATATTTTGTGTCTCTGTTTTCTTACAGTAACTTCTGTAGGCCACCTACCGTTATAAATTACCGTACCATATTTCTATCATTGAGGTGTAATTATTTTTTTGTGCATTATTTATTTCCCCTACATTAATGTGCATCATTGGTATTACTGTACGGAGGTTTGCTTGAGTGTGTGGGTGTGTTTGTTGTGGGTAGCGTACGTAAACACCGTTATCTGCCGTCGCGAATTCTATCAGCGACTAAGTTAATTTATTTCTTTTTACCAGATTTCTTCTAGAGTATATTTACTTGGTTTTTGTTTATTAATAGTTTATAAGTAGTTTATTTAGTTTTGTTATTAAGAGTTTATTAAAAGTATTACATTTAAGAACCAAATTACCTATTTGTTTTATTTGCCATTGATGAGACCTAATTGCTGTATTTTATATTTGATGTTTCAATTTGCCAGGTGAACTCTAGTTTTTTCAGTCATTATAAATATTAGTCTCTCCCATTTACCTCTGTTCATATTCTGGCACCTCTGCCGCTACAGTACGGTAAAGGATTCAAGGGGAGAAATTCTTTCAATGGAGAGGGAAGTGATAATATCTTCACTATTTCAATAGTACTATTTTTTCCTTTATTTCTTATTTGTTATTATTTCAATGTTTTTTTTTATTTGCTATTATTGTTATTTTATTATTTTTATTTGTTATTATTGTTATTTTATTATTTTTATTTGTTATTATTTCTATTTTATTACTTTCATTTGTTATTATTTCAATGTTTTTTTATATTTGTTATTATTGTTTTTTCATTATTTTTATTTGTTATTATTTTTATTTTATTATTTTTAATTTTTATTTTATTATTTTCATATGTTATTATTTTCATTTGTTATTATTTTCATTTGTTATTATTTTCATTTGTTATTATTTGTATTTTGTTATTCCATTTTTTTATTTTTTTACTTGCATTCTATAGATTTTATTTCCTTATATTTAATTTTTAATTTTCATTTAAGGGCTTTTATTTGATTATTTAATTTTATTAATTTGTTTTTAATAATTACAGTTTCATTATTATAATATCATCATTTCAACTGAATTTCTCTTGTTTTATTATTTTAATTATTCTAATCACATGAAAAGTGAATAAATAATTAAAAGTGAAAATTATAGTGGGGCCATAGAAGATTGAGAGTGACACCTATATTTTCTATACATCCCCAATTAAAATATAAGAAATAATATGTACCAGGTATATGCAACTGTTATATAGCATTTTAATCCTTAACTTTAAATATAGAATTAAAATTCAATATCGCTAAATCGTAATAAAAGATGAATTGCCTTTCAAACAATATAAAAATTTTTAAGAATTATGTACTTAAAATTGAGCAAATGGGAATAGTAGATATTAAAAATCTCTACGTTAAATTATAGAACATTGCGAAAATTTTCAATAAAAAAAAATAATATCATATATATATATGATTTAAATAAATATAAAAATAAAAAAATAATAAAAAATATAATCATGCATCGATAAATTTCAATAAATGTTGATTCCTATAATTAATAATACTATAAACTATACATCAGATACATATAAACTGTAGAATATATATACATCAGTTTAATACCTAGACTGTAACGGATACACCGGTAATAAAGTATCTACACCCCTAGCCCCAAAACTATAGATACATATAAATTATTCTTTTTTCCAGACCACACAGCAAGATCTTTGATTGCCGGTAACTGCCGGAAAGAAGGCACGGTAATGACTTACTCAGAGAAGGCAATGAAGGTACTGAAGTCAGTGTAATGAAGGTACTGAAGTCTTTTTGCAGGATACGTCATAATTCATCCACTCGCCCCCCAATCACATACAAGCTGTTTAAATGGTTATGCTTTGTGTTCTTTTCTTTATTTGATGTCTTGATGGAGTGGGCCGGAAAGAAGACTTACATCAATCTTAGGGATTAAAACATCAAATTAGCAAAGAAGGAAATGATAATTACAGTCCTGGTGACAATAAGAAGATCGATAGATCTTAAAGTGCACAGCGTGACAAAATTATTAAGAAAAACCGGGATGTTAAATGATGAGTAAAAATTATTTTGCTCGAAAAAAAAATAATGTTGCCTTTTTTTTCAAAATTAAAAATGGGTTACTTGGAAAGGTACTAATATAGAAATTTATGGTGGGATTTTAGAAGATTAATATGGTAATAATCTTCCATAGCCCCACTTTAACCTTCTCTGTCGAATAATTATAAATTTAATTAAATAAAAACATAAAAAAATATATTAAATTTTTTACTTTTTTCGCACAAAAAATAAAAGTATAATTCAAGGTCAAATTTGACCCTTTTTTCAAGTCATTCTGCCCCGTACTGCCAGTCTGACAGTAATGAGGTTGTGCAGCTTGACCAGGTGATATCCCAATTAACCTGACAGGTGACAGGTAAAGGATCTATCTAACACAGGTGAGTAGACCCAATTAATGTGACATAGAGCTGTGTGAGAATTAATATTTACATATTTTGACTATCATTTTTGAATTTATTGATAATTATGTTTTTTTTTTTTCAAAATAACTTTTATAATCTTAATTTCCTATATTAATGAAAAGTTTTAAAAGCTTTAGTAAAATTATATATATAAAGAAATAACCAATACAAATAACTACATCTTTCAAAAATAAACTTAGCTTAAGTGTCGAGTTATAGGGCAGATCCACATTTTCGAACATATAAGAAAAGTAAATAAGAACTATTATCTATATTTTTATTTGAAAGATTAAGAGTGGCCCTACTTAATCTCCTATGGCCCCACCATAACTTCCCCTCTCAATCTCCTATGGCCCACCATAACTTCCCCTCTCAATCTTCTATGGCCCCACCATACCTTCCCCTCTCAATCTTCTATGGCCCCACCATACCTTCCCCTCTCAATCTTCTATGGCCCCACCATACCTCCCCCTCTCAATCTTCTATGGCCCCCACCATACCTTCCCCTCTCAATCTTCTATGGCCCCACCATACCTTCCTTCACCAAGTACCCAACACACCCAATCAATCACCCTGATAATCACTTGTTATAGTCCCCTAATGCAGTTATTTGTTTGCGGTACTTTCCCATGATCTCAATAGTGGCTTGTTTTTGCTATTTTAATTACAGATGTCGTTAACCTCATCAAATATTTCCACTTATTGCTGAGCAGCAATAAAAACACAAGCACTAGCTAATTAATTATTGCTAGTTTATCCTACAGGCTGGCACGTTTTTATTCATTGATTAATTTAATATTAATTCAATAATCAATTTAATTAATTTAATTTAATTCAAAAAAAGATTTACAAGCTTGTGGAAATTTTAAATATTTACAAAGTTCCAAATTAAAACATGATACGAAATACTTAATTATAAGAAAATTACGAATTATCGGTCAGTACTACATCTTCGGTCATATACCTAAGAAAAAACAATATAAAAATTGTTATTAGGTAGCACTGTGTAATAATAACAATTTTTATATTGTTTTTTCTTATATGACCGAAGATGTAGCATTGACCGATAATTTGTAACCTACCCAATTTATTTTGCATAATCTTAAATTAACATTCCATTTATCTCCAAATAATTTATTAGTCTGTTTTTGTATAGCAGCTTGCAATACATAAACATTAATTTCCTATCATTCTTAAGGAACGTACACCAAATAAATAAATGAACAAATGACGGGAATCATTAGGATAGACAGGTGAGATGTATATTAGGTGCGTGCTCCCTCTAGTCATGAAAAATAAATGCATGTGCATATCACAATGCACTCCTCACCCCGTCCATATTACATAAATGCATATTCATTAAACTGTGAGTAACATTTGTTTCCTATCTTTGCTTGTTATATATTTATTGTCATTAATCTTTCGTAGCTATGCGTGTGTAAAAATAATATGATGGATCGTATCAAATACTATCGAAAAATCAATTCGTAAAGTTTTCATAGGTGCTGGTTCAAGCGAACCAGTACCTAGGTTAGTGAATTTTTTTTAAATTTTTTATTAATTTTTTTTTTTTTTTTTTTTTAATTGAATTACCTTCCGAGTGCTAAGTTAGTAGGGTTAAACTTATGAAATTGAAATCAATTTATACAAAAGATGTATCGACACCAACCCAATCGGAAATTTGGTTTCGCTGATCATCAGCTTATTCAATGAGAATGATATTCGATCATAAAAAGATCATTTATCTACGACCATTGGAAATTCGAACAAAACCAAATTGTAATTTATGATTTAAAACAACTACAGCTTATCATCCTTCATCGGACATTCCCACCTATACTGGCTGAAATTGTGAAATTTAACGATGAAATACCATCAATATTTACCGTAATGGACAATAACAGACGATCTGCCGATTGGAAATACAGGAATACAAACTGAGAAGTTATGGTGGGGGCATAGAAGATTAAGAAAGGGCCCTTATCAATCTTCGGTGTGCCCACCAAATCAATTATTTCTGTAATGAACTATTTAAACAAAAACAATTAATTTACATACCTATAATAAGTGTATGGGGAAAATTACGAATTATCGGTCAGTTTCACCACTTCGGTCATTTAAGAAAAAACGATATTATAATAGTTATTTTTTTTATCGGTAACCACGATACCTGCAGGTATCATGGATACCAGCTAAAATATAAATAAAATAACAATTATAATATCGTTTTTTCTTAAATGACCGAAGTTGTGAAATTGACCGATAATTCGTAATTTACCCTATTGATTTATTTTACTTGAATTGTTTTTATCATTCTTTTATCATCATTTTGTTTTTTACCTTCTAAACACTAGGGTGTGCCTAACGGTTTAAATACCTTAAACTATATATAAATCTTTAAATGCTTTAGATAAATATATCTAAACGCTTTAGATAAATATATCTAAACTCTTTAGATATATAAGGCATCACTGAATAGGGATATGAGGGCGGTAGACTCACATTAGTGAGGATTACTTGCTTTATTATTATGTTTAATTGCAATAAGCTTCTAACTCTGCAACCCTAATTATATCCATTTAGGTTTGTTACCTGGGTTGTAAATGCTCCAATGTAACCCTACTAACTGGTTGTAAATGCTCCAATGTAACCCTACTAACTGGTTTGTATCCGGTCATGAGCTAACCAACGTGGTTGATTTAATGTTTTTTTTATTGGTTGAATTTATTTGAGGTTTATATGCAACCCATGGTTGTCTATTTTAACTTTGAGGGTTGAGTCTATTTTAACTTATTCAATGTTGGTTAATTAATATTTATATTTGTTAAATTTGTATTTAAGTCACGTTCAACCATGGGTGAATTTTATGTTTTAGCTTAAATTAATTTCGATCACAAATTGTGTAAGTTACGAGTTATTGGACAGTTCCACATTTCCGATCATGTAAGAAATACTAAATAATTAAAATAAAAGTTAAATAATTATTATTAAAAAAAAAAAAAAGTGTTAAGAAAAGTGTTAAAAAAATAACAATCAACTAACGCGATCTATTACGATCCCCATAGAAGATCTTCTATTTCATCGCCATAGAAGATCTTCTATTCCATCACCATAGAAGATCTTCTATTTCATCGCCATAGAAGATCTTCTATTCCATCACCATAGAAGATCTTTTACTCCATCACCATAGAAGATCTTCCAATCCCCCACCATGGAAGATCTTCTATTCCTCCACCATAGAAGATCTTCTATTTCATCGCCATAGAAGATCTTCTATTCCATCGCCATAGAAGATCTTCTATTCCATCGCCATAGAAGATCTTCTATTCCATCACCATAGAAGATCTTTTACTCCATCACCATAGAAGATCTTCCAATCCCCCACCATGGAAGATCTTCTATTCCATCCCCATAGAAGATCTTCTAATCCCCCACCATAGAAGATCTTCTATTCCTCCACCATAGAAGATCTTCTATGGCTCCTCCCTTACATCCCTAATTCCTTATCAGTTCCTTATCTTATCAGTAGCATTCCACAGACACGTTAATTTCCCTCAATTGAATTTAGTCAATGGAGAGGTTACACCTCAATGTTTGGACTGCAAACTCTGGAAATTATTATAGGATTTCAGTAGGATACCTTTTTTCAATCATTTCAATGATATTAATCTATTTTTTATTTCATTTACATTTTTGTATAATTGAGATAATTCATTTTCGGTGAACACAGTCACCTACCACCAGTCGGTGACAATGCTCATTGCTCTTGGAAGCAGAAAAGCTACTCCGTGAACAAAGTCACCTCATCCTATATTATATCATTATTCACAATAATTTCATATTATGATTTGGTGAACAATAAATATAAACTATATTACACATTCGCCACAACAAATGTTGTGACTATAACCCACAACAATTTTCTCTGTGGGTTTATTATACACACATTATATTTATTCACTTGAAATAATTCAATCGAAACTTGGGTCAAAAAATGGTGTGAAGTTTGCTAACTGAGTAAGACTTATATATGCAGATTAACGATATACAGTGCCACCCATATTAAAGCTAGACCTGAACCTGATGATTGTAGTTGCAATATCCTGAGAAGGTGATGCACTGTCCATACTTACTTCTACTAGCGACTGTGACGTCAAAATGACACCAATGGTACACAGAAGGTGATACAGTGTCCATACCTACTTCTACTAGCGACTCTGACGTCAAAAAGACACCAATGGTACACAGAAGGTGATACAGTGTCCATACCTACTTCTACTAGCGACTGTGACGTCAAAATGACACCAATGGTACACAGAAGGTGTTACAGTGTCCATACCTACTTCTACTAGCGACTGTGACGTCAAAATGACACCAATGGTACACAGAAGGTGATACAGTGTCCATACCTACTTCTACTAGTGACTGTGAGGTATTTCATTAAATATTTTCAATCCTATCAGGCCATATCATTTCCAAAATGGAGGACCCAATTATTAGAACATATTCTCTGATCAATTTTTACTGTACAAAAATCAGTCTAATTAGTTTGTTAATCCGGGGATTAAAATTCAATTGATTCAAAATATCTACAAATTTCTACGCTCATTTTTACTTCAATGAATCTAATGGCTTATTTTTTTGAACAGGAGTATTAGAGTACTGAAATAATAACGAGTACGAAAAACAGAAAAACACGGGTAAAGGAGATTGGCAAGGAAGGATTAAATTGATAACTGTATTATCTGTAGAATATTATGGATAGGATTCAAATTAAATCGGAATTTCAAAAATTCTTTTTACCTGATATTATCGCTAAATCGCAAATGAACATAAACATATATAGAACATTTCGGATTTGAATTGGTTTGACTGACGTTTTAACTTTTAAACAGAATGAGCTATTTCAAACCGAACAGTTTTATAAAGAATGATAGCCGATGCAGAGACAGCGCCATCACTCATTGCATCAATTGACTGATTGGTCTCTGGATTACGGTATACAATTTTGTGACAATACGATTTTCTATGGTGATATCCTTTGTAGGAATATTTTACAGTAAAAAAAAGCACGTTAGTTGCAGATATTAAATTCTGTTCCATTTCCCAACTTCTCGGCGTATATAAAAGCTTCTGGTCAAACATTTTCCGAAGTTGTCGCATGGATTATCTCTATAGGACAGCTTCCATTAGCATCTTCGCTGAAGTCCCTTGTCATCCCAATCGTGAACTTCTAAGGTGTTCCCTAAGTAGGTTTGAAGGAGACTTAAGAAGGCTATGAAGGAGACTTAAGAAGGATATATATGAGTTAAGTCTCTGTAACTTGGTATCGACAAGTCACCGTCTGAAGCCCCTATCACACGGGCGTTTTTCTCACGCCACAGATAATAAAAATACTGCATGAAAAAAAATGCTACTACTGAATAAACATATAGGTTTTGTATGTCCGCTTCGATTGAGCGTTTTTTTTCATGCCGCGTTTTGGTTGAAAAAACTCCTTGTGTGAAATTGGCCTTAAAGGTTCGAAATCATCCAGTACCGGCTGCTCGAACTTGGAAAATATTAATCATTTTATGTGATATTCTTTCTAACCCACATAAAGAAAACATTAACTACTTTTGAATTTCTCTATTTATTTACACAATATCAAAATTAAACAATATTCAACATAATTTATGGGTGATGAACTTGAGGGTTTTCGTCCATGACAGAATTTCGGCTTTGCAGAGTTTCGGTGAAGGTAAAGTTTCGGCATGGTAGAGTATAAGCCATGGTAGAGTATAAGCCATGGTACAGTATAAGCCATGGTACAGTATAAGCCATGGTAGAATATAAGCCATGGTACAGTATAAGCCATGGTACAGTATAAGCCATGGTACAGTATAAGCCATGGTACAGTATAAGCCATGGTACAGTATAAGCCATGGTACAGTATAAGCCATGGTACAGTATAAGCCATGGTACAGTATAAGCCATGGTACAGTATAAGCCATGGTACAGTATAAGCCATGGTACAGTATAAGCCATGGTACAGTATAAGCCATGTAGATTTTAGATCTTAAGCAATTGAAGAGTTTCGAATGGCAGAGTTTTAACTTCGCAAAGTTTCAGACATGGAAGAGTTTTTGCATGACAAATTTTCAGCAATGATAAAGTTTCACTGTGTAGATTTTCAGAGAGAATCGTTATGACATCATCAACTGAAAACTAAAACCTAAATCTAAATGTAAATGAATAATAGTAAATCAACTACAAAGTATTTATAGTTGAAACGTATATGGTTTAAAGAGAGTGAAGTGTGTTTTGTTTAATATAAATTGTAAACTAATTTATATAAAATATAGATCACTCAAATAAATACAAATGGCTTAGTTTTTCGAAACACGTTCGATAGATACATTTCTTGTGTTGAACCTAGTAACCTCGTGTATTTGGCAGATACTTAATTAGTTTCAACCAGTCGGTATATCTTGCTGGGAAAAAACAAGCAAAGAAACAAGCAAAGTCTTGATAGCTAGCAGAAAAATGCTTGAAAAGTTTGTAAAATGCTTGCGCTGATTAATTGAACAGTGAAGGTAACTCCTGTGTATAGACACCCCTCTGATGTCCTCTCGATAAAAGAAACCTAAGGTAAAACTTATGCAGTGACAATCCCTTGATAGCAGAGACTATCGGAGATTAAAGTAGAGAATATCTACCATACTTTGTATCAAAATAAAAAGAAACAGTTTTACATTAATATTATTTAATGTTTGTATCATGATTTATTATTAAGTTGTTCTTCATGCATTTTTGTATATCTTTCTATACGCGTATTTTGAAAACTTGTAATGGTGAGAAAGTTATGGTGGGCCATAGAAGATTAAATAGGGTTCTCTAATGATCCCACCATAATCATGATGGGGCCATGTAAAATCAAATATATACCCACTTTAGTTCTATAAGATCTACCATAATTACTATAGATTAGTTTAAAGAAGTAGCATCTTCGATAATCCCACCATAAGTGGGGCCATGGAAGATTACCCCCCTCCCCATAATGTTCACATTCCCCACCATAATGCCCTCTCTGTGCTACTGTACTTTTATTAGCAACTGTATCTAGCCACTCACCCTATTTTTAATAAAACTTTAGTTATTTCACGTCTGCCTGGACACTAAAGGGTTTGTTGTACATCAATGGTTTGCACCCTTCATTCATTTACATGCACATTGACGTGATCGCAGACATTGGCTATTGATTGCCAGCCTTATCTCTTACATATATGGAGGGGACTTTTCCTGATGCGTGTTGATGTCCTTTCAATAAACATACATATACAGATATCAGAAAATGAACTATGTATATGGAACCCTGTACTCTTAGATTGGGAAGGTATGGTGGGGCCATAGAAGATTGAGAGGGGAAGGTATGGTGGAGCCATAGAAGATTGAGAGGGGAAGGTATTATGGGGCCATAGAAGATTGAGAGGGGTATCTCCCATAGCTCCCCGCCATAACTTAAGAGTCCAAGAAATAAATTTTAGGTGGGCCATCGAAGATTAAGGTAGGGATAAAGGAATTAATAAATACACTATCAAGCTATAAAAAAAAACACTTTTTAAAACATAACTAATTAATACCATTCTACTATAAATAACATATAATTACTATTTATAATAACTAGTCAATACATACATATATAATATCAATAAAATAACTTCTGTTTCACTAATTAACTGCTGAAACTATGGTAGAGTATCTTCCATAATTAGCTGTATCATATATCAAGATGATGTCAGTGTATACATGCGTTCAACCCTTGTGATGAAACACACCGGTCCCTAGTGTGTCTCTGGGGGACCATTTCTATCCTTTGGGGCCCTACCAACCATCTCCCCCACTGCTGATGATAATTAGATGAGAATACGCCAACATGGTGGGAAGATGTAAGATTATGGTGGGAAGATGTTAGATTATGGTGGGAAGATGTAGGGTTATGGTGGGAAGATGTAAGATTATGCTAGGAAAATGTAAGGTTCTGGTGGGAAGATGTAAGATTATAGTGGAAAGATGTAAGATTATAGTGGGAAGATGTAAGATTATGGAGGGAAGATGTAAGATTATGGTGGGAAGATATGAGATTATGGTGGGGAGATGTAAGATTATAGTGGGAATATGTAAGATTATAGTGGAAAGATGTAAGATTATGGTGGGGAGATGTAAGATTATGGTGGGAAGATGCAAGATTTTAGTGGGGAAAAAAGAGGATAATTTATGGATGGAATTTTCGTTCAAGAAAATACAATTTTCTTGTATTTTTCAGTAATACAAGAAAACAGAACGAAATAGTACAACCAAAATTGAAAATTTCGATACATTCTATCCTAATAGTACCCGTCGTGTGTTTATTTATTTGTTTATTTATTTATTTGTTAAACGATGAATTCTTAACATGAATAATGTAACCATATGATAGTCACAGGAATATGATTTAAATTTGAATGCCTATGTTTTTATTCAATTAAATGTATTATTTTTATATTCTACATAATTAAATACTTTACATCATAATTCTTCCATAATTCTCATCATTTTTTTACACATCTCGTACTAGTTAACCTGATAAAGTATGTCTAACTAGGATGGAGACATTCGATGCTTCATTCCTACTGTAGCATATGGGTGCTAGTTAATAAATTATGATGGGTAAGTCCCCCCCATGATCTCCCTTCTTCTTCGATGAGTGAGAGGGAAGCTATGAGTCCACAGAGACACATTGCAGAGGGGGACAGGATGGGGACTGTGTGGAATAGGTAACACATATCGCACTGCTGTAGCTATGGCAGGGACACTTATGGTGGGGTCAGAGAAACTTATTGTGGGGCCAGAGAAACTTATGGTGGGGCCAGAGAAACTTATGGTGGGGCCAAAGAAACTTATGGTGGGGCCAGAGAAACTTATGGTGGGGCCAGAGCAACTTATTGTGGGGTCATAGAAGATTAGAGCCCTACAAAATCTTCTAGGGAAACTGATAAGATTAAATACAAATAGGCAAAAATATTTAAAGATTGGATTACATTAACTAACTCAACCATTTATCTCTCTGCTTTCCTCTTTCGTCTCTCCACTTTCTTCTCTCTACTTTCTTCTCTCCACTTTCTTCTCTCCATTTTCTTCTCTCTTTCCCCTTTCTTTTCTCTTTCCACTTTCTTTCCACTTTCTTCTTTTCACTTTCTTCTCTCTTTCTTCCCTCTTTCCACTTTCTTCTCTCTTTCCACTTTCTTCTCTCTTTCCTCTTTCTTCTCTCTTTCCACTTTCTTCTCTCTTTCCACTTTCTTCTCTCTTTCCACTTTCTTCTCTCTTTCCACTTTTTTCTCTCTTTCCTCTTTCTTTCTCTTTCTCATTTCTTCTCTCTTTCCACTTTCTTCTCTCTTTCCACTTTCTTCTCTCTTTCCACTTTCTTCTCTCTTTCCACTTTCTTCTCTCTTTCCACTTTTTTCTCTCTTTCGTCTCTCCACTTTCTTCCCTCCACTTTCTTCTCTCTACTTTCTTCTCTCCACTTTCTTCTCTCCACTTTCTTCTCTCCATTTTCTTCTCTCTTTCCCATTTATTTTCTCTTTCCACTTTCTTTCCACTTTCTTCTTTTCACTTTCTTCTCTCTTTCTTCCCTCTTTCCACTTTCTTCTCTCTTTCCACTTTCTTCTCTCTTTCCTCTTTCTTCTCTCTTTCCACTTTCTTCTCTCTTTCCACTTTCTTCTCTCTTTCCACTTTCTTCTCTCTTTCCACTTTTTTCTCTCTTTCCTCTTTCTTTCTCTTTCTCATTTCTTCTCTCTTTCCACTTTCTTCTCTCTTTCCACTTTCTTCTCTCTTTCCACTTTCTTCTCTCTTTCCACTTTCTTCTCTCTTTCCACTTTTTTCTCGCTTTCCTCTTTCTTTCTCTTTCTCATTTCTTCTCTCTTTCCACTTTCTTCTCTCTTTCCACTTTCTTCTCTCTTTCCATTTTCTTCTCTCTTTCCACTTTTTTCTCTCTTTCCTCTTTCTTTCTCTTTCTCATTTCTTCTGTCTTTCCTCTTCATCTTCTCTCTTTCCTCTTCATCTTCTGTCTTTCCTCTTCATCTTCTCTCTTTCCTCTTCATCTTCTGTCTTTCCTCTTCATCTTCTCTCTTTCCTCTTCATCTTTTGTCTTTCCTCTTCATCTTCTCTGAAGTCGTGTGACATCACAAGTGTAGTTGGAAGTGTTAATTCAAACGCACCAAGTGTTTGCAGACGTGTCTGAGTGCCTGTAAATGTCTGCTGCAGCCTCCGTAAATGAGCTACACCGTAAATGAGCTACACTGTAAATGAACTACACCGTAAATGAGCTACACTGTAAATGAGCTACACTGTAAATGAGCTACACCGTAAATGAGCTACACTGTAAATGAGCTACACTGTAAATGAGCTACACTGTAAATGAGCTACACTGTAAATGAGCTACACTGTAAATGAGCTACACTGTAAATGAACTACACCGTAAATGAGCTACACTGTAAATGAGCTACACTGTAAATGAGCTACACTGTAAATGAGCTACACTGTAAATGAGCTACACTGTAAATGAACTACACCGTAAATGAGCTACACTGTAAATGAGCTACACTGTAAATGAGCTACACCGTAAATGAGCTACACTGTAAATGAGCTACACTGTAAATGAGCTACACTGTAAATGAGCTACACTGTAAATGAGCTACACCGTAAATGAGCTACACCGTAAATGAGCTACACTGTAAATGAGCTACACTGTAAATGAACTACACCGTAAATGAGCTACACTGTAAATGAGCTACACTGTAAATGTGCTACACTGTAAATGAGCTACACTGTAAATGAGCTACACTGTAAATGAGCTACACTGTAAATGAGCTACACTGTAAATGAGCTACACTGTAAATGAGCTACACTGTAAATGAGCTACACTGTAAATGAGCTACACTGTAAATGAGCTACACTGTAAATGAGCTACACCGTAAATGAGCTACACTGTAAATGAGCTACACCGTAAATGAGCTACACTGTAAATGAGCTACACTGTAAATGAGCTACACTGTAAATGAGCTACACTGTAAATGAGCTACACTGTAAATGAACTACACTGTAAATGAGCTACACTGTAAATGAGCTACACTGTAAATGAGCTACACTGTAAATGAGCTACACTGTAAATGAGCTACACTGTAAATGAGCTACACTGTAAATGAGCTACACTGTAAATGAGCAACACTGTAAATGAGCTACACTGTAAATGAGCTACACTGTAAATGAGCTACACTGTAAATGAGCTACACTGTAAATGAGCTACACTGTAAATGAGCTACACTGTAAATGAGCTACACTGTAAATGAGCTACACTGTAAATGAGCTACACCATAAATTAACTTTGGAAACAAGAGTCGCCATGTGGATGAATGGATACAATAATAGGGATGCGAGGGATACTATATACTCTGTGATGCACTTTGGATGAGATTAGGGATGCAGTGGATAACATGATGGATGTAGGATTATATTGGGGATACATTTAGAATGCATGGATACATTTGGGATGCATTGGATATCACAGTACAGGGATGTAAAGGATGAATTGCTGGTTGAAATAAACTTTAATGGATACAGTGTATACTTCATACGGATCTTGGGATACTTTAGGATACAGTAAATTAGTTACAAACTAAGTAGATGAAAAATAAAAAAAATTCAATGTAATTCAAGTAAATATTGTTTTTTTATTAATTCGATAGATATTTTTTGTTATTATATCAGTTACATATTCTATCTATTTATAATTCCTAATCATCAAATATTCCTATTCCCATTTGTCTTTGAAATTCCTTCTTATCAACGGAAACGCACTTTTTTTTTTCAAACGAAATACTTTAAAATCTGTTGCCAGTATTCTATTACATTCAACAGGTGGGAACGGTACGAATAACAGGGGGTACTGTTCTACAGGAACAGGAATATAATAACGGGAATAAAACAACAGGAATGCTACCGGTAATATAGTGTAGATTGGGAATCTTCTGAAACAATGTTTTGGGAATATTCCTGGATGGAGATGAGTTGAAATAATGAGTACTCCTACCCAGGCAACTAGAATTTATTCCTGGGATATTAAGGAATAATCCCAGGCAAGTAGGATTTATTCCTAGGGTATTACCTTATTATCCCAGGAACAAACCCTTCTTTCCTGTGAATCTCTGATAAAAGAGATTAATAAACAATATCCCAGGTTATCTCTACAAATATTGTGTATCTAATATAAATATCCTATCTAATATAGATACCATATCTACCTATATCTAATATCTATAACGTAGTTGTGATTGGCACTTACTGCATTCACCATATACAGGGTGACACAAAGAGGGAGTACCCAACTTCAAATATGTATTAATAAATAGGTGATAAATAGAGTTGAAGTAAATCTTAAAATTATATGTACTTACATGTGCCCATTCTACCATTGTTTGTGTCTATATCACTAAAGAAAATAAATATAGTCCCCAATACAGGTAGAATAAATACAAGTGTTAATAGAATAGAGTCTACAGAACCGAATTAACATCTGTAGATTTTGAGTTGTAATATTTATAATATTTGGTGTTGCACACATACAATCTTTGGCAATGTAACATGTTACAAAGTTTTAAAGTTTACTAAAACTCTAATATTCATCTATTAATCTATCGTAATAATAGCCGTAGTGTGTTTATTTATTTATAAAATTTATTTGGTGTCCGCTTTTACACTACTGGTATTAAACATGAAGAATGTAACTATGATACGCACGGGAATATATTGACTTGGTATTTAAATTCCCCTGTTTTTATTCAATTTTTAAATGTATTTTATCTATAAAATATATTAGACTATGCAGAAAATTTAATTTCAATTGAATTCAATAGAAGTAACTTACCCTTATGAGTTCGACTATCAGTATGAACGGGAAGGTTTGGTATGTGTTAAAAAACACATGTCCTATTCATAAACCTACGTTACAGTATTTTTACAAGTTGTTAGTATATATACTAAACTAATGTGTACCAAATTTCAAGTAAAAATATGAAACATATAAGGAGAAATAAATACATAAGTATATAAAGACATTGGCAACTGAGAAAGCAGAGCTGCGATTGGGTGGAATGTGACCCAATCACAGCTCGCGCATGTGTCCATGAAAACGTTGACTAAAGTGTGCCGAGTGGTTAGCTAACTGTAGATCTACGTTGCCACACGTCACCAGAGAACAATTAATTTCCTATTTTACGCTGATTTACGCCAATACGTAAATATTTTTAAACTTTAAAATACAGAAATATATTTGTTATATATGTAGGAACAAAGTCAAGAAAGGTAGTAAATCTGAAGGAATGACAAGAAAGATATAAAGTAATTAAAAAGGGATGTGCCAAGAAAACACACGTCAAACTCATTCGGGTTAATATCGAGTAATAAATTGCTATTGATGATGACCCATTATTTATAAAGGGAAAGTACACTAGTAAATATAATATTTATATTAATTCAAAGCTGGATAGACTTTTTCGTAGGACTGCACTCACAACATACAATATGCATTGTAGTCTTAACTTGTGGGAAAAAGTTAGGAAAAATGCATTTGTGACAAATTATTATAGTTAGGACAGAGTGGTGAGTATATTGACTATAGTGTGACTACATTATGGAGAGTATAGTGACTATAGTGTGACTACATTATGGAGAGTATAGTGACTATAGTGTGACTACATTATGGTGAGTATAGTGACTATAGTGTGACTACATTATGGAGAGTATAGTGACTATAGTGTGACTACATTATGGAGAGTATGGTGACTATAGTGTGACTACATTATGGAGAGTATAGTGACTATAGTGTGACTACAATATGGAGAGTATAGTGACTATAGTGTGACTACAATATGGAGAGTATAGTGACTATAGTGTGACTACATTATAGAGAGTATAGTGACTATAGTGTGACTACAATATGGAGAGTATAGTGACTATAGTGTGACTACATTATGGAGAGTATAGTGACTATAGTGTGACTACATTATGGAGAGTATAGTGACTATAGTGTGACTACATTATGGAGAGTATAGTGACTATAGTGTGACTACATTATGGAGAGTATAGTGACTATAGTGTGACTACATTATGGAGAGTATAGTGACTATAGTGTGACTACATTATGGAGAGTATAGTGACTATAGTGTGACTACATTATGGAGAGTATAGTGACTATAGTGTGACTACATTATGGAGAGTATAGTGACTATAGTGTGACTACATTATGGAGAGTATAGTGACTATAGTGTGACTACATTATTGAGAGTATAGTGACTATAGTGTGACTACATTATTGAGAGTATAGTGACTATAGTGTGACTACATTATGGAGAGTATAGTGACTATAGTGTGACTACATTATGGAGAGTATAGTAACTATAGTGTGACTACAATATGGAGAGTATAGTAACTATAGTGTGACTATATTATGGAGAGTATAGTGACAATAGTGTGACTACATTATGGAGAGTATAGAGACAATAGTGTGACTACATTATGGAGAGTATAGTGACTATAGTGTGACTACATTATGGAGAGTATAGTGACTATAGTGTGACTACATTATGGAGAGTATGGTGACTATAGTGTGACTACATTATGGAGAGTATAGTGACTATAGTGTGACTACATTATTGAGAGTATAGTGACTATAGTGTGACTACATTATGGAGAGTATAGTGACTATAGTGTGACTACATTATGGAGAGTATAGTGACTATAGTGTGATTACATTATGGAGAGTATAGTGACTATAGTGTGACTACATTATGGAGAGTATAGTGACTATAGTGTGACTACATTATGGAGAGTATAGTGACAATAGTGTGACTACATTATGGAGAGTATAGTGACTATAGTGTGACTACATTATGGAGAGTATAGTGACTATAGTGTGACTACATTATGGAGAGTATGGTGACTATAGTGTGACTACATTATGGAGAGTATAGTGACTATAGTGTGACTACAATATGGAGAGTATAGTGACTATAGTGTGACTACAATATGGAGAGTATAGTGACTATAGTGTGACTACATTATAGAGAGTATAGTGACTATAGTGTGACTACAATATGGAGAGTATAGTGACTATAGTGTGACTACATTATGGAGAGTATAGTGACTATAGTGTGACTACATTATGGAGAGTATAGTGACTATAGTGTGACTACATTATGGAGAGTATAGTGACTATAGTGTGACTACATTATGGAGAGTATAGTGACTATAGTGTGACTACATTATGGAGAGTATAGTGACTATAGTGTGACTACATTATGGAGAGTATAGTGACTATAGTGTGACTACATTATTGAGAGTATAGTGACTATAGTGTGACTACATTATGGAGAGTATAGTGACTATAGTGTGACTACATTATGGAGAGTATAGTGACTATAGTGTGACTACATTATGGAGAGTGTAGTGACTATAGTGTGACTACATTATGGAGAGTATAGTGACTATAGTGTGACTACATTATGGAGAGTATAGTGACTATAGTGTGACTACATTATGGAGAGTATAGTAACTATGGTGTGACTACAATATGGAGAGTATAGTGACTATAGTGTGACTACATTATGGAGAGTATAGTGACTATAGTGTGACTACAATATGGAGAGTATAGTAACAATAGTGTGACTACATTATGGAGAGTATAGTGACTATAGTGTGACTACACTATGGAGAGTATAGTGACTATAGTGTGACTACATTATGGAGAGTATAGTGACTATAGTGTGACTGCATTATGGAGAGTATAGTGACTATAGTGTGACTACATTATGGAGAGTATAGTGACTATAGTGTGACTACATTATGGAGAGTATAGTGACAATAGTGTGACTACATTATGGAGAGTATAGTGACTATAGTGTGACTACATTATGGAGAGTATAGTGACTATAGTGTGACTACATTATGGAGAGTATGGTGACTATAGTGTGACTACATTATGGAGAGTATAGTGACTATAGTGTGACTACAATATGGAGAGTATAGTGACTATAGTGTGACTACATTATGGAGAGTATAGTGACTATAGTGTGACTACATTATGGAGAGTATAGTGACTATAGTGTGACTACATTATGGAGAGTATAGTGACTATAGTGTGACTACATTATGGAGAGTATAGTGACTATAGTGTGACTACATTATGGAGAGTATAGTGACTATAGTGTGACTACATTATGGAGAGTATAGTGACTATAGTGTGACTACATTATGGAGAGTATAGTGACTATAGTGTGACTACATTATGGAGAGTATAGTGACTATAGTGTGACTACATTATGGAGAGTATAGTGACTATAGTGTGACTACATTATGGAGAGTATAGTGACTATAGTGTGACTACATTATGGAGAGTAGGTGTGACAGGGAAAATAGAAATTATAGGAATAATTGGAAAATAGCGGAAAATAGAAAATATAGGATAATGGAGGAAATTCTTGGAATTTGGTATAAAAATATAGGGGAATGAAGGAGATATATGAGAATATCAGAAAATATGGGAGGGGGGATATCCCCTGACGGCAGTTCACGGCAGATATTTCCCTCAAACCCCCCAATATGCTGTCAAAGTTGTTTACTTTCGTTTCTGTTTTTTTCTACATCAGTGACGTTGTTTTCAATGAATAAATTTCCAAAGATCTGAATAAAGGCAAAGAAATGAACTCTTGACTTTCTTGATATAAAAACTTTGAGTTACTTATCAACTTTATCGAAAAGATACACCTGTGATGTGTACCATCGGGTGAAGAAGTACCTGTGATGTCTACCATCGGGTGAAGAAGTACCTGTGATGTCTACCATCGGGTGAAGAAGTACCTGTGATGTGTACTATCGGGTGAAGAAGTACCTGTGATGTGTACCATCGGGTGAAGAAGTACCTGTGATGTGTACTATCGGGTGAAGAAGTACCTGTGATGTGTACCATCGGGTGAAGAAGCACCTGTGATGTGTACCATCGGGTAAAGAAGTAGTGGTAAGATAGTACATCATCACAGTGACTCTTTTCTCTGATAGTACATCATCACAGTGACTCTTTTCTCTGATAGTACATCATCACAGTGACTCTTTTCTCTGATAGTACATCATCACAGTGACTCTTTTCTCTGATAGTACATCATCACAGTGACTCTTTTCTCTGATAGTACATCATCACAGTGACTCTTTTCTCTGATAGTACATCATCACAGTGACTCTTTTCTCTGATAGTACATCATCACAGTGACTCTTTACTCTGATAGTACACCATCACAGTGACTCTTTACTCTGATAGTACACCATCACAGTGACTCTTTTCTCTGATAGTACATCATCACAGTGACTCTTTTCTCTGATAGTACATCATCACAGTGACTCTTTTCTCTGATAGTACATCTTCACAGTGACTCTTTTCTCTGATAGTACATCATCACAATGACTCTTTTCTCTGATAGTACATCATCACAGTGACTCTTTTCTCTGATAGTACATCTTCACAGTGACTCTTTTCTCTGATAGTACATCATCACAGTGACTCTTTTCTCTGATAGTACATCATCACAGTGACTCTTTTCTCTGACACCATCAGGTAAAATCATGCTAAATGTTAATTAAAGGTGTTGACAAGCGTAAGGGTCACTGGTCTCTGTTTTTGTACGCTAATTACGCCTTTAAGAACCGCTCTCTCAAAACAAAATCTTTTCAATGAGAGATTCAAGTAACTAGGGCAATGGGACCAGAAGTAACTAGGGCAATGGGACCAGAAATAACTAGGGCAATGGGACCAGAAATAACTAGGGCAATGGGACCAGAAATAACTAGGGCAATGGGACCAGAAATAACTAGGGCAATGGGACCAGAAGTAACTAGGGCAATGGGACCAGAAATAACTAGGGCAATGGGACCAGAAATAACTAGGGCAATGGGACCAGAAATAACTAGGGCAATGGGACCAGAAATAACTAGGGCAATGGGACCAGAAGTAACTAGGGCAATGGGACCAGAAGTAACTAGGGCAATGGGACCAGAAATAACTAGGGCAATGGGACCAGAAGTAACTAGGGCAATGGGACCAGAAGTAACTAGGGCAATGGGACCAGAAGTAACTAGGGCAATGGGACCAGAAGTAACTAGGGCAATGGGACCAGAAGTAACTAGGGCAATGGGACCAGAAGTAACTAGGGCAATGGGACCAGAAATAACTAGGGCAATGGGACCAGAAGTAAGTAGGGCAATAGGACCAGAAGTAACTAGGGCAATGGGACCAGAAGTAACTAGGGCAATGGGACCAGAAGTAACTAGGGCAATGGGACCAGAAGTAACTAGGGCAATGGGACCAGAAGTAACTTGGGCAATGGGACCAGAAGTAACTAGGGCAATGGGACCAGAAATAACTAGGGCAATGGGACCAGAAGTAAGTAGGGCAATAGGACCAGAAGTAACTAGGGCAATGGGACCAGAAGTAACTAGGGCAATGGGACCAGAAGTAAGTAGGGCAATAGGACCAGAAGTAACTAGGGCAATGGGACCAGAAGTAACTAGGGCAATGGGACCAGAAGTAACTAGGGCAATGGGACCAGAAGTAACTAGGGCAATGGGACCAGAAGTAACTAGGGCAATGGGACCAGAAATAACTAGGGCAATGGGACCAGAAGTAAGTAGGGCAATAGGACCAGAAGTAACTAGGGCAATGGGACCAGAAGTAACTAGGGCAATGGGACCAGAAATAACTAGGGCAATGAGACCAGAAGTAACTAGGGCAATGGGACCAGAAGTAACTAGGGCAATGGGACCAGAAGTAACTAGGGCAATGGGAGCAGAAGTAACTAGGGCAATGGGACCAGAAGTAACTAGGGCAATGGGACCAGAAGTAACTAGGGCAATGGGACCAGAAATAACTAGGGCAATGGGACCAGAAGTAAGTAGGGCAATAGGACCAGAAGTAACTAGGGCAATGGGACCAGAAGTAACTAGGGCAATGGGACCAGAAGTAACTAGGGCAATGGGACCAGAAGTAACTAGGGCAATGGGACCAGAAGTAACTAGGGCAATGGGACCAGAAGTAACTAGGGCAATGGGACCAGAAATAACTAGGGCAATGGGACCAGAAGTAAGTAGGGCAATAGGACCAGAAGTAACTAGGGCAATGGGACCAGAAGTAACTAGGGCAATGGGACCAGAAGTAACTAGGGCAATGGGACCAGAAGTAACTAGGGCAATGGGACCAGAAGTAACTAGGGCAATGGGACCAGAAGTAACTAGGGCAATGGGACCAGAAATAACTAGGGCAATGGGACCAGAAGTAAGTAGGGCAATAGGACCAGAAGTAACTAGGGCAATGGGACCAGAAGTAACTAGGGCAATGGGACCAGAAGTAAGTAGGGCAATAGGACCAGAAGTAACTAGGGCAATGGGACCAGAAGTAACTAGGGCAATGGGACCAGAAGTAACTAGGGCAATGGGACCAGAAATAACTAGGGCAATGGGACCAGAAGTAAGTAGGGCAATAGGACCAGAAGTAAATAGGGTAATGGGACCAGAAATAACTAGGGTTATGGGGCCAGAAGTAACT
This sequence comes from Caprella mutica, assembly GCA_947561585.1. Classification (NCBI taxonomy): domain Eukaryota; kingdom Metazoa; phylum Arthropoda; class Malacostraca; order Amphipoda; family Caprellidae; genus Caprella; species Caprella mutica. The sequence continues at coordinate 69,044 of CANNZV010001572.1, read as the reverse complement.
AGGGTTGTGGGACCAGAAGTAACTAGGGCAATGGGGCCAGAAATAACTCGGGTAATGGGACCAGAAGTAACTAGGGTAAAGGGACCAGAAGTAACTAGGGTAAAGGGACCAGAAATAACTAGGACAATGGAACTAGAAATAACTAGGGCAATGGGACCAGAAGTAACTAGGGCAATGGGACCAGAAGTAACTAGGGCAATGGGACCAGAAGTAACTAGGGCAATGGGACCAGAAGTAACTAGGGCAATGGGACCAGAAGTAACTAGGGCAATGGGACCAGAAGTAACTAGGGCAATAAGACCAAAAGTAACTAGGGCAATGGGACCAGAAGTAACTAGGGCAATGGGACCAGAAGTAACTAGGGCAATGGGGCCAGAAATAACTAGAGCAATGGGACCAGAAGTAACTAGGGCAATGGGACCAGAAGTAACTAGGGCAATGGGACCAGAAATAACTAGGGTAATAGGACCAGAAATAACTAGGGCAATGGGACCAGAAGTAACTTGGGCAATGGGACCAGAAGTAACTAGGGCAATGGGACCAGAAGTAACTTGGGCAATGGGACCAGAAGTAACTAGGGCAATGGGACTAGAAGTAACTAGGGCAATGGGACCAGAAGTAACTAGGGCAATGGGACCAAAAATAACTAGGGCAATGGGACCAAAAGTAACTAGGGCAATGGGACCAGAAGTAACTAGGGCAATGGGACCATAAGTAACTAGGGCAATGGGGCCAGAAATAACTAGAGCAATGGGACCAGAAATAACTAGGGCAATGGGACCAGAAGTAACTAGAGCAATGGGACCAGAAGTAACTAGGGCAATGGGACCAAAAGTAACTAGGGCAATGGGACCAGAAGTAACTAAGGCAATGGGACCAGAAGTAACTAGGGCAATGGGACCAAAAGTAACTAGGGCAATGGGGCCAGAAGTAACTAGGGCAATGGGACCAGAAATAACTAGGGTTATGGGGCCAGAAGTAACTAGGGTTATGGGACCAGAAGTAACTAGGGCAATGGGGCCAGAAATAACTCGGGTAATGGGACCAGAAGTAACTAGGGTAAAGGGACCAGAAATAACTAGGGTAATGGGACCAGAAATAACTAGGGCAATGGGACCAGAAGTAACTAGGGTAAAGGGACCAGAAATAACTAGGACAATGGAACTAGAAATAACTAGGGCAATGGGACCAGAAGTAACTTGGGCAATGGGACCAGAAGTAACTAGGGCAATGCGACCAGAAATAACTAGGGCAATGGGACCAGAAGTAACTAGGGTAAAGGGACCAGAAATAACTAGGGTAATGGGACCAGAAATAACTAGGGCAATGGGACCAGAAGTAACTAGGGTAAAGGGACCAGAAATAACTAGGACAATGGAACTAGAAATAACTAGGGCAATGGGACCAGAAGTAACTTGGGCAATGGGACCAGAAGTAACTAGGGCAATGCAACCAGAAGTAACTAGGGCAATGCAACCAGAAATAACTAGGGCAATGGGACCAGAAGTAAATAGGGCAATGGGACCAGAAATAACTAGGGCAATGGGACCAGAATTAACTTGGGCAATGGGACCATAAGTAACTAGGGCAATGGGACCAGAAATAACTAGGGCAATGGGACCAGAAGTAACTAGGGCAATGGGACCATAAGTAACTAGGGCAATGGGACCATAAGTAACTAGGGCAATGGGACCAGAAATAACTAGGGCAATGGGACCAGATGACAATTTCAACTTTATTTGAAAAAAGCATCTAAATATATTCATTGAAATATTCAATTAAAAAACTATACCTGCTGGTATCATGGATACCAATTATAATCAACCAGATATCTAATTTTCTGAACAATTATTAATTTATATTAATATTTTGATTAGTTATTTTTAATATTAAACTATTGAAATTTCGTTCCTGTACATTTCATTCGAATTTTTCATAAATAATTGAATTTCATTTAATAATCAGTTTCATTTAAATAATTGTGTTTTATTACCTCCTTCGCAAATTTGCAGAAGGTTATATTATACCCGGCTTCATTTATTTAACATCTCGCTTAACTGAAAAAGTGTTCAACTAAATTGCCTGAAATTTGTTGAAACAATTAGTCAATGTCCAGTGATCTGCTGGTAGAATTTTGGGAGCGACCCGGTCAAAGGTCAAGGTCATTTGTAACTCATAAAGTATTGCACCATGAAACTTGGTGGGACGATTGGTCATTATCCAATTACCAGTTTATTAGATTTTGGGAGAGAACGGTTCAAAGCGGCGGCGAAGGTATGAGCTCTACCGAGTGCACATTATCTAGTTTAATAATCAGTTTCATTTAAATAATTGAATTTTCATTTTATTTTAGTGTGGGTTTAACGTCTGGATCGAACCAAAGGCCATATCGCCGACGTCAAAAGGAAATTAAATACAAGGGACTAGAAGAAGCAGTCAGAAAGGAAAGTGGCTCCGTGAAAAAAGTCATCTTTCACCAGTCGGTGACGATGCTCATGGATACAGAAAAGCTACTCCCTGACTTACCAATAATTGAATTATAATAACTCCTGAGTTATGAATAGGGTTGTGACAATATGCGTTTAAAATCATAGATCTTAAGAATATCACAGACGAATGAAATGGTATCGAATACTATATACCGCTGGTGTAGAACCATTCAATACTCTTTAATTCTCTCCGTCTATAATATTTTCAGGATCTATAATTTTAAACGCATATTGTCACAACCCTAGTTATGAAGTATTGGTTACTTCATAACTCATGGGCACTGATAGTTTTCTATGATTAAAATCTTGGAGAAAACTATTGTTTTTAAGGGATAACTTGGACGAAATTTCTGAGGTATATCGTTTTCTATAATTTAAACATAGAAAATAATTCATAACTCAGGTGCATTTCAGAACTCATGAGTTTTAACTTTTACTGAAGCCATATTGATAAAAAAAACAATTTTTATGATTTGAGCACGTAGAACTTTTATTAAAATATTGAAAGAGATGAAACTCATTAATAACTAAATAATAAAGAATGCAGATAATATAATAATAGTATATACAAATATCACAGTAAACAATAGTAAAATTGTGGAAGAAATTAATGAACTTAAAATAGTTAAGTTACCCCTTACAATCGGGAATAGAAAACGAGCTGCCTAAAATTTCATAGAAAACGATATAGGCTCCAAAGACCAATGGTGTCGCAAAAAGCATTATTAAAATGGTTAAAAAATATACTCCGTAGCAACAATATGTCGAAAAAGTGCTACCTACCATCAATTACTAAAATTTAGTAACAAAAATAATATTTTGGAGGGATTTAAACTATCCTGAAATGGGCGGTATAACGTGGAATTATCAAAAGAATTAGAACACATTTCGTAACTGTAACAATGATCAAATACATAAGAATTTAAAAAAGGAAAGAGTCCTACTTTACAACCATTTGTTTCTATAGTACAATTGATACAGTCTCCAAAATACAGCCATAGGAGTCCTAGACTCTAGTTAGTCCCATATATAATTCCTAGTTGACTAGTGAATGTAGTAACATTGAATGCCCTAGTAGAGCCACCTGCTTTTCAACACTATGGCCCGCTTCACACTTGCGTTTTTTTCACACACTTCAGCGTTTAAGAGCTTTTTTAAACGCAGTGTTGAAAACGCAAGTGTGAAGCGGGCCTATCATCAAGAAAAGAAACATTGCATAATTCTACCAAAAATAGGATTTTCTGAAGGAAAAATGAACTTTAAATCTTGTTAATGGTAGCTAGGTTACTTTCCCTGCATTAAATAATACCATATCATGGATACCAGAACAAATGTAGCTAGTTTTCCGAATCAAGATGCAACTTTTCTTCATTTATAGTAATTGAGCAGACGGCCGAATGCCCGTATTAAATATTCAAAATTTGTAAAGAGAACGAAAACATCAATAACGATTGAAAGATGATATGTTCACATAGCTGTTTTGATTGAGTTTCAAAAATGCATAGTTATTTTAAATCCAATACCAACTGTGCTATTTTGGAAATTAACGGTTTAGCTATAACAGAACAAAAAAGAGAGATGTATAACCACCAGTTGCTGATAGCTAGTTATATAATTTATACATATTTTGATTATTATTCCATTGATTAGCTAAGTAACAGAGAATTTACATTAGGAAATTGTATACTAAGAAAAATTCTACTTCTTCATTAGAAAGTATCATCTTAAGAACAAATATTAGAAGAACAGCCATTTTCGACACTATGTCACCTAGAACTAGGAGCTACATTTGATTGACACTGAAATTGATTGTATTAATTTAACACACTAGTTAACGTATTCATAGATCACTAGGAAATCAACTGTCATTTCCACTGCAGTTATCGTAGATAGCTTCTTCAGCGTCAAAATTATTATTCCCAATGACACGAGCATTCAAATCCATGTTGTTATTTGCTAAGTTGTTCACGTCCCTAATCTGATGGTTTTCAGAACCACTAATACCGTGCAAGTCGTCGAAACTCTTGAAGTTACGTCCGTGAATATTACTGCCCGAAGCTTGGTTGCCATTTTCTGTAGATTTCAGACGATCGGAGGTAAAATTGTTATTGTTGGGTCGACGAGCGGTCTGTGATCGGTTATTATGATTGCTGTCGGCGTAGATCCGGTAACGATCTACCCGGGACGGTAAAGGAGGTAGATCTTTCCTAGTAGACGGGTTGGACGAAGCCGTTGTTCCAGAAGAGTCTAAACTACTAGACTCTGTGACCATCAATCCCCCATCGGTACCATTACTCGATGACGGATGGGATGAACTAGAAGTGTCACTGACGTTGGTGCAACCATCAGGATGCTGATATTGACTAGCAGGATTTAGGGCATCAGCGGTTGTGCTGTATTCGTTCTGATGTTGAGACGACATTTGTGGCGGCATTGTAGATAAGCATGTAGTTGCTATCCTATTGTGCCCATCCAAAAGTCTAGAGGACGAATTGTTATAAAATGAATTTATTGGGATAGAGTTAGTGGGTGTTAAATCTTCAGATGTGGGAGTTGTTACATTGACATCATGCATAGATTTAGCTAATTTTCCGGGCATTAATGTAGAAGAATGTATAGGTAGTGCTAAGCTATTCTGATATGGATAATGCTGTTGAATATGATTATTGCTACCCCTAACATAGCCGCCATCTTGTTTGTGACAATTGCGGCCCTTCTTGTGACACTTGTTTGCCGCGCAGTGCGGCTGATGGTACATTGGGTAGTGATTTGGTTTGTTAGTTGGATGAGAGTTGACGGCTTTGAGCATAGACTGTGGAACGTTGCCCCAATGTACCATAGAGCTAGAAGCCGGTTCACCAGGTCTCAAAAGAGTCGCACTTTCGTACAAATGACTACCAGGATTGTATATTTGAGCTAGAGGGAACATATCGTTTTGGCAAATTTGCTGCTCTTTGCCTGTCGGATCGGTAATGGAGCTGACGGCATACACGGCAGCCGAGGGACTCACCCCTCCATTGGCTACCATAATCTGAGGTGTTAGATGTTGGTTGCCGGTATTGGTAGAGTACGCACTACCGTAGTTAGGTAGGAGAGTAATCTCACTGTTGGGCATGCTTGACGGGCACAGAAACAAGGTTTGCTGGTTCGTTTGGACGGGTGTGGGAGAGACGGAGGTTGGGGTGGCTGTTGAAGTGCTACTGTAACTGTGGGAAGAAGAGGATGATCTTTCGTCTTCCTCACTGTGTATCAGGTTGTGGTGAGTGTGGTTGTTGTGGTGGTGATGGTGATGACTGGTAGGTAGTAGAGCGTTAGATGGTGCTTCACTAGTACTGCAGCTACACGTTTCTGAACCAGCTGTTGGAAGAAAAAACAGCAAGTTAGTTATGCAATTCCAATAGCAACATAATTCTAAATTAAAATATGATCATGGAATAAAATAATGAACAAACACTACAAAATGAAGTCATGATTTATTTCAACTCCTGAGTTATAAAATATCGGTTCCTTCATAACTCACAGCCACTTCCTATCTTGGGTGCATTAGACAGTTTTCTATGATTAAAATCTTAGAAGATATTTAGGCATAACTATGATGAAATTCCTGATGCATATCTTTTTATAAAATTTAAACATGGAAAACTACACACTACTCCATAACTCAAGTGCTTCATAATTCAGTAGTTTTACTTGACATAGGTAACTACCTACTCATTAAATATGATAGTCATGTTTTTGTACCAAAATCATTCAACATACCAAACTATAGAAACATATTCAATACCAATCTCCGACGCTTACAATCTAAGTTTCCCCATGAAAACTTTTGCCTCTAGGTTTCAGATCACAATGAAGTATAGGCCATTCCTGTTAGAGATAACAGAGGAAGAGCTTTCGAATGGACAACCTGTTGCTGACATCAATTCGATTGAGTGGAATAGAGAGGAGAGCTACGGCCGCCCGCCGTATACAATGACTTTTTGGAAACGAGAAAGACGCTAGCTACTTGTTGCGGGACAATGGGTTTGCGCAGTCATATTGGACTAGAATAGTCTCTTATTTACTAAGGAAATTAAAAATAGGATCTTTGGTTATATATATAAAGAAAATTGATACAACAGTTAGCCATTCATAAAACGTAGGCATGAATTTAGTAGCATCATTGTAATTCGTAATAAAATGATACGTTATGCAGACGTTTCGTCGACAGAATGTTAGGTCGATTTTGAAAATCGCAAAATAAATGGCCGTTGTGTAATTTGTCGTATCCGCTAGTTTGTTGTACTGCTCACTACATGATTGATATACACGTATATCAGTGTCTCAATATCCCCTTTCAAGAAAATGATACAGTTTTAAATTATCTTTGATTCATGAAAAGTTTAACGGAAAAATCTTTAGTGTCCAATCAGTTGGATGGGCAGACTTCATAATTTCAGGTGGCATCGCGTCGTCGAAGAACACCCAATCATAAATAAATGGCAAAGCTGGCTGCTAACTTTATTTAGTCTTACGATTTAATTTGTTTATGGACTTGGACGAAAGTTCAGGAAACTTGGAGCGCAATATCGTTGGAGAACATTAAGATTTCCAAAGATATTTACCTTATCTGGATTTATTTAATAAATTATCTGAGAAGTTGCAGCTAACATTCGAATGAAGCGAAATTTATCTAGAATAGTTTTGAAGGTAGCTATACTATAATAATGTGTCGTCATCTGGAAGTAATCAGCGGATGACATAGAATATCATGTATGGACTCTGTAGTCATATAAGTTTATATGGGGAAAATATAATGTTACTAACTATTGTGGGGCAATAAAAGATTAATATGACCCAATTTGATATTCTATGACAACACTAATTTAAATGAGAAGGATTTTATCAGTGTACCGTGTAATTCGAACTGAAAAGATCCTTTTTCGGCTACTGCGTCCTATCGGCTACTGCGTCCTATCGGCCACTGCGTCCTATCGGCCACTGCGTCCTATCGGCTACTGCGTCCTATCGGCTACTGCGTCCTATCGGCCACTGCGTCCTATCGGCTACTGCGTCCTATCGGCCACTGCGTCCTATCGGCCACTGCGTCCTATCGGCCACTGCGTCCTATCGGCTACTGCGTCCTATCGGCTACTGCGTCCTATCAGCTACTGCGTCCTATCGGCTACTGCGTCCTATCGGCCATTGCGTCCTATCGGCCATTGCGTCCTATCGGATACTGCGTCCTATCAGCTACTGCGTCCTATCGGCTACTGCGTCCTATCGGCCATTGCGTCCTATAGGCTACTGCGTCCTATAGGCTACTGCGTCCTATAGGCTACTGCGTCCTATAGGCTACTGCGTCCTATAGGCTACTGCGTCCTATAGGCTACTGCGTCCTATCGGCTACTGCGTCCTATCAGTTACTCAGTATTTACTCTTAATTTAAAGATTCCATTCGAATTATCTATTATTATTTTCAGTTTAGACAATAAAACTCACCGGATGATATGTGGTGGTAGAGGTGGTCCGAGGGGGTCTCTGGGCGAGGTTCGGGGGAGTAGAGGTGGTGGAGGGTAGATGAAGGGGGTAGGGGGAGGAGGCCTCCCCTGGGGGGTAGCATGGAGTTATCCTTGTACCTGGAGGGGGAAATGAGATAAAAATGAGATAAACGTAATAGATAGTTATATCATTTCAAGGAAGAATAATTTATTATCATTGACTAGAAAAGTGGTACAATTTTTCTTAAATCATTTTTAGAATATTTGAGTTTGAATATTTTTTAATTTCACATTTCAATTCTTTTTTTTAAATTGTGAAATCTATTTTCAAGATCAATTTTTCTTTATTTTAGTTAATATTTTTTAATTTCACCTCAAGGAAGGATGCCCCATGTGGGGGTGGTGCCCCTGGAGGGGGAGCTGGTGGCGGGTGTTGAGGGGGTATTGATGGGAGAGAAGTGGGGGAGCTGTGGGAAGATCTTCATAAATATCGGGGCCATCCAGATCACCACAACCCCCACCGGGTTTCTTCGAGGGGGCCCGACAGGATCGCCAGATTCGACTGTAGAAAGAGGAAAAAAAATATTAAATTTTTATATAAAATCAACATTACAAAATAAAAACACTCACGAATATCATGATAAACGGTTATGGTGGGGCCATAGAAGATTAAGAGGGTCATCCTTTTAATCTCCGATGGCCCCACCATAACTTCCTCATTAGGTTTTAGACCACAAATAAAAACTAATTAAAAAATCTCTAGACAGGAAAAACAAGATGGCGAAATCCTGACTCAGAAATGTCCTAAATACAAGTAATATGCATAACAACAACAAAACAAAATTAAGGAGAATCCACTGATGAAGCTAATCTCCAATTCACCAATGAGGCTGATGGTGAATTGGAGATCAGCCTCACTCACCATCACAATACACAGTTCTCAAATACAATTAGCCAATAAATTGTGTCGCAGAGATTACTCTTAATTCCTCTAGTTGGGATGGTTTATCTGTCTCCCTTAATCTTAGGAGAGAATGCCACCGAACAATGGAAGATAACAGTGGAATGTGGAGGAAAACCACACACACACACATTAGCATAGTTAGGGTGAGATGCGAGTTAGCGTACGGTTACACATTTTCGATCATATAATAGTATCCATGGTACCTGCAGGTATTAGTATCCATGATACCTGCAGGTATTAGTATCCATGATACCTGCAGGTATTAGTATCCATGATACCTGCAGGTATTAGTATCCATGATACCTGCAGGTATTAGTATCCATGATACCTGCAGGTATTAGTATCCATGATACCTGCAGGTATTAGTATCCATGTTACCTGCAGGTATTAGTATCCATGTTACCTGCAGGTATTAGTATCCATGTTACCTGCAGGTATTAGTATCCATGTTACCTGCAGGTATCATGGATACTAATTAAAATAACGAGTAAAAACATAGAGTTTTGTCTCTGTTCGAAAATGTGTCACCGTTCCATGACTCAGTTCCTACCCCATACCATCCAAGTGAATAGTTCTGGGCGTAGTCTGAATGTGAACCAGTAAACAAATTCATAAACTGTGACCACTTTTCGCTACAAAATAGTGCCGTTTATATTCAAATGATGGATAATTATGTTTCACTTACAGCACTACAATATACCACTTATGCTAATGTATGGCATTGCCCACTATAATCTACCATAATGTATGGCATTGCCCACTATAATCTACCAACATAAATATACCCAACTATACTTATTATATATTATTTAGTCCAAAACACATTATATGATGTATCATTAAATTTACTATTATGATTCAAAGTGAAAAAAAAATTAAATCAACGATTATAAAAAGTGCGCCCTGAAATCTTCTATGGCCACCGATTAACATCGAAATCCCCCCTCCCCCCCTTCCAAAATTAATCCTTCCAAAATTTCTGGCGTCTCAGTTAGCAAAGTGCAATTGTTTTAATCCCTCACGCATTAATCGTCTAAAAGTCTCTTAATCCCTGCCATTAATCCACGGGAACTCATTTGGTAACTCTGGTAGAAATCTGGCGAACATGAAGAGAGATATTTGAAATCTGAAAATCCCAACATAATCATACAAAGCCCCATAATAATCTTACAAAGCCCCAACATAATCTTACAAAGCCCCAACATAATCTTACAAAGCCCCAACATAATCTTACAAAGCCCCAAAATAATCTTACAAAGCCCCAACATAATCTTACAAAGCCCCAACATAATCTTACAAAGCCCCAACATAATCTTACAAACTCCAAATTATACCCCATTTGTTTTTATTGTTATAGTTTACTTTGAAACTACGAGGTAGATATATCTAGGGTGGATATGGCATATCTAGGGTGGATATGGCATATCTAGGGTGGATATGGCATATCTAGGGTGGATATGGCATATCTAGGGTGGATATGGCATATCTAGGGTGGATATGGCATATCTAGGGTGGATATGGCATATCTAGGGTGGATTTATCTAGGATAGATATCATATAATAAGAGGCAATATCTAGGATAGATATCGTATAATAAAGGCAATATCTAGGATAGATATCGTATAATAAAAGGCAATATCTAGGATAGATATCATATACTAAGGGGCAATATCTAGGATAGATAATCCATAATAGATATAAGGCTTATCGAGGGTTTTCAATTAATATTATTTCCAGCAAGTCCTTAATACCAAAAAAATAAATCTGAACAATTAGAGCAAGAAAATCTAAAACCGGAGAGAAAAATCCTCCAAACGAACTAATTTTCTGGAAACTTTTTCCACCAGAGTCCCGTGCCAGGAAGTACACACCCCCTCCTTAGCAGCATAAATATGCCTACACCTCATCAAAGGATTATAGCCTTTATGCAGTCTCATCCTAAGGAGCTACGTGCAATCCTAGACATTAGAGAACAAAAGTTTGAAATCTTCGTGCAAGAGATCCTATTCGACAGAAAGTAGAGAAAAGTCCGCACAGAAGAGTTTCACCAGCGATGAATTTAAAGGTTTATACCAGCCATCATCTAAAATTATTAGAGTGATATTATAGTGGGTTGGGATCAGTGTTATAGAGGATTGTGATGGGAAGGTGCAAGATCTTGTAGGATTATGTTGGGAAATTAAGTACCATATCGTAAAAGATTATGTAAGGCAATTACAACATCATAGAAGATAATGTAGGGCAAGTACAACATCATAGAAGATTATGTAGCGCAAGTACAACATCATAGAAGATTGGGCAAGTATAACATCATAGAAGATTATGTAGGGCAAGTATAACATCATAGAAGATTATGTAGGGCAATTACAACATCAAAGAAGATTATGTAGGGTAATTACAACATCATAGAAGATTATGTAGGGCAAGTACAACATCATAGAAGATTATGTAGGGTAATTACAACATCATAGAAGATTATGTAGGGCAATTACAACATCATAGAAGATTATGTAGGGCAAGTACAACATGATGGAATAATATATAAGGTCGTCTATACGATATCATGGGAGATTATGTTGGCAAGTTACCTTACAACATCATGGAAGATTATAAAAGATAAGATAAGAGAACAACAAATATTACCTTATTAATATCTATGATGAAACCTTATGATTTAAGTTATGGCAAGTTAGGTATTATCAGACAGTTACACATATTCGAGCACCAATTAAAATAACAAATCAAAATGCCAAAAAAAATGTGGAACTGTGCGATAATTCGTAACTAACCCTAATATTTTATATATAAGCTTTACTCACTTTATTAGAATAACTGCAGCAACCACAAAGAATATTCCCAGTATGATGGCACACACTGCTATGACAGCCTTAGGCACCTCCGAGCCATAGGCTGGAGAAGCAGAGGCTTCACCGTCGAAGCCACCGTCTCCGCCAAAGAGGTTACCTCCTGGCCCACCGCCACCAAAGCCTTCAAAGGAGGAAAGGGCGGGGCAGGTCCATGGCCCGTGACAGTCATCGTCTGATATACCCTCCCCCAGGGGGTTCTTGAGACCTGGTGGAGCGGGGGGTGGTGGAAGGTGGAAGAAGGGTGGAGGGTCTCCTCCACAGTGGTCGCATTCTAGGTCCCAATGAGCAGGAGGGGAGAGGAGGTCGTCTGTGGCCATTGCCTTGCCCTCCTGAAAATAAAAATATCAAAATATTAGCTACTGAAAAATATAACATTTGGAAAAAATATTAAAAAAATATCGAAAAATGTATAAAAATCTTACCACTAAAATACTAATTAATCAAAAAATTATTTATTTTTCACCACAAGTAAGTTAGATGAACTGTTGTAATTTGCACATACAGGAAATAAAAGAAACAATTTACAATGTGCTGTCTTTAAGATTCATTTCTTGTAGTCAAGATACGGAATTCGGAGAATTATTATTAATTCCTAATTATTGTAGTGAAAATCAAAACAAAATTATAATATACTAGTGTACTTTCCCGTTAAAAAATAACCAACTGATTTCCCGTTATTAGGTTACTTTTAATGAATTCAATTAGAATTAAATTATCAGCATAGTTTAATTCATTTTATAGATAAAATGCATTTAAAAATTGAATAAAAACAAGGTAATTTAAATAGCAAGTCAATATATTCCCGTGCGTATCATAGTTACATTCTTCATGTTTAATACCCGTAGTGTAAAAGCGGACACCAAATAAAAAAATAAACACACTACGGATATTATAAGGATAGATTAATTAATAGCCTAGCCCTAGAGCATTAAAATTCAAAATTAAAACAAATCAAATTTAGACAGATATAAAAACTAGGATAAGTTCTGAATTGTCGGACAGTTTCACATTTTCGATCATATTAGAAAAAAGTATTAAATAAAATTATATACATTTTTCTTATATGATCGAAAATGCGCAACCGTCCGATAATTAGGAACACACCCTATAATGACGAAATAGATGGTTGATAAAGAAGTTACACGGTATTGTTAACGAGCTATTGTTAACCATATCTATTGTTAAGTAGCTATTAGTCAGGCTAACAATATCGTAATTAGATATTCAAATCTCTGTACTTACAATCAATCGCATTAAAGCTAATAAATATAATAGTGGGTGTTGGTCCTTTAGCCTGTGGGGTAAGTTCCGAATTATCGGACAGTTTCACATCTTCGAACATAAGAAAAAACGATATAATAATTATTTCACTAGGATTGGTTGAGTTGGTAGTTTTTACTCAACCTGTCCTAGTAAAATTATTATTATTTCGTTTTTTCTTATATGTCCGAAGATGTGAAACTGACCGATAATTCAGAGCTTACCCTAGTATGGTAATGATATTAAGATGACTGAGATATGCAGTAAAATATATATTTAAATTGCTCTGATTACATTAATATTGAATAGGTAATTGGAGAATGAACTTGTAGACTATTTAATCTATAATGAGTTCATTACTTTGGGTGTGTTGCATTACTCAGACCGTTACGCGATTTCGTATATTAGTTAATTATATAAATCTAACAGTTTGATAGATCGTGTCACAGTGGGTGTTAAAATTAAACGTTCTAAAGAACTGTGACACGTTCTAAAGAACTGTGACACGTTCTAAAGAACTGTGACACGTTCTAAAGAACTGTGACACGTTCTAAAGAACTGCAACACGTTCTAAAGAACTGTGACACGTTCTAAAGAACTGTGACACGTTCTAAAGAACTGCAACACGTTCTAAAGAACTGTGACACGTTCTAAAGAACTGTGACACGTTCTAAAGAACTGCAACACGTTCTAAAGAACTGCAACACGTTCTAAAGAACTGTGACACGTTCTAAAGAACTGTGACACGTTCTAAAGAACTGTGACACGTTCTAAAAAAATGCAACACGTTCTAGAGAGAACTGCAACACGTTCTAGAGAGAACTGCAACACGTTCTAAAGAGAACTGCAACACGTTCTAAAGAAAACTGCAACACGTTCTAAAGAAAACTGCAACACGTTCTAAAGAAAACTGCAACACGTTCTAAAGAGAACTGCAACACGTTCTAAAGAGAACTGCAACACGTTTTAAAGAGAACTGCAACACGTTCTAAAGAGAACTGCAACACGTTCTAAAGAGAACTGCAACACGTTCTAAAGAGAACTGCAACACGTTCTAAAGAGAACTGCAACACGTTCTAAAGAGAACTGCAACACGTTCTAAAGAGAACTGCAACACGTTCTAAAGAGAACTGCAACACGTTCTAAAGAGAACTGCAACACGTTCTAAAGAGAACTGCAACACGTTCTAAAGAGAACTGCAACACGTTCTAAAGAGAACTGAAACACGTTCTAAAGAGAACTGAAACACGTTCTAAAGAGAACTGCAACACGTTCTAAAGAACTGCAACACGTTCTAAAGAACTGAAACACGTTCTGAAGAACTGCAACACGTTCTGAAGAACTGCAACACGTTCAAACACACTGTGACACGTTCTAAAACACTAACACGTTCGAACACTGTGACACGTTCTATCAGACTGATAGTATATCTATATTACAAGTATAACTAATGTACGAAATTGCATAACGGTGGGAATAAGGTAACTTGCCCTTTATTTAAATCAAAACCACCACACTAATTTCAATGTGGGTTTGTGGTCGTTAATTCTCACGCCTCTAAATGCGGTTTTTAACGCATGCTGCACCGCTGCGGTTTTTACCGCATACAGCACCGTAGTATCTGGCGACTATTACCGGTACTTTGGTATGTTGATTACCGGAAATGGATGCCAAGTACCACTTTTTATTGGTTTTAAGTGGTTGTTTTTTATTGAGTATTGTCAGTAGATTATACATAAAGGTTGATAAAGAATTGATTTCAAATAATAGTGGTAGAATTATGAAATATTATTTTATTTAAAAAATTTTTTTATTATTTTATTTAAATTACTTTATTTCGTTATTTCAATAAAATTAAATAATGAATTTTCACAATAGCTAAATGTCGAATAATTAAAACCTAAATAAAAGCTAGCCAACTACTTATTTCTTTTTAAATACTATATTTTCCAGAGCTAAATAGTTCTTTTTAATGCTTTAGGATGCAATAACCAATGAGTAATAATTCTAAAGTTTTCACCCCATTTACAATGAGATAAGATTCATTTTCTCTTCCAGCAGCTAAACCTAATTGCCGGAACAGAAAAGTGACAAAAGATAAAACTATGCTGCTTATAAAATATAGAAAGATGGGGTAACGGGGTAAAAGATGGGGTACCGGGGTAAAAGATGGGGTAACGGGGTAAAAGATGGGGTAACGGGGTAAAAGATGGGGTACCGGGGTAAAAGATGGGGTAACGGGGTAAAAGATGGGGTAACGGAGTAAAAGATGGGGTAACGGAGTAAAAGATGGGGTAACGGAGTAAAAGATGGGGTAACGGGGTAAAAGATGGGGTAACGGGGTAAAAGATGGGGTACCGGGGTAAAAGATGGGGGTAACGGGGTAAAAGATGGGGTAACGGGGTAAAAGATGGGGGTAGCGGGGTAAAAGATGGGGGTAGCGGGGTAAAAGATGGGGGTAGCGGGGTAAAAGATGGGGGTACCGGGGTAAAAGATGGGGTAGCGGGGTAAAAGATGGGGGTACCGGGGTAAAAGATGGGGTAACGGGGTAAAAGATGGGGTACCGGGGTAAAAGATGGGGTAACGGGGTAAAAGATGGGGTAGCGGGGTAAAAGATGGGGTAACGGGGTAAAAGATGGGGTAACGGGGTAAAAGATGGGGTAACGGGGTAAAAGATGGGGTAACGGGGTAAAAGATGGGGGTAAAGGGGTGAAAGATGGGGTAGCGGGGTAAAAGATGGGGTAACGGGGTAAAAGATGGGGTAACGGGGTAAAAGATGGGGTAACGGGGTAAAAGATGGGGTAACGGGGTAAAAGATGGGGTAACGGGGTAAAAGATGGGGTAACGGGGTAAAAGATGGGGTAGCGGGGTAAAAGATGGGTAGCGGGGTAAAAGATGGGGTACCGGGGTAAAAGATGGGGTAACGGGGTAAAAGATGGGGTAACGGGGTAAAAGATGGGGTAACGGGGTAAAAGATGGGGTAGCGGGGTAAAAGATGGGGTACCGGGGTAAAAGATGGGGTAACGGGGTAAAAGATGGGGTAACGGGGTAAAAGATGGGGTAACGGGGTAAAAGATGGGGTAACGGGGTAAAAGGGTAAAAGATGGGGGTAACGGGGTAAAAGATGGGGTACCGGGGTAAAAGATGGGGTAAAGGGGTAAAAGATGGGGGTAGCGGGGTAAAAGATGGGGGTAACGGGGGTAAAAGATGGGGGTAACGGGGTAAAAGATGGGGTAACGGGGTAAAAGATGGGGTAACGGGGTGAAAGATGGGGTAACGGGGTAAAAGATGGGGTAAAGGGGTAAAAGATGGGGTAAAGGGGTAAAAGATGGGGTAAAGGGGGTAAAAGATGGGGTAACGGGGGTAAAAGATGGGGTAACGGGGTAAAAGATGTGGAAACGGGGTAAAAGATGGGGTAACGGGGTAAAAGATGAGGTAAAGGAGTAAAAGATGAGGTAAAGGAGTAAAAGATGGGGTAACGGGGTAAAAGATGGGGTAACGGGGTAAAAGATGGGGTAACGGAGTAAAAGATGGGGTAACGGGGGTAAAAGATGGGGTAACGGGGTGAAAGATGGGATAAAGGGGTAAAAGATGGGGTAACAGAGTAAAAGATGGGGTAAAGGAGTAAAAGATGGGGTAACGGGGTGAAAGATGGGGTAACGGGGTAAAAGATGGGGGTAACGGAGTAAAAGATGGGGGTAACGGAGTAAAAGATGGGGTAACGGGATAAAAGATGGGGTAAAGGAGCAAAAGATGGGGGTAAAGGAGCAAAAGATGGGGTAACGGGGTAAAAGATGGGGTAACGGGGGTAAAAGATGGGGGTAACGGGGAAAAAGATGGGGGTAACGGGGTAAAAGATGGGGGTAACGGGGTGAAAGATGGGATAAAGGGGTAAAAGATGGGATAAAGGGGGTAAAAGATGGGGGTAACAGAGTAAAAGATGGGGGTAAAGGAGTAAAAGATGGGGTAACGGGGTGATAGATGGGGTAACGGGGTAAAAGATGGGGGTAATGGAGTAAAAGATGGGGTAACGGAGTAAAAGATGGGGGTAACGGGGTAAAAGATGGGGTAAAGGAGCAAAAGATGGGGTAAAGGAGCAAAAGATGTGGTAAAGGAGCAAAAGATGGGGTAACGGGGAAAAAGATGGAGGTAACGGGGAAAAAGATGGGGGTAACGGGGTAAAAGATGGGGGTAACGGGGTGAAAGATGGGGTAAAGGGGTGAAAGATGGGGTAAAGGGGTAAAAGATGGGGTAACGGGGTAAAAGATGGGGTAAAGGAGTAAAAGATGGGGGTAACGGGGTGAAAGATGGGGGTAACGGGGTAAAAGATGGGGTAAAGGAGTAAAAGATGGGGTAACGGGGTGAAAGATGGGGTAACGGGGTGAAAGATGGGGTAAAGGGATAAAAGATGGGGTAACGGGGTAAAAGATGGGGGTTAAGAATTTGTTTGAAAGGTATTATATATAGCTAACTAATTTAAAAAAATTGGTTATTAAATAGTTGATATTTTTGTCGTAAAATATTAAACGTTTAAAACAGAAATTTTATTAACAACGAATATGATAGTAACTACACCAGTATACCTACACCCTACTAGTGCCATACCTACACCTACTAGTGCCATACCTACACCTACTAGTGCCATAACTACACCAACCACTGCCATACCTACACCCTCTACCATAATTTTTCTTCGTCGTGACGTTTTTTTTGGTGTTAGTAGAACGTTTTTCATTTCAGTGCGAAGAAGTCGTGTGAAAAAACATAAAAAAACAACCACAAAAATGATAGCCTGAGAAAAGCTCAGAAAATTGATAAATGATGAATGGGAGAAAGAAGATAGATATTGATAGGGGAGGTGCTGAGTTATCGGACAGTTATACCTTTTCGAACGTATAAGAAAAAGTAATCTAGTTATTTAAATTTGGTTCAAAATAACTTAATTTTGTATCCATGATACCAATGGAATTAAATAAATTGGTATCCATGATACTGTTTAAAATAAATGGTAAATAATAGGCTACTGGGCTGATTTTTTTTCAAGAGGTACAGGATTTTTTGCTGAATTTTAATATATTTTGGTGCCGATTCCAAAAATTAAACTCATACTCTGGCCAATCGGGTCAAATTTTACGCCATGAAAATTAAAGAAAAACTGGAAAATCAAATATACGAAATCAATACATTAGTACTAAATACATCAGAAGAAATGTATATCCATAATACATAGGCAAATATGAGTCTGTAATACACATTTCTGAAAATAACTAACACATGTAATTAAAAAGTTAAACAATTTTAAATAAGGCACAACAAAAGATTCTGACCCGGGTTGGTTGTTTTTACTCAACCAATCCTACTGAAATAATTATTATATCGTTTTTTCTTATATGTCCGAAAAAGTGGAACTGACCGATAATTCGTAACTCACCCCAGTACAATATTGTGTGATTAATTAATAGTATATGCTATTTTACTTATAAAATAATGGAAAATCTCAAAATCTCAAATATTATAAAATCAAACACAAACATTCCATCAAATTTACGACAGTTCTCTAGAATGCAATTTCAGCTCTATTCTAATATCTATATAAGGGTCAAATAAATGGGGTCAATATGTGGGTCAAAATGACCATAGCGCCGCCACCTATTCTGCCC
The DNA here is from genome assembly GCA_947561585.1 of Caprella mutica. Classification (NCBI taxonomy): domain Eukaryota; kingdom Metazoa; phylum Arthropoda; class Malacostraca; order Amphipoda; family Caprellidae; genus Caprella; species Caprella mutica. The sequence goes on along the minus strand of CANNZV010001572.1, from coordinate 50,324 downwards.
AGGTGTTACCAAATTAAATCCAGGAATCCGGATTATTAAACTGGAACCCTAGGAATGAAATATGAGATTCCAAGATTGCTAACTGATAGATTCCCACATATTCCTGTCAAGAGGGTGAATTCCAGCCCGGAATGATTCCCGTATTAATTACCGGATTTGCCGTATTGTGTTGAACGGTTGGCATGGGTAATTGTATGCATTACAATTTGCAGTTATTTAGTGTTTTGACAGTTATTGGAATGGGAATTGTTCCTGTCTTGAACAGGAATTTGCAGCATGCTCTAAATTCCAAGTGAATTGCATTGGGGTTAGTTCTCAGTTATCGACCGGTTCCACATTTTCGATCATGTAATTATAAGCATTTAACTTTTATTTTTAATTGGTATCCATGATACCTGCAGGTATCATGGATACCAATTAAAAATTCTTCTATGATCGAAGATGTGGAACCTTCCGATAACTCAGTACCTACCCTATATTATAATTATACAATTTATGAAAAAAATATTAAATCTAAATAAAAACAATTTCAAATATCATCGGGATTACCATAATAAAAAACATACGACCAATTGACGATCGATCGTAGAGACGACTCACTCCATTAACGACTCCGAGTCACCATTTAATCTAAGTAAGCGAGTCTAACGTAAGACAAATGTTCAAACTTTTCACAACTTCCAGCGAAGCCCTTCAAGATAATTTATAGTCAAAAATCCACGGAGAAAGAGGCCACGTTTTGAGAGTGAAATTGAACTAGTGATGTGATGCCGTAAGGGTGATAGTCCCTTGTATTTGAGCGATAAAATGAACTCTATGACGGACTGTATCTAAACTTTTAATTACTTTCTATCAAAAGAGATTAAAGGACTCGAATCAATTGGGAATAATTTAAGTTTTTTAATCATTTGATTGTGATGTAGGACGGACATTACTAGACGTGAAATGTGCTGTCATTATTATTCTTAAGAGGCTGTTTTTTTAAATAATTCATGTCTATGAAATATATATTAAATAATATTTTCAATCAATTAATTTTTCTATAGATTTAAGTTCAATTTTTAATAGGGAGCAATATAGTGGGCATTATGCATGGCAATATAGTGGGCATTATGCATGGCAATATAGTGGGCATTATGCATGGCAATATAGTGGGCATTATGCATGGCAATATAGTGGGCATTATGCATGGCAATATAGTGGGCATTATGCATGGCAATATAGTGGGCATTATGCATGGCAATATAGTGGGCATTATGCATGGCAATATAGTGGGCATTATGCATGGCAATATAGTGGGCATTATGCATGGCAATATAGGGGGCATTATGCATGGCAATATAGGGGGCGTTATGCATGGCAATATAGGGGGCGTTATGCATGGCAATATAGGGGGCGTTATGCATGGCAATATAGGGGGCGTTATGCATGGCAATATAGGGGGCGTTATGCATGGCAATATAGTGGGCGTTATGCATGGCAATATAGTGGGCGTTATGCATGGCAATATAGTGGGCATTATGCATGGCAATATAGTGGGCATTATGCATGGCAATATAGGGGGCATTATGCATGGCAATATAGGGGGCATTATGCATGGCAATATAGGGGGCATTATGCATGGCAATATAGGGGGCATTATGCATGGCAATATAGGGGGCATTATGCATGGCAATATAGGGGGCATTATGCATGGCAATATAGTGGGCATTATGCATGGCAATAAAGTGGGCATTATGCATGGCAATATAGGGGGCATTATGCATGGCAACATAGGGGGCATTATGCATGGCAATATAGGGGGCATTATGCATGGCAACATAGTGGGCATTATGCATGGCAACATAGTGGGCATTATGCATGGCAACATAGTGGGCATTATGCATGGCAACATTGCGAGCATCTTGCAAAGCAACATAGTGGGCATTATGCATGGCAACATAGTGGGTATTATGTATGGCAAAAAATTCAACATCATATATGATATAAAGTAGACAAAGTAGACAACAAGCGTAATATTTTTGATAGGTTTATAAATTATAATATATACTATTTATGACAGGTTTATAATATATAATAGTTATGGTAGATGTTGTATGGCAAGTTCATACATACATTGTTAGTTAGATGAACATATCACGGAGCACTATAATTATAGTAACCTTGGACAGGAGATAAACCATAAAGACATATACTATAATTAACATAAGTAGGTACTATAAGTATGGGCCTGAACATATAGGAAAATAATATAAACATTAGGGTAAGTTACGAGTTATTGGACGGTTCTATATTACCGACCATATTAAAAAAGTAAATAATTAAATTTTCAATAATTATTTATTGTTTTTACATGATCGAAAATGTGGAACTGTCCGATAACTCGGAACTTACCCTACATTGTACGGGTATAATTTTAACTACAGGGTAGACACCTGAGTGACCATATGATTAATGGACGCAATAACTGACCTATGTTAAATTTTAAAGAAAAATTGTAATTTCTTTCATTCATAGAAAATAGCTTGAAAATTTAAAAAAAAATAGAAATTAATTTCGAACAGTTCAAATGGTTAGGCCAAACTGTTATAGATGGCATTAGTATTTTTCAAGCCCGGTGGTCTACACAATAGTCAGTACACAGGCATGGCTGTGTACTATACACAATATAACACACATACACACTATACACAGTCATACACACAATGTAGGGTGAATTCTGAATTATCGAACAGTTCCTCATTGTAGATAGTATGAGTATGCAATATTTTAACTTATTTTAATCGGTATCCATGATACCTACAGGTATCATGGATACCGAGGAGTTACTGTATATGTTCGATAATGTGGAACTGTTCAATATCTCGTAACATGCCCAATAAACATTTTATAGGTTTATGGGCAGACAATCTTCGCTTGGGAGTAACAGTACAATAATCGAATATTATAGTACGTTACATTTAGTAGTTGTCAGTAAAGGAATGAGACATGTTTGCATGTATTTATATATGTGATTACATGTCTTTATTTATGTGATTACATGTTTTCATCATTTTTAATGTGATGAATATGATATCATTTAATAGTTAGGTAATTGATGACACTTTAATATGTAGCTAAATAAATGATCACTTTTTCAATCATAAAAATATAGAATATTTATTACCCGAATTTTATATTTATTACAACTACGATTTTTTCCTAGCAAGATCGAAAATACATATCACAATTAATACCAATAATTAATACCGATAATTAATACCGATAATTGATACCGATAATTGATACCGATAATTAATACCGATAATTAATACCGATATCATAATTAATACCGATATCATAATTAATACCAATAATTAATACCGATAATTAATACCGATATCATAATTAATACCGACATCATACTTAATACCGATACCATAATTAATAATTTAATACCGATATCACAATTAATACCGATATCATACTTAATACCGATATCATAATTCATTTTTTTTATAATAAACATAATAGCTAATTATTATAATTTCATTAAAATAAGTCAAATTTGAGACTTAAATAATTAACCAAGTATGATTATTACTATTTAACTAATTATTTTAAAATAACGCTTTGATAAAATTTTAAATTAATTAAAATAACTTTCCATTAGGTAGGTACAATAAGAATATAAATCTATAACAATTAGTTACGAAAGCAATTACCATTAATTTCATAATAATCATTAATGATAATGAATTATTCATATGAGGTAAGTATACCCAGTTACCGGAAGCTATCGAATTACCGTACAGAAATATCATTAGGGTAAGTTTTGAATTATCGGACAGTTTCATATCTCCGGTCATATAAGAAAAAACATATAATAGTTATTTTATTTTAATTGGTATCCATTATAACTACATGTATCATGGATACCAATTAAATGAGAATAAAATGATTTTAATGCATTTTTTTCTGATGAGCGAAAATGTGTAACTGTTCGATAATACATTACTTACCCCAATTAATAGTTTCTTTGTATACCATGTTGAGACTATTTTGAAAATTACTGTACGGTAACTGGATAGCGTTCGGTAATTGAGAATATACCCTCACTTCAAAACGATACCTACTTCCTTTTAAAATAAACAGATTCAACTAGGGTAAGTTCTTAGTTATCGGACAATTCCACATTTTCGATCATACCCCTAAGTGTATAATGATTTAAATAAAAGTTAAATAATTTTTATTATTTAGTTTTTATATGATCGAAACGTGGGACCGTCCGACAACTCGAAATTAATCCTATTGAATATTAAAGTACGGAAATATGCACAGTGTCGATAATATAGAATATGCCCCTCAGAATGCAATTAATTAATAATTAGGTAACATAACTAGCAAAGATAATTAATTCCTAGAGCAGTAGGGTGAATTCTGAGTTATGGTACAGTTATGCATTTCAGAGTATATAAAATAATAATATAAAATTTACCAATTAAAATAAATAGTTGAAATGTTTAATAATCATATGTTTCTTCATGTCTGGAAACATGAAACTGTCCAATGACTCCTAACTCACCCTACCTCAATTATAATAATTAATAAATTAACTCACCAGAACATAATAAGATTTTGCTAATTGTTGTAACATGGGTAGGACATGTTAGTTAGTATTTAACAGCATTTTGTAATAACTCCAATGTTGGTACGATATTTCCAATGTTGGTACGATATTTCCAATGTTGGTACGATATTTCCAATGTTGGTACGATATTTCCAATGTTGGTACGATATTTCCAATGTTGGTACGATATTTCCAATGTTGGTACAATATTTCCAATGTTGGTACAATATTTCCAATGTTAGTAGGTACACTATTCACAAACTATCTACAGCTTCATTAAAGAAACAGGTTTTCCTTTTGGCAAAGTTAGGACCGCACGCGGGGTTAATTTCTTATTTTCCACAAAGAATTATTATAATTGGCCCAATGTTTTACGTAGCTACTCTGTATAAATACACTTTTTAAATTACTCTAAAAAACACACACAGATTAACAATGTATATCACTCTTTCCTTCAATATCTTTTTTCATAGAAGGTATTTCAATTCAAAATGGTGTAGGATTTAAACAGACACCAAGAACAGCTTTCAAAACACGTGACAGTAGAGCGAGTCTCACATCCTCACTCGGCAGCGCCAAAACTTCTACTGAATTCTGGCAATAATTTTACTCCTCACTAGTACAAGAGATATCATTCACCCCGTCCACATAGTCTAAACACTCATCTCGATATAACACCTAAACCATTTTAAAGATCAAATCACTACATTTAACCATCTCACACTTTTCAATTATGAAATTAAGTTGATCAATTTAACCTAAACAAACTTACAAATACCTTTATATTGCCTTTTTAAAAAGATATCGAGTTAACTAATGAAGACATCGGGCTGAAATTATGTCATTATCCAACGTTCATAAAAAACATCGCGCCGCCGTCGGGCGAATGCGGTTGGTTGCCAGATAGAAATTTTATTATGGCGGACTTTTGATTGCGGCATTCTTCCATTTAGGTATTTTTGTGACCAGCAGGTAAATAAATAGTCTTTTATTCATGATCCATGTAAATGAAGGATCTGTTTAATTTACATTGTGAGCATTTACAATGAGGTGATATTTTTATACTAGGTGATTTATTACCTTAGGGTAAGTTCCAGGTTATCGGACGGCTCCACAATAATATTAATATTTAACTTTTATTTCAATTGGTATCCATGATACCTTTAGGATACAGGTATCATGTGAATTGGTATCCATGATACTTGCCAAGGTATCATGGAAACCAATTAAAATAACAAATATAAAATGTTAAATGAGTTAGGTTCCTATCCGCCGAATAGTAAAAATATAATTTAAAATTATATTTGTTACCTATTTGACGGACATTTTAGAATGTTTTATATTCTATTTATTCATCTATTCTCCATTTGAATAATTGAAGAGTTAGGTTAGGGAACTAGGTAGTTATTTAGCCCTGGGCAAATAAATATCAACGCCATCATTTGCATATCGAAAAGTGCGGACATTTTATGATTCATATGTTGGATTTAATGTTGTTACAATGTCGAGACAACATTGGACTCATTTTATTGTTTCATATTATTATAATTTATTCCCATAACAATTAATATTCAATTGAGGTCATTTATTATATATTAAAAATCGAGATTGAGAAAATGGTAGTTAATTCAATTCGTTTGTGGTGTACATTACCCGTAGAGTTTATATTAAATTACACGTTCTTCATCCAATGCTACTATCATTTATTATTTATTTATTAATGTGTTCCATTTGGTATGGACACATTTATCAAATTCAAATCCATTTAGTATCAATTAGAAACAGTAACCTATTTAATATAAATAGTTTTTCTTGACCCTGACGTCGAAATGACACCAATGGTACGTACACTCATTAGTAGGGTTGTGACAATATGTGTTTAAAATCATAGATCTTAAGGATATCGTAGACGAAATGAAATGAAATGCTATCGAGTACTGTACACTGCTAATTTAGAACGATTAAATAGTCTTAAATTCACTACGTCTATAATATTTCCAGGATCTATGATTTTGAGCGCATATTGTCACAACCCTACTAATTACATTGAATTGTTTTACGTCATTTTAGTTAAAAGAACGGGGTTTATTTAAATGTCGTAGGGTAAGTTTCGAGTTATCGGACAGTTCGATATTTTCGATCATATAAGAAACCAAACGTAATTTGAATTGGTATCCATGATACCTGCATGTATCATGGCTACCAATTAAATAACGAGTTGAAATGTCATTTTTTTCCTTACATGATCGAAAATATGTAACTGTCCGTGAATTCGTTAGTTACCCCACACCTCGTGGGGTGCATGTCCACACCATTGCGTTTTCATCTCTTTAATTAAGTTAGCGATAGTCCAATCGAGAGGTGCAATGTTAAATTAATTCAATTTACCTTTTCATTGACAGGTAAAAAGGTGAATAATTAAATAAATTAAAAAGGTATTGACAAACAAATTGATGTGAACTGGAAGAATATGATATTGCCCACAATGATCTTCTATGCCCCCACCATACCTTCACCTCTCAATCTTCTATGGCCCCACCATACTTCCCCTCTCAATCTTCTATGGCCCAACCATACCTTCCCCTCTCAATCTTCTATGGCCCCACCATACCTTCCCCTCTCAATCTTCTATGGCCCCACCATACACTCCCCTCTCAATCTTCTATGGCCCCACCATACCTTCCCCTCTCAATCTTCTATGGCCCCACCATACACTCCCCTCTCAATCTTCTATGGCCCCACCATACACTCCCCTCTCAATCTCCTATGGCCCCACCATACACTCCCCATCTCTTAATATTTAGGTAGGCCTATAGGCTTCCTCATTGCCATGCCGTACTGCAGTCTAGGCCTATAAATTCACCTATTCAAACACTATTGAGATTTATACTCATCTCGTACGTGCGTACAACGAGCATGAGGAGCTACGAGCGTGAAGTACTACGAGCGTGAAGTACTACGAGCGTGAAGTACTACGAGCGTGAAGTACTACGAGCGTGAAGTACTACGAGCTTGGTGTGCTACGAGCGAGTTGTTCAATAATTCGTAACTTACCCTACAAAAAAATAATAATTTCCATCAATGACTGGATATAAAATGAATAAAGTAATGTAATAACATTCAGTGTTCCTGATTTTAGAGTGTTGCTGTTATGACGTCACGCACACAACATACCTCTATTGTCTTTACTATATTTGAATTCTAGTTCCCGCTTTTGAAACCAGGTGGCGCCACAACGCACTTTTGGGACACAAATTTGAGTGAGTGTTGTATCTTATTGTATGATATTTTTGTTATAACTCTAATGATTTATCATTAGGGTGATACATATCACTGTAACCCTGTAAGTGATTTATCATTAGGGTGATACATATCACTGTAACCCTGTAAGTGATTTATCATTAGGGTGATACATATCACTGTAGCCCTGTGAGTGATTAATCATTAGGGTGATACATATCACTGTAGCCCTGTTAGTGATTTATCATTAGGGTGATACATATCACTGTAACCCTGTAAGTGATTTATCATTAGGGTGATACATATCACTGTAGCCCTGTTAGTGATTTATCATTAGGGTGATACATATCACTGTAACCCTGTAAGTGATTTATCATTAGGGTGATACATATCACTGTAACCCTGTAAGTGATTTATCATTAGGGTGATACATATCACTGTAACCCTGTAAGTGATTTATCATTAGGGTGATACATATCACTGTAACCCTGTAAGTGATTTATCATTAGGGTGATACTTTACCCCATATGCCTAATTTCCCCCCAGCCTTTATGGGGGGGGGGAGAGAAGGGGGTCTGATTATTGAGGGGAAGCAGTTAATGAGAATACAGATTGGGAATTAATGTCTCGGAGTAGCTTTGATGCATCCATGAGCATCGACATATAGAACTAATGAGAAATGTTGACTCTTGTTGCTATATTTACATTATTTACTTTATTTACAATATTTACAATATTTACTTTATTTACAATATTTACTTTATTTACAATATTTACTTTATTTACAATATTTACTTTATTTACAATATTTACAATATTTACTTTATTAACAATATTTACTTTATTTACAATATTTACTTTATTTACAATATTTACTTTATTTACAATATTTACTTTATTTACAATATTTACTTTATTTACAATATTTACTTTATTTACAATATTTACTTTATTTGCAATATATACCTTATTTACAATATTTACTTTATTTACAATATATACCTTATTTACAATATTTACTTTATTTACAATATTTACTTTATTTACAATATTTACAATATTTACTTTATTTACAATATTTACTTTATTTACAATATTTACTTTATTTACAATATTTACTTTATTTACAATATTTACTTTATTTACAATATTTACTTTATTTACAATATTTACTTTATTTACAATATTTACTTTATTTGCAATATATACCTTATTTACAATATTTACAATATATACCTTATTTACAATATTTACTTTATTTACAATATTTACTTTATTTACAATATTTACTTTATTTACAATATTTACTTTATTTACAATATTTACTTTATTTACAATATTTACTTTATTTACAATATTTACTTTATTTACAATATTTACTTTATTTACAATATTTACTTTATTTACAATATTTACTTTATTTACAATATTTACCTTATTGACAATATTTACTTTATTTACAATATTTACTTTATTTACAATATTTACAATATATACTTTATTTACAATATTTACTTTATTTACAATATTTACTTTATTTACAATATTTACTTTATTTACAATAATTACTTTATTTACAATATTTACTTTATTGACAATATTTGCTTTATTTACAATATTTACTTTATTAACAATATTTACTTTATTTACAATATTTACTTTATTTACAATATTTACTTTATTTACAATATTTACTTAATTTACAATATTTACTTTATTTACAATATTTACCTTAATTACAATATTTACTTTATTTACAATATTTACTTTATTTACAATATTTACTTAATTTACAATATTTACTTTATTTACAATATTTACCTTAATTACAATATTTACTTTATTTACAATATTTACTTTATTTACAATATTTACTTTATTTACAATATTTACAATATTTATTTTATTCTGAATTAGAAGCCGTTTTTATTACGAAAATAGTCTATTTTCATTTTTATTTTCATTTGGGGTAGGATTCAAGTTATCGGACACTTTCATGTTTACGATAATGTAAATAAATATATAATAATTATTACTATTAACTTTTATTTTAATTGGTATCCATGATACCTGCAGTTATCATGGACACCAATTAAAATAAAGGTTAAATAACTAAAAAAAAATCTTAGATGATCGAAAATGCGGAACCATTCGATAACTTGACACTTACCCTAGTTTTAAGTTGTTGTAATTTTCAATATTACTATTTGTATAATAGTACAAACATATAATTTAACTTTTCATATAGTTTTTTAAACTAAATTAAGTACAATTTTATGGTAATAAATCCATACATTATAATTTAAATTTTATATATATGACTTATCACAGAATGAAACTATACTAAATAATAAAATATATTAAAAATCATATATATATATATTAGTGTATAGATATTACAATAAAGCATTAGTACTATTCTTCAGTCTTATTACTTCTATAACAATATATTATTGTTCGTAATAACAAGTTTCTTCATCTTAACAATGATCAAAACAATAAGAACAATAATAACTCAATTTCATATCTAGCCAAACAAAAGATATATATATATATATATACAAAAGATATATATATACAATATATATATTAGTTATTAGCAGGACACGACTAATTATGTCATTTGAAGTTGTCTTTGTTTTTATTGGTAGAAGTGCCTTGTATTGCATGGAGTTGTTTAACTTTTCTCTGGTTGTTTTACAACACTGCATGGTCGTTTTACAACAGTGCATGGTTGTTTCACAACACTGCATGGTTGTTTTACAACATTGCAGGATTGTTTCAACCCTCCAGTGCATGGTTGTTTCAACTCTTCACTGCATGGTCGTTTTACAACACTGCATGGTTGTTTTACAACACTGAATGGTTGTTTTACAGCCCTGCACGGTTGTTTACAATACTGCAGGGCTGATTTAACCCTTCACTGCATGGTTGTTTCACAACACTGCATGGTCGTTTTACAACACTGCACTGCATGATTTATTTACATTATATATGTTTGTTTTATCCCTAAAACATACGCTATTAAATAGTAAACCAAATCCAAATAATATTCTTAAAATAACGATATCGATATCTTTTGTAGCGATAGTTCGAATGTTTTTATTTCGGATGCATGTATAGCGTGACCCTCCATCTGATTATTTACATAATCATGTTGAAAGTGTACAATGCATAGTCTCGATATGTGAAAAAACATATCATCATACCTTTTCCTTGTATCAACTTATAAAATGCAGGTAAAATTGATCGAATAGATCTGGTGAGTTACGAATTGTCGGTCGGTTCCACATCTTCGATCATATAAGAAAAACTATATAATAATTAAAATGTAAATTGGACACTTATCGACGAAAATATTTATGATTTTTTTTTATATTTTTAAGACTTAAAATTTATCGGGGAGCCATTCCGACGATAATGTTTGCAAATTTGATTTAACGATGAAAAGCGATAAATTTGTACCTTAATCGACAAAAAGCTACCATTAATCATTTCCCCGACTTGACGTATATATATTAAGTTCTACAGACAGAATATTCAGAGAGCAATGACGTATGTACCATTTCTCCTTGAAACATCTATACACACTCATATTCTTCCATCATTTCCGGTGATATTATGTACACAGTCATTTGTTAGCTCGTATGTACCTACCTACCATTTCCTACATGTTTTGCAACTGTTCCAGAGAACTCTGTAAAATGGCTGGGTGAATTTCCGCTAAAACCTAGAAAAGTACACTCTGATGAAGCTGATAAAACGCCGCGCTTTTACCGCCCAGTTTACATGCCTCTTTAATTAATCACGTTTAAATGAATGGAAGGCGGTAGAAACGCTTGTGTAGCGGTGAAAACGCGGCGTTATATCTGCTTTGATTGGTCTAAACGTTATGCGTGCTGTTAAGCTACTGTCTCCGATTGGTCACATTTATTAGCGCTTGTAGATATGTGACTCGTGAGATTTTAATACCGTGTTAGTTTTGTATTAAATTATACTGAATTAAACTGAAAAGTGGAATAATTTGTAATAGAAAATTATTTTTAACCTAATTCTCTAAACAATACTTTCAATTGAACATCTGTATACTTTAAATGAATAAGACATTCAACTAGGTTTATTATAGTATTTCATTTTTAAACTATGAAAAAAAATCAAGCATTTAAGTTCAATTGTTTTGGGGCCCAATTATCGCGTGCCCAAATAACTTGGGGCCCAATTGTCCTGGGCCCGATTGTCTCGGACCCAATTGCCTCTGGCTCAATTGTCTCGGGCCCAATTGTCGGTGCACCCATTTAAGTATGCTTCGCTGTTGGGATATAAACAGAAGTCTCCCAATTTCATCAAAATGGATGACTCTTTTTGTAAACTAACACATTTAGCCAAAGTATGATTCATGACATCCATTTTGCCAATCCACCATTTTTATGTGTTCCTCATTAAGTCATTACAACACTCTACAGCGTCATCACCTGCTAGTTAACTATTTCCTTTCAACAACAACAACAACGATGACAACAGGCCAATTTAAACCTCTTACTACCTACTATAACGAGTGTATACTGTGATTTTATCTTCGTAATAGGCTACTTAAAATAATTATATTGCGATCTCTTGAAGCGAAGACGCACATTTTGAGCGATACCCTATTTTAAAGAATACATATGAATATATATAATTGGGGTAAAAGGTTCTGTAGATGCATAATCACAAAATTATCCAACTACTAGATTCAACATTATTGTATCTTCACAAATATTTAACATTGAAGAAGCATTTTTAAATCAAGTTTAAATCCATCGAAAAAGAACCTCATCATCAAACACTAACAGTATCATTTATATATAGATACTGCATTCGAATCTAAACTGTCAGTCGTGATTATTCAATTATATCCCATGACGTTAGATGTATAATGCAGTGCTTTGTATTCTGTATAATTTAAACACACAGAGCCCATTCACACATCTTGTAGATGTGAGAATCACGTGCCCTGACTACATATTTTAAGAGGCTGCTGTGGTGACAGTGCTACATTGCCGTACATCTGTCAAGTAGACCCTTAATTATCGTCACTATATTTCCTCTGCCTTCTATACAGACTGTAGAGACTGTATTCTGTCTGATATTGTCTATATATGACGATAATCAGTGTTTATATTATGGTGAAAAATTAGCATTTTTCTTTATATGAGAATTTATAGTTGTACATCATACTTCACTTGAAATATGTTCTTAGAAATAGCTTACCTAATGTTCTTTGTATATACGTATACATAGTTCCATTTATTGTACAATTTTTCATCAAATAAAAGGAAAAGTTTGCATAATCTCCAGCCGCAAAGAGGCGTAATATACATATTTACCATCGCCAATTGCAGATATTTTCTCTGTATGTAAATCTCGGAGACATTTCCATGACTTGTAATATCTAATTTGTGAAATCCGTTGTGCCTATTTATCATAGGTACATATCGCCGCCGCAAAATATATCTGTAACACTTCACATGGCGTGTATTTTACTGCAACTTGGCTACAATTTGCTGTCATCGGTATTGTAGAAACCGCTGCCTAGGTACTGCCCCAGGGAAGTGGTATGGGTCCGCTCCTATTTCTAATGTTTCTTATTTTACTACAGTTTAAATTACGAATTATCGGTCAGTTTCACATCTTCGGTCATTTAAGAAAAAAACGATATTGATATTTTATTTTTATGTTAATTGGTATCCATGATACCTGCAAGTATCGTGGATACCAATTAACATAAAAATAACAATTGTAATATCGTTTCTTCTTATATGACCGAAGATGTGAAACTGACCGATAATTCGTAATTTATCCTAGTTTTCTATGGGTTGACTCCTGATTCTAATGTTTTTTTTAATTCTAGTACAGTTTTCTCTCTATGCATTTAATATTATGAGCAACTATTCAATGGTCAAACATTAATATATCTTTAATTTCTAAGAAGAAATAGGGTAATTCTTGGTAATTGGTAAGATCCTGAGTTATCGGATGGTTCCACATTTACGAACTTATAAGGAAAAAGTATATAATTACTAGTAGACTTTTATTTAGAGCTATAACGTCAAGCTACACAATGGGATGACTTAAGTTGAACTGTTACATGCATTTGTTATTGAGAGTGTGGACAGTTCCTTACCTCGACATTTCCCTACTCCATTTCACACACAAACCAGTTTTCTTGATAGTTGCAACAACTAAATGGTAAGAATGTAGCCAGATCACGTGAAGTTCCCCTCTCAATCTTCAATGGCTCACCATACCTTCCCCTCTCAATTTTCGTTGGCCCCACCATACCTTCTCTTCTCAATCTTCGATGGCCCCACCATAGCTTTCTCCCTAGACAGAGAGGTACATACAAAGGTGATGCTTTAGATAGTCTGGGCAGTTCCCCAAATTATTAGGTGGTATGTCCAGCAAGACCCTCCATTAAAATGTAGATTGAGGAGCTGATACACGTGGATGTACGTCTCAACGTATAGGTGTGTACTTAGGTGTGTACTTACGTGTGTGTGTGTGTGTGTGTTGGAACGTAGCTGTGGAATTGAGTAATCAACTGATTTGGGGATAATGAAAAAGACAGCAACATTGAAATTATTTGTTTCAATTTCTGTGGTATAATTTCTTCGGGTTATTTAAAATAAAGTTCTAAGAGATAATGAATAATTAATTCATTAATCCAAAATTAATTTTACATCCGAATAATAAATTCAAAAATTTACTTTGCTTAAAAATTTAAGATCATATTTATCTTCAAAGATAATCATGGTGGGGCCATAGAAGATTAAAAGGAGCCCTTACTCAATCTTCTAAGGCCCCACAATAGCTTTCAATCATGCTAAATTCGCCATCTTTTAATTCAAAATATGAAAGTTGAATTAAAAACACCTATTTATATTCCGCCAATAAATATTAAAATTCTTAATGTTAAAAAGATTTGATAAGACTCTCTTCTTTTAAATAATTTGAGGCAGACAATAATTACAGCATTTGATCTTACATAGCTGATATCATGTACTATTTATTAGCAAAAAAAACCTTATCTGTAGAAACCACCATTTTAGAAATTATTTTCTGAGAAGCCTGAGTTCAATACTAACTCCTTGCTATTCTAAACTGTATAAATTGCTAATTATACTAATTTAAAGTACCCAATTTGAATTAAAATGGCAACATTTTGCCGTTATCTCCCTACATGAATTAAATGGGTTTAGCCGAATTTTTCAACCAACCGTACAGGCGATAAGCCCCAAAAAGCCCTAAACATTCATCTCCAATCATTACTCCATTAACTAAAGCCTTATCTACCATTTTGCCCTAACGACTTAATTAATGAACAGGTATAACGCTACTCTGATACGAAGCAAACCTAACCCACCTGATATCATCGGGTAAACGGCAATTTAAACCCCCTGTAACGGCGCTAACCCGACTTTTAACTTCTAAACAGCAAGATTGGGGCACACCGGGTACTTGTGAATATTGCAACTTCAAAATGTTTCGGGAATAGGTAATAGAGTTGTTTGTGGTTGAATAATTATACATTCAAGTTGTGCTTTAAGTCCTTATTTCTTTTGAATAGTTGTTACAATAAAAAAATCTTACAAAAATTTGGATTATCCTATAAATTTGTTATGCTTTAAAATTTTATTTTTTAAATATTTCATAAAGAGAGTCTATTCCTTCATACATTATTCAATTATCTAAAATGACATATTTCTCTAATTCGATACATCAAGGTATCCAGAACTGGCTAAAAATGGAACTTTCCTCAGATTCCTCTGTACCCCAAGATAAGGATCTCTACAATTGCAATTTCATACTCGGACAAATTTTGATCTTGGCATCATTCATATCTCTGTGTATAAAAACAAAAGCCGAGAGCATCTATAACTTCATCTGGTCTCAGCACCGATGATTATGCCAGATAAGATCTGCAATAGGGCTCCGAATTGACTTTAGAAGTATACATGCACTTTGTTCAACCATCCAGTATCTCCAGACTTTTTCTACATGCTAGAATCGCAGAAGAAATCATATATTGGCTGCTTTCATGTATGATGAAATTAATTACTACAAATGGAAAGAATTTGGCAGTAATGGGTTTTGTATCACTTTCGTCGACTCCGGTACCGTTAATGTACTTAAACACGTGCTGCACATTAACTTCATTGGACGTGTTTAGCGACCCATTAAAGGTCTTTGACTATCATGACATTAAATTCATGGCAGTGTCTGCAGGCCTCGTCATCTACAGTGTCTGCAGGCCTCGTCATCTACAGTGTCTGCAGGCCTCGTCATCTACAGTGTCTACAGGCCTCATCATCTACAGTGTCTGCAGGCCTCACCATCTACAGTGTCTACAGGCCTCATCATCTACAGTGTCTGCAGGCCTCGTCATCTACAGTGTCTGCAGGCTTCGTCATCTACAGTGTCTACAGGCCTCGTCATCTACAGTGTCTACAGGCCTCACCATCTACAGTGTCTACAGGCCTCATCATCTACAGTGTCTGCAGGCCTCATCATCTACAGTGTCTACAGGCCTCACCATCTACAGTGTCTACAGGCCTCATCATCTACAGTGTCTGCAGGCCTCGTCATCTACAGTGTCTACAGGCCTCGTCATCTACAGTGTCTACAGGCCTCATCAACTACAGTGTCTACAGGCCTCATCATCTACAGTGTCTGCAGGCCTCATCATCTACAGTGTCTACAGGCCTCATCAACTACAGTGTCTCCATGACTCTCCTTCTCCTAAATTTTCTTTTCTTAACACTATATTTACAGTAAGCTATATCTCTCCCCTCCAACATTTTCAGAATACCAAATATGTGCCAAATCATCTTCTGCACCCTACCTATGATACCTCTCCCATAATCTCGTTATTATAGGGAAGAACAAATTCGTATCTCAACTTCGTGGATGTTATAGTAATTCCATTGTGATTTTAATGGAGAATTCTCGTGGATGCTGCTAGAATTGCAAGTAGGTCGTAACTACATTACGTAGAGTGTCTATAGGTAGCTAGAGGGTGAACCGGTACGCTAGAGCAGAGTTGTCGCAAGGAGTCATACTTGTGACACTATTTGTGTGAGGAAAATTTAGCAGGAACTTCGATTGATTCATGGTATGGCCATGCTGCTATGTCAGAGGAAATGTTTTGGTGGGGTTGTGTTGAAAGAAAATAAACGTATATGAGGAATATTTTCATAAACAACTTATTTCAAAGAGGAAGAACTCATTTTCGTAAATAGTAATCGAAATCGTGTTCTCCAGCAGTAACTACGATATTTTGGGTGTTGATCAAATATTATTATATCTTGAAGCTAAATTTTCATATTGGATATTGCTAGCTTTTGTTTAGGAAAAATGTACAAAAAAAATGGCGCCGTCACCGCTTGCCGTGGTTAGACACTTTGAAAAAATTACGGCGAAGATTGGCACAGTTATCAGAGAATTTTGGGAAACATTGCCCCAATATTGTTACAACATTGCCCCAATATTGTTACAACATTGCCCCAATATTGTTACAACATTGCCCCAATATTGTAATAGATTTGCCCCAATATTGTAACAACATTGCCCCAATATTGCAACAGCATTGCCCCAATATTGTTACAACATTGCCCCAATATTGTAATAGATTTGCCCCAATATTGTAACAACATTGCCCCAATATTGCAACAGCATTGCCCCAATATTGTTACAACATTGCCCCAATATTGTAATAGATTTGCCCCAATATTGTAACAGCATTGCCCCAATATTGTAACAGCATTGCCCCAATATTGTAACAACATTGCCCCAATAGTGTAACAGCATTGCCCCAATATTGTAATAGATTTGCCCCAATATTGTAACAACATTGCCCCAATATTGCAACAGCATTGCCCCAATATTGTTACAACATTGCCCCAATATTGTTACAACATTGCCCCAATACTGTTATAACATTGTCCCAATATTGTAACAGATTTGCCCCAATGTTGTTACAACATTGCCCCAATATTGTTCTAACATGCCTCAATATTGTAACAAAATTGCCCCAATATTGTAACAGCATTGCCCAATCTAGTTTGAATATTGCCCCAATATTGTTACAATATTGCGAGTATTTTTACAATATTGGGACAACATTGCCTGAAATTTGGTACAACATTACCAATATTATTACAACATTGGGACAATGTTGTCCCGATAAACATTTCTACCAAATGCAGCTTATGATGATATATTGTGTTCTTATGGACAACATTTTCCACACCTAGTAAGCAAGGTGGTCTCTCCATGTCTGTGTAGTAGTTGACTGTTCTTTTTACCGTTGAAACTGTTGCAAGGGACCGTACTCACACTTATCAATATGTGGTAGGTGGGCTAAGACCTTATACGACTGCTGGCCCCTCTTACAATAGTAAATAAATAATATTCCACCATCTGATCTGGTGAGCCTTTTTCTAGTGTGCGTACAGTGGTGCTCTGGAGATTGGGACAGCTATTTTAAATGAAGTGTTATGATAAAAAATATCTATAATAAAATAGTCTTAATAAAAATTATCCATAATAAAAAAATAGTCATAATAAAATAAATATCCATAATAAAAAAATCATGATTGAAATAATCATATAAAAAAATATCCATAATAAAAAAATTATCCATAATAAAAAAATAATCATAATAAAATAAATATTCATAATAAAAAGAATATTCATAATTAGAAAAATTCATAATAAAAAATATCATAATAAAAAATATCATAGTACATTTTTTTTCTCTCTGATAGTACCTCATTTCCCTACACACTATATGTATACATATACCATATATAGATATATGTACAGTCGCGTACATAATGTTGTACGTTATGTACCTAATTGGGTGGCAAGAGTTTCTTTAGTTTGTAGCTGTGTGAGAAAAGAGACACTACTGGTGTACCAGGCCATGTCACATCGAGGTAAAAATATAGCATTTTTATTTAGGGTCAAAAAAGGAAGAAACTAATCGAAGAATATTATAGTTATTTTTAAAGGAAAAAATTATTTATTTTAAAATTCTCAAAAAGTAAAAAAGTGGAAAAGAGTTGATAATAGATTAATGAATTCGTAATTTGTGATGGAGTACGTAACTCAAATTTAAAGATTTTTGGGTAATTATGTCGTTATTGAAATGAATAAATGATGTGTAGAATAAAAATTAAATAAAGTTACAAAAGAACTCCTCTATAGTGAAATATTTTATAGTGAATATAGTCCTAAGTAAAGAAGTAACCTGTATAGTAAATATAGAGTCCTAAGTAAAGAAGTAACCTGTATAGTGAATATAGAGTCCTAAGTAAAGAAGTAACCTGTATAGTGTATATAGAGTCCTAAGTAAAGAAGTAACCTGTATAGTAAATATAGAGTCCTAAGTAAAGAAGTAACCTGTATAGTGAATATAGAGTCATAAGTAAAGAAGTAACTTGTATAGTAAATATAGAGTCCTAAGTAAAGAAGTAACCTGTATAGTAAATATAGAGTCCTAAGTAAAGAAGTAACCTGTATAGTGAATATAGAGTCCTAAGTAAAGAAGTAACCTGTATAGTAAATATAGAGTCCTAAGTAAAGAAGTAACCTGTATAGTAAATATAGAGTCCTAAGTAAAGAAGTAACCTGTATAGTGTATATAGAGTCCTAAGTAAAGAGGTATCCTGTATAGTAAATATAGAGTCCTAAGTAAAGAGATATCCTGTATATCGAACGTAGAATCCTGAGTAAGGAAGTAGCCTCTATAGTTAACAACTTTACTTTAGTCTGCCATCAAATGGTCACCAGTTTTCTAAAAACTTATGAAGAAAATTTGTTCACTATAGAGGCTACTCCCTTACTCAGGACACTACATTCACTATAGAGGATCTTCACTGTTTCGATATCTTTATAGAACAATTCTTTTGTATCATTGTACAAAAAATAATAGCATTCTAAAAAAATATATAGGGTAAGTTACGAATTATCGGTCAGTTTCACATCTTCGGTCATATAAGAAAAAACAATATTATAATTGTTATTTTATTTCTATTTTTATTGGTAACCATGATACCTGCAGGTATCATGGATAGCAATTAACATAAAAATAACAATTATAATATTGTTTTTTCTTATATAACCGAAGATGTGAAACTGACCGATAATTCGTAACTTAGCCTAATTTCACAAGTAATATTCATTTCCGAAAAAGACTGAATGCTCTTTTCTCACTATATTCTCTGACTGGCGATGTTCCTGGTAGGTACGTCTGATTGAGACATCATAGTCCAACTTTTTCTTGCACTTTGTTGTTGTGGCCACCCTGACTTGAATATAATTATGGTTCATGAACTTTAGGCTACAGGGCAGCCGTGTAGAACTGCAACCAACTAGTCGGGGGTAAGATACGAATTATCGGTCAGTTCCACATCTTCGGTCGTATAAAAGAAAGAATGATATAATAATGATTATTTAATTTCTATTGGGAAATCATTATTATATTGTTTTTCCTTATATGACCGAAGATGTGGAACTGACCGATAATTCGTAACTTACCCTATTTCTTTTAAAAAATAATTCAAGATTATATTTTGGAGTAAGTTCTTTATATAAAAATTAAAATATAATTCTATTCAAATAAGATATTTAAATAGATATTTGAATTTATTTTTATTAACCTGGTCATATCTTAGAATTGAATCATTTTTATTTAATGGCCAATATTTTATAATCTGAGACATACTTTTTATATTTAATTCTAAACACAGTATTTATAAGGAATATATTAATGCCATTGAACTGTAAGCTTTAAGTATTTCAAGGAGTGCTTTCTTTATTAGTAATTTATGCCCAATGTCTTCTAATCAAAGCTACCGACAATAATATGTCCGTTTCGTTCCATCAGCGCCCCCTGTACTCGTACGTTTCAATGACTTAATCTTCCAAAACATCAATGGTTACCGACTTCGAGAATGCGATCACTTCTCCGCCACTCTGACGGGATGCGATCAGTCAATCGCCACCTCAAAACCACTTGCACCGATCGAATGTTCGTACTCAAAAATATATAGCTTTGAGGGAGGTCGATTTAAACTCTCCAGGTGAAAACGGAGCTAATTTCAACCTTATGGAGGAGGTGAATAGGGGTCAAAATTAGCAAAATGTGTTAGATTTTAACCTTTAACATGGAAAATAGTTAACTAACTTTCTAGTAATCAAAGATTTCTAGAAATGTATTGTAAATTTTATTCCATGCTTTCGAAATTAATTTTTATATCATTAATATTTTCTCAAAATTTGCATACACACAATTTTAAAAGAATGTAAATTGGGGAAATTCTAAAAATAATTTTAAATTAAAAAAAAATTTATTGTCGCTCAAGTGACAATTATTTTCCTCTTATAATTTTATTATTTTTTAACTATATTTTTCAATTTAAAAACGAAAAATTTAAATCTACATAAAAAAATGAAAAATTCAATTTCTTATATGACCGAAAATGTGGAACTGTTCGATAACTCGTAACTTACCCCAGTTAAATGTTTGTCAAAAACATAACCATTTTCCTCTATATAATTCCCCCCCCCCTCCCCCTTCACCCCCTATTTATTATAGCATTTCTTCCATCACGTCTGTAGCTCTGTAAAAGGATTTGGTTGTTTTTGACTGCACGAGTTATATATTTATATATAAAACATAGTATAATTTTTAATATGATTATTTTAATATAGTAATTTAACTATAATTAATTTATTATAATTAATTTATTATAATTAATTTATCATAATTAATTTATTATAATTAATTTATTATAATTATTTTTAGCACAGCTATTTTAATATGATTTTTTAATATATTTTTTTAGTATATTATTAAATTATTTTTGTTTGAATAATTTATTTAGTGGATTTCTTAAAATAAATACTATAATAATATAAATATTCAATGTAATTTTTTCCCTCTATGACCAGGCCTAGTGGTGACACAGGTGGCCTTGTAGATAAGGCATCTACAAAGCACACTATAGTATTAACAAGCATTCTAAATAAGTTATTAGTTGTGATTTTTACGTATGGGAAAATTAGGTACATGCTTTGTATTCTAAAGCTTAAAAGTTATTTGAAATAATTGAATTTAAATGGGCAAAATATTTAATAAAAACGTGATACGGAAATTCTAATTATTCATTTTACAGTTCTTACATCAAATTCAAAAAAATATTTCAATATCCAATTAGATTTTGAACAAAAAATAATATGACATTATTTACTATGACGCGTTACTAACGTTTACAAGTAACGTTTATCTACCATGTTGTAAAATACGAACGTTTATCAACCATGTTGTAAAATACGAACGTTTATCAACCATGTTGTAAAATACAAACGTTTATCAACCATGTTGTAAAATACAAACGTTTATCAACCATGTTGTAAAATACAAACGTTTTCAACCATGTTGTAAAATACAAACGTTTATCAACCATGTTGTAAAATACAGACGTTTATCAACCATGTTGTTAAATACAAACGTTTATCAACCATGCTGTAAAATACAAACGTTTATCACCCATGTTGTAAAATACAAACGTTTATCAACCATTTTGTAAAATACAAACGTTTATCAACCATTTTGTAAAATACAAACGTTTATCAACCATGTTGTAAAATACAAACGTTTATTCAAACTGATATAATTTTTTGACATTTCAATTGTAACTAAATAAATATAGTTACTTTTTTATATCATACATATGAAAATTGTTGAAGGTCATAATGACATTTCAATTCGTGCATACACACTCGTGCATTGTGTAACTATAAATTATATACCTATAAGCATGTACCTGTATAAGTACATACGCACGCATGTGGGTATGTTCTTGGATAGCACACGCAGTGAATAAAAAATAACATAAATGTGATTATTTACAGTGACATTATATAAGAGGAAGATTATCAAAAATCCCTTATTAATTTTCTATGGCCCCACCATAAATTGATCTTCTATGGCCCCACCAAAACTTTACCTTCTATGGCCCCACCATAACTCTATCTACTATGAACCCACCATAACTCTATCTACTATGGCCCTATCATATCTCTATCTACTATGGTCCCACCATAACTCTATCTACTATGGCCCCACCATAACTCTATCTTCTATGATCCCACCATAACTCTATCTACTATGGCCCCACCATAACTCTATCTACTATGGCCCTACCATATCTCTATCTACTATGTCCCCACCATAACTTTATCTTCTATGTCCCCACCATAACTTGAAATAAATAAAAATAAATTAATATTTAATAACTGCATCTCTTTTTCTCTCGCTCTCTCTAATATTATTTATACGCCATTGCTACTGCTAGCTCTTCCTTTTCCTCTCAACCCCCCCCCCCCCTCTATAGGCCTATAATCTGACGTATGAATTTATTGCCTTAGGCCTATCCATTATTTATTGCCGTATTTACTGCCTATCTACTGCCTATTTACTGCCTTATCTACCTTTTTATCATCTCACTATTTATTACTTTATTTACTGCTACATGTAGTGCTTGTTTACTGCCTTACTCATTACAACATTTACTGCCTACCTTATTTACTGAATAAAAACTTCCTATTTACTACATTATTTACCGCATAAAAACTGCCTATTTACTACCTTATTTATTGCATAAATACTGCTTGTTTACTACCTTTTTTAATGCCTAAGTACTGCCTGTTTACTACCTTATTTACTGCATAAGTACTGCCTATTTACTAACTTATTAACAGTCTATTTATTGCCTATTTACTGCCTATTTTTGCCCCATTTATCGGTCTATTTATTGCTCTATTTATTGCCTATTTATTTACTTATTTAGTGCCCTATTCACTACCCTATTCACTGCCCTACATACTGCCTATTTACTACCCTATTTACTACCTATTTACTGCCTATTTATTGCCCTATTTACTGCCCTATTCACTGCCCTACGTACTGCCTATTTACTACCCTATTTACTGCCTATTTACCGCACTATTTACGCCCTATTTACTGCCTATTTACTGCCTATTTACTGCACTATTTACGCCCTATTTACTGCCTATTTACTGCTCTATCTTCACGTAAAAGGAGTAATAATAATACAGAGTTCATAAAATCGAAAACTTCCCTACAAAGATGTTAAAAACAGTAACTTTGTTTCTTTTCTTTACCTGCATTAACGAACTGCATATCAGTTTTTCTAGAGTTACATATGCACTCGGTAATGCACTTACGGTACACACTGAAAGAAAATGTAAACTTAAAAGTTATTTAGATGAATGCATTTATACTGCAGAGTGGTAAATTAATGGGAAAAAGATAGTATATTCAATATATATTGCTTGTGTAGTCTCTTGTGTAGTCTCTTGTGTAGTCTCTTGTGTAGTATCTTGTGTAGTCTCTTGTTTAGTCTCTTGTGTAGTCTCTTGTGTAGTCTCTTGTGTAGTCTCTTGTGTAGTATCTTGTGTAGTCTCTTGTTTAGTCTCTTGTGTAGTCTCTTGTGTAGTCTCTTGTGTAGTCTCTTGTGTAGTCTCTTGTGTAGTCTCTTGTGTAGTCTCTTGTGTAGTCTCTTGTGTAGTCTCTTGTGTAGTCTCTTGTTTAGTCTCTTGTGTAGTCTCTTGTGTAGTCTCTTGTGTAGTCTCTTGTGTAGTTTATTCTCACACAAGCTAATATTTTAGTTCTAATTACCTCCATTAATTCAGGTTATAAATCAGAGTATTTTAACTGTACTTTAATTACCCGGAATAATAGAGGGGAATAGAGAGGAATAGAGGGGAATAGAGAGGAATAGAGGGGAATAGAGGTGAATGGAGAGTAATAGAGGGGAATAGAGGGGAATAGAGGGGAATAGAGAGGAATAGAGAAGAATAGAGAAGAATAGAGGGGAATGGAGGGGAATAGAGGGGAATAGAGGTGAATAGAGGGGAATAGAGAGGAATAGGGGTGAATAGAGGGGAACAGGGGTGAATAGAGGGGAATAGAGGGGAATAGAGGGGAATAGGGGTGAATAGAGGGGAGAGAGGGGAATAGAGGTGAATAGAGGGGAATAGAGGGGAAGAGAGGGAAATAGAGGGGAATAGAGGGGAATAGAGGTGAATAGAGGGGAGAGAGGGGAATAGAGGTGAATAGAGGGGAGAGAGGGGAATAGAGGTGAATAGAGGGGAATAGAGGGGAATAGAGGTGAATAGAGGGGAATAGAGGTGAATAGAGGGGAATAGAGGTGAATAGAGGGGAATAGAGGTGAATAGAGGTGAATAGAGGTGAATAGAGGGGATTTGAAGGGAATAGGGAGAAAATTAAACACAAATACATTTCAAACATTTCAACTCGTCATTAAAATTATTAAATATTTTTCTTATATGATCGAAAATATGGATGAGTCCAATAACTTGAAGCTTACCCCACATAATGTTCAAATTAATTCACATTATTTACCATCTCCATTGTTACAACTTTAAATGAAAATAAATAAATAAACTAGTCTGTTGACAATTTACTAATTTGCGGTGATTTCTTTCTGTTTTTGTTGTTTCTTCTCTTCCGTTGTTTTGACAAACAGGAAGACAGGATACTGTTAGGGTGTATCATGGATACTGTTAGGGTGTATCATGGATACTGTTAGGGTGTATCATGGATACTGTTAGGGTGTACCATGGATACTGTTAGGGTGTACCATGGATACTGTTAGGGTGTATCATGGATACTGTTAGGGTGTATCATGGATACTGTTAGGGTGTACCATGGATACTGTTAGTGTGTATCATGGATACTGTTAGGGTGTAGCATGGATACTGTTAGGGTGTATCATGGATACTGTTAGGGTGTACCATGGATACTGTTAGGGTGTATCATGGATACTGTTAGGGTGTACCATGGATATTGTTAGTGTGTATCATAGATACTGTTAGGGTGTATCATGGATACTGTTAGGGTGTATCATGGATACTGTTAGGGTGTATCATGGATACTGTTAGGGTGTACCATGGATGCATCAACTGTTAGGGTGTATCATGGATACTGTTACGGTGTATCATGGA
Source organism: Caprella mutica (assembly GCA_947561585.1). NCBI lineage: Eukaryota > Metazoa > Arthropoda > Malacostraca > Amphipoda > Caprellidae > Caprella > Caprella mutica. The sequence continues at coordinate 24,379 of CANNZV010001572.1, read as the reverse complement.
TGCGTGGATACCTCAATTGTTTGGGAGAAAGGATTGGAAATTTTCTTACAATCGAAAGAATGGTATAATTATTACAGTTATAAACTTTACTAAAGTAATCAGCTCTTTATTCCAGTTACACATTTGCACCTACCAGGCATGATTCATTTGGAGAAGAAGAGTGTGTTAATGATATAACTTTCAGATTTAGAAAATATAGTGGAATTTTTTTTAAAAATCCAATTTTCAACATATTTTTTAATTTTTTAGCTATAAATTTATTTTCTAATTCAGATATCTAAAAAGCCTCAGTGTTATAGAGCAGCTCCTTTTCTTCCAAACGTGCTCTGTCACGTCAATGTACAATAAAAACTGACTGAGATATAGAGCGTCAATCAACCTAAAACATAAGTGTTCAGGAGAGTCTGAAACACCTCTACCATCAGGTCACCTAGAACTCTAGAATTTAAAAGGGATGTGTCACTTGACCAGAGACATATTCTACTCGTACAAAAGTAAGTTTTATTGTAACAAAGATTGCAGGGATGATTTTATTTCTACCAAAACAACTTCCACAAACAATCTTGGATGTGGAGGGAGTGGCGGATTTATTCTTAGCCACCCCTCCCTCCACTTATCTCCCCCACTGTACGCGCTACAGACAAGCTATGACTGCGATATTTACAGTGTATTCTACACACCTGAAGGAGTGTCATAGGCGAATAATTTTGTTTGACGTTATTGGCTTTTCTGAAGAGTGTCGATCCACTTATTCTTCTATGGCACCACAATAACTCTTTCTTTGGGTTAACTCACCTTAATTTAAAAATTCCAATGAATATTATAAATTAGGTATTTGTTACACTGTATTTATATATCATTTTCCTAACTTGGTCCAGGTGTCCCTTTTTGTCCACACAATATTTTATTGTTTGTTTTGTGTCTCAGTACAAACACTTGAAAAGGCAGTTGGCTTGGCCACTGTCAATAGAAAAGGTATCAGGGATACTAGATACCTAATGTAGCCTCATTGGTATCAGGGATACTAGATACCTAATGTTTATGATTGCTAGATTAGGTATCTAGTATTCCTGATACCAATGAAGCATAATTGGTATCAGGGATACTTGATACCTAATATAGCCCCATTGGTATCAGGGATGCTAGATACCTAATGTAGCCCCATTGGTATCAGGGATACTATATAGTTAATGATGCCATTGGTATCAAGGATACAAGATACTTAATGTAGCCCCATTGGTATCAGGGATACTAGATACTTAATGTAGCCCCATTGGGTATCAGGGATACTAGATACTTAATATAGCCCCATTGGGTATCAGGGATGCTAGATACCTAATGTAGCCCCCATTGGTATCAGGGATACTATATAGTTAATGATGCCATTGGTATCAAGGATACAAGATACTTAATGTAGCCCCATTGGTATCAGGGATACTAGATACTTAATGTAGCCCCATTGGTATCAGGGATACTAGATACTTAATGTAGCCCCATTGGTATCAGGGATACTAGTTAATGTAGCCCCATTGGTATCAGGGATACTAGATACTTAATGTAGCCCCATTGGTATCAAGGATACAAGATATCTAATGTAGCCCCATTGGTATCGGGGATACTAGATACCTAATATAGCCCCATTGGTATCAGGGATACTAGATACCTAATATAGCCCCATTGGTATCAGGGATACTAGATACCTAATATAGCCCCATTGGTATCAGGGATACTAGATACCTAATATAGCCCCATTGGTATCAGGGATACTAGATACCTAATATAGCCCCATTGGTATCAGGGATACTAGATACCTAATATAGCCCCATTGGTATCAGGGATACTAGATACCTAATATAGCCCCATTGGTATCAGGGATACTTGATACCTAATGTGCACATGTTAACTATTTTCACCTGTGTTCTTTTTTCAATTTTATGCTTAGATTATACAAAAGAAAATAAATATACTAATTTTTTTTTAATTAAATTTATTGAAGGTATGAACTAAATTTTTTAACTTAATTGAAATTCTAGATGATGGTACAGATACCTTATTGAAATCAATACAGCTCATCCTGTGTAGTTTGAATAACAAAAGTACACAGAGTACACAGCTGCTCAAACACAGGACTAATTAGTGTGTGTAACTACACAGGTAAAGGTACACAGACACACAGACACACAGACAGATACGCTAAAACGGTACTTGTATTTATACTAATAAACTGCTTTTACTTATTATATATGAATATTCCTAATAAAGTTAAATTTACAAATTATGAAATAATGAAAATTTAACTTAAAAATTACAAGAAAATATGAATTTAACTTAAAAAATATAAAATAAAATAACTTAAAAATTACAAGAAATTAAAAATTTAACTTAAAAATATAAAGAAATAAACTTAAAAATTACAAAATACTAATTTTCTTTCGCGTTAGATATATATTGTAAAAGAATATTAATACATGTAAAAGAAATTTAATTGTTTTTGTTATATAAAAAATAGATCAAATATATGGCACTTAATATAATATCGATAGAAATATAGCAGGGCAGGCTGACGGCAGATTTACCGCAAGACTGCCATAACACTGCCTACCCTGTGATTTTAAATATGTTATTAACTATATTCCAGTTGGCCTGAATATGCTGTTATAGAGCCTGACTGTCAGGCTTAGGAATATTCCAGGATTATATTCCAGGACGGGAATTACTCGCTTCGAAAGATTCCAAAGGTAAGCCTGGGGCACTTCACTGGACTTGCTTGGAATTGGCCAGGTGGGAATTGGGTATTTCAATGGGAATATTCCTAATATTAACTAAATAATTTAGTTATTATTGAAGAGAAGGTCTACCCCCGACTTTGGCGTCAAAATGACTTATAATCGATAAACGTTATTTTATGGTAAATAGGGTAAATTGCGAATTATCGGTCAGTTTCACATCTTCGGTCATGTAAGAAAAAACGATATTATAATTGTTATTTTATTTTTATTTCAGTTGGTATCCATGATACCTGCAGGTATCATGGATACCATTTAACATAAAAATAACAATTATAATATCGTTTTTTCTTACATGACCGAAGATGTGAAACTGACCGATAATTCGTACTTTACCCTAACTAGATTAATTTTAGGATACTGAAGAAGTTAGGCTTACGGTGTATCATCCATCCTTATGGATGTTATTTTGGAAGTTCTTTTTTTGTGAAAATTTGATGGAAATAAGACACAAATATTAAAAATTTCGGTAAAGTCCTAGTTCACGTCCCTACTTCAATTAGGGACGTGAACTAGGAAGGGGGTATTTGGACCGGTTCCTAGTTCACGTCCCTAAATGAAATAGGGACGTGAACTGGGACTTTACTCAGATTTCAATTCTACTTCTAAGAATGGGGTGAATTTTATTCCACTAAATTTTGCTTAGAATCACAAATTTAACTATGAAATAATTAATAAACAAAATTTAATTTAAAATATGTACGTCTTCTTGTACCAGACGCTATAATGTAGTTATGCATTTTGTTATTTTAACTGATAATTTCAACATTAACTTCAAAACAACGTGTTCTTGTTAAAAAGATTTTGTTCATATTATTAATTAAAAAAACAATGTTTATAAATAAGTAATACCGTCTGATACGAGAAGGCGTATATATTATATTATTGTTTATTAATTATTTCTATGTTAATCACTTAATCACTCAAATGTAAAATAATACTAATTGATTATCGGTTTTCTATCGGTGATCATAATTGATGATTAAAAATCATCTATCAACAACTATAAATTATACGATGATAACAAAATAGTTATATAATTATGATGGTCTATCGTTTTTTGTCGAACAATCCTGACTAGGGTTAATTACGAATTATCGGTTAGTTCACATCTTCAGTCATATCAGAAAAAACGATATTATAATTTTATTTTGTTTGAATTGGTATCCATGATACCTGCAGGTATCATGGATACCAATTAAAATTAAAATAATTTACCCTATGTCTTTATTATGATATTTTACGATAAAATACCATCAATATTTACCGTAATGGACAATAACAGACGTTTATAAACACACCTGCTTGTGTCCTGATGTGTCACAGTTCAACTTCTTTATTTTCTTTACACAGCGTTAGAACACATCCTGTCTTTGGCTTCGACTTAGGCAGTCAGAGGCAATCGAACACACTTCCTCCGGTGGAAACTGGGTTAATATCCTCCTCCCCCACACCCCCACTTACATAAATAATATATGTGGGGGTTACATTGATTGTATTTATATATATTTTTAAATTATATGAATTAATTAAAGTTAAATTTAAATATTTTGAAAATACGATTTTTTTTTAAATTAAATAAATAAGTGGGAGTTAAATTGATCGTATTTTTATATATTTGAAACTAAATTTAAAATAATTATTCAAACATTTAGATTTTATTATTTTTTCAATATATTTTTTGTTAGATTCAAAATATAAATTGTATACATATAGTTGTAGTGACAAATAATTATTCCAATTTTAAGGAACTATCCATATGAATTCACCATTTAAATTTAGGGTGAGTTCCTATTTATCGGTCTGTACCAAATCTTCGGTCATACAAGAAAAAACAATATAAAAATTGTTATTGTTACACAGTGCTATCTAATAATAACAATTTTTATATTATTTTTTCTTATATGACCGAAGATGTAGTACTGACCGATAATTCGTAACTTACCCTACATAGCTTTAAAAAAATTAATTCATGACATTTTTTTTTTTAAACAGATATTTCATAAAGTTAAATGGGCGTAAAATGTTCCAATTCCTTTACAAACTTACTAACTAACGTCTTCCTGTGTCGCGACAAAAGGTTACGAGGATGTACGCGTAACTGAACGTCAATGTGATGATTACGTCGAACAAATCTTTGGGGTAAATACTGAGTTATCGAACGGTTACACATTTTCGATCACATATGAGAATAAAAAATCTATTTTCGGATTGAAATCTTACTATTTTTAGATCCACAGATTTTGTTCAATCAAAGTTCTTATTTCTTAACAGAACTAATGTAGGATTTTAAATTTTGAGAATCTTTTTAAGGAAATTTGGTTTTAGTAAAGATAGTTTTTAGATTTTATAAAATAAAATTAATAAGGTTTAATAAGTTTTAACTTTCATGTAAACTTAAGCAGTATAATAATTTTAATACTAAATAATTTATAATTTATAATTTTGATACTAAATCTATTAGTTTACTCTGCAGTGTATTTGAAAAAAAATATAAGCTTATATACAATAGATAAATAGGAAATAATTATCATTCATCTTTCATTTGAATTGGTATCCATGATACCTGCAGGTATCATGGATACCAATTCAAGAAAAAAGTTGAATAATAATTATTTGAAATTTTTTCTTATATGTTCGAAAATGTGGAACTGTCCCATAAATCAAAACTTACCCTATGGGCAAATAATAAAATATAAATACATTCTAACACTAATATTCAAAATAGTAAGGCACAACCTTAAATTGTACGTCAATACATACACAGTGTATAGTATTTATACAATGGTAGCATGGAGTGAAAATGGAAATTAGTTACGGCATGAAACATGAAAGAAAATTACATGTGAAAGGGACAAAAGCAAGGGACTTAAGGTAGAAGACCGTGAAGATTTTGAACAAAGTCTTTGGTTGTAAACTAACAATTTGGTGCATGAATATGGTACGTCTATCGTTTTTCGTCGGACAGACCAGATTAAACAATCCTGGCTATATGTCTCAAATTTGTTTTTTTTACAATCGAAAAATGATTATTCTACCACCACGAAAATACAATCATAATTCATCATAAATTAAAAAACAAAATTTAAACTATCGTCTTTCGTCGGACACCGCAGATTAAAATATCCTGAATATATTGTTTGAAATTAGGATATTTTACGATAAAATACCATCAATATTTACCGTAATGGACAATAACAGTCGATTTGCCGATTGTAAATTCCCGACTGAGTTCATTAAAATAATACTGCCTCATTAACATTAGTGGCCTATTTACACTATGGATGAATTAGGGCCTTAAACATAAGTTACGCACTTAGACCACTAATCTTTTTCACAACAATAACACTAGAACAAATAAGTTTCATCTTCCTCCTATTCGAACGGAATCGGAGTGAAATTTCACTATTTTTAGATCCATTGATTTTAGAATTATACAACAAACTTCCTACTGTTTTAACAGAACTAATGTCAGATTTCAAAGGAATGAATTTTAGTTTACTTTGTGCATTCAAAACAAATGGACTTTGGCTTCATTAGATAAATAAGAAATGAATAGGAAAACCAGGTTACAGAAGTTGGTAAAATGCTCTCCAAATTATTACTCTGTTTCTCCTTAATTTGCTTCTTAAATTAAAATAACTAGTAAATATTTTAGTGTAATCAAATTAAAGAATTTTTTATTATGGAACTAATTGTTTTTTTTTATTATATATAATAATGATATAAAAATTAGTTCAATAGTAGAAGAATATAAATATTTATTCAATTAATATGCATGTATAGAGTTAACAAATACCTGTGACATACTAATATGTTGCGACATATATATATATAGTATATATTATATATATAAAACACGTTTAAGCAGCTTATACTAAGTATTTAGTTTTAGGTTTCAGTAGCTTTTAGTAGAGTAACTGTAGTGAGTGTAAGTCGATGTGACTAATACATTTAACTTATAAACCTTAGTGCATTAAAATGGTATTAACGGTAACTTACATGTGTGTAGAAATATCCATCTCTAAAATAGGTATATAAATTAAAAAGGTTTTAAATTATACTTATTTATAGTTTTATATATTCTACAGTTTCATTTATTTTACAGTTTTATTAAATTTATAGTTTTTTATAGTTTTATATATTCTAGTCTTATTTATTTTACAGTTTTATTAAATTTCAGTTATACTTATTCCAGAGCTTCATAAATTTTAAAGTTTTATTTGTTTTATAGTTTTATTTATATCAAATTGAATATTATTATATATTAATGAAAACTAGTAACAAATATAGCAAGTATATTTTTATGAAATATACTTTGTAAAAAATATATTTTTATTTAGATAAAAACGATATTCTTTAGATGAAGCGATAACCAAATTTTTATTATAAATAATCATTACCATTCCAAGAACTAAAATATTCATATACCTAGGGTAAGTTCTTAATTATCGGTCAGTTCCACATTTTCGGTCATATAAGAAAAAACAATATAAAAATAATTATTTCACTAAGATTTATTGATTAAAATAATTATTTTTATATCATTTTTTCTTATATGACCAAAAAAAGGTTGAACTGACCGATAATTAGGAACTTACCCTATACAGGGTGTCGCAGAAAAAAGTGTACCCATCTGTAAATTAGTATATTTCAACAATTACTGAAGATACAATCTTCTTTCAAGTATCATTTTGTTTGTTGCAGTTGAATTTTCATAGAATTTTATTCATTTTTGTGAATGTTATAGCGATTTTATTTAAGGGCTGATGAAAATGGCTTTGCGCGAAATGTCAGCAAGCGGACAATGCGGTAATTTCAAGCATAAAAATAACTATTAAACAACAACGCCACAATAAAACTTATTTATTTCCATGTTTTTACAGCATTCGAAAACTATTCCTTTTATAAAATAGCTATATTGCCGATCCTGAGAAATGTGTTAACTTACAAAAATGAAGGCACAAATTTTAATTTTAACTAGGGTCAATCAGGTCACAAGATATGAAAATAAAATCAATTTTTTTAGCAACTCCTTTTTGGAAAATAGAAATAATTTTGTTTGGAGAAATGGATTAAATATCTCAAAATTTTAAATCCATTATTAATCATGACCTACTATACCACCCGTAAAAATGAAAGTCAGACATAAACTTCTTGAAACAAATTTAGACGACACGTAGAAGCTTTGTCAACTGGTTCTAGCTAACACATGTTCGTTATGTGTAAGATATTATCAAGAGGAACGAGGTTGTATTTTATATGAATGAATAAGTAATTAATCAGAGATAGCATTCAGTAATTTACTCATCAAAATAACCATCCTAGCCATTTTCACCACCCATCAATAAAATCGTTATGACATTCACAAAAATGAATAAAAAATTATAAAAATTTAACTAAGTATGGAAAAGAATTCAACAAACAAAATGATACTTCAAAGAAAACTGTACCTTCAATAGTTGTTGAAATATACTAATTTGAAATTGGGTACACTTTTTTTCTGGGACACTCTGTATTATATAAATATTTTGCTCTCAAATTTCAACTCGGTAGCGAACCACCAACAATATTCTAGCCATTAACATTTGTACAGGTTTAATCCCTTCAAAACTTTTAATCCTTTTAACCATGCGGCTTAATCACAACCAAACTATAAGCTTCACTAAATAAATGTTAAGAATGTTAAGATTGTTAAGATTGTTAAAATTGTTAAGATTGTTAACTGTACATTAGTATTTAGATTGATAAGAAGATTGGAAGATGTAGGGAAAATGCCATACATAATCTACTATAAGTAAAGTAGAATATGCTGGGCAAAGAGATATATTAGAGGGGATATGCCATACATAATCTACCAAAAAGTAGTTAAATATGGGAGAACGGGTATAATTATCATATAAATCCTTGCGATAAAATCATTTAAAATTTATCCATGTTTTCTAATTTATACTTAAATTAGCAGATGTGAACATTTAATTCTTTAGACGGTTGAAACATATTTCTTTTATTGAAAAAAGGGAATCAGCAAGAAAACAGTGGGATTAAAATATGCGTTAAAATACATATTCTATTCTTGTTTTTATATGTTTAAATATTTTAAGATTTATAATGCATTTAAAATAATGACCTATTAAAATTCAACCAGGTGTTTAATTCACACCTGGTAAATGTGACTTTGCCCTAGCATACTATAATGTAGCACTTGCTGTAAAATAAAATAATAATGCATATTGACTTAAAAACAAAGTAATATATATAGCAAAGATATAATAATGCATATTATAAAAACAAATTAATGTAAATAGCAAATCTGCTGACTCATCGTCTATCCAATCATAGCTAGACTGTTTATAAAATTCATTGCAATATCAATATTGAATTATAATGATAGTTTATTATCTGTAATCTAATTATAGATAAGAAAGATAAGGGGCTTTGTTCCTATTATCGGACACTGATAAGGGTAACCACGTTACCGTACACATGTTACAAATTGTTGTAACATGTTGAAAATGACAGGATGTTGTATTTGTAATAATAGATACCTAATATTATATGTTTTATGAATATATCTTATATTTATTAATACTAATATATTCAAATTAAAATAACTGAGACTTAGAAAAAAAAATTAAATGACAATAATTCTGAATTTAAAGCAAAATAAAAAAAAATCTTAAGTAAATTTTTACGAAAAATACAAATAATATAAATTTAATTTATATATAAATAAAATAAATTAATAGATAAATATAAATGAATCCAAATAAAATGAAAATAATAAAATTATGAGATTTGAAATAAACAATAAATAAACACACGTATTTATCATCTTAGTACTATTAACATTTTACGGTAACTGAATTTAACAGTTCAAAGAGACAAGTTTAGCGGAAAAACTTTAATGCTTATTTAGAAAAGGAAGAAAAATGTATTAACTTTAGTACTTTAAGTACTATGACAATGTACTTTAATTACAGTACATTGTCCTGTACTGTAATTAAAGTACAATTGTTAGGAATTGCAATAACAGCAAGTTTATTTCCATGAGTAAATGTTATTTTTGGTAGAAACTTAACTTAAATTTTATTGAAAAGATTCTAACTCAACGGGAAATTCATAACATCTGAGGTTATTCAAACTCTGAATTGAAGGTTTTTTCAGTTTTCAAGCTTTCGAATAGAAAGATTTCTATTCATCATCAGGAGAAGGGTGGAAAACCTGGACCTGACAATGAATTTTATGACCAATAGTTGGTGGATACCGTCTTTCTATTTCAGCTATCTATCCTAAAGTTTATTGATATTAATTAACTATCTATCAAATTTTTAATAGATTGGTAATTAATATTAATAAACTATAGGTTAGATAGCTGAAATAGGAAGACGGTAAAATTCATTGTCAGGTCCAGGTTTTCCACCCTCCTCCTGATGATGAATAGAAATCTTTCTATTCGAAAGCTTGAAAACTGAAAAAACCTTCAACGCAGAGTTTAAATAACCTCTAATTAACTTAAATTGTCTAAAAATTACTGATTAAATGGAATAATAACAAGTAACAGATTATAGAGTGCTAATTAAAAGTATATAATGGATTAAGTAACAAGTAAAAGGATTATATAATAGTTAGTAAAGGATTATAGCCCCATTATACAGTGTTTAAATGTTGTTCTGTAATCTCTACATCGAAATATCTTAAAATCACTCAATAAAAACTGTGTCTGGTCGTACAGGCTAAGTTATTATTAATAATTTCCCCAGTCAATATTTTCTCTGTAAGTTTTAATGATAGAAACTTTTTAATGAGGTCCAGGGAAGCTTATACCCATTAATGATATTTAGATGCGGGGGTTATTGAATCGTGGGAGTTTTGTCTCTTTGGGTAGCTATTTTCTTATTTTGTGATATAGTTTTCTAGAAGTGTTTTGTATGACAGATTGTTAGGTAAAAGCATGTGGTTGTACAATGCCAGTGATACGTATAAATGCATTGAAGTAATTAGAAATATTAGTTTTTGAAAATGTGAATTTTTTGAAAATATGATTATTTTTGAAAATATGATTATTTTTGAAAATATGATTATTATTGAAAATATGATTATTTTGAAAATATGATTATTTTGAAAATATGATTATTTTGAAAATATGATTATTTTGAAAATATGATTTTTTTGAAAATATGATTTTTTTGAAAATATGATTATTTTGAAAATATGATTATTTTGAAAATATGATTTTTTTGAAAATATGATTATTTTGAAAATATGATTTTTTTGAAAATATGATTATTTTGAAAATATGATTTTTTTGAAAATATGATTATTTTGAAAATATGATTTTTTTGAAAATATGATTTTTTTGAAAATATGATTTTTTTGAAAATATGATTATTTTGAAAATATGATTATTTTGAAAATATGAATTTTTTGAAAATATGATTATTTTGAAAATATGATTTTTTTGAAAATATGATTATTTTGAAAATATGATTTTTTTGAAAATATGATTATTTTGAAAATATGATTTTTTTGAAAATATGATTTTTTTGAAAATATGATTTTTTTGAAAATATGATTATTTTGAAAATATGATTATTTTGAAAATATGATTATTTTGAAAATATGATTTTTTTGAAAATATGAAATTTTTTGAAAATATAAATTTTGAAAAATTCAATTTTTTTAAAATTCAACATTTTCAAATTCTATCCTCAATTTTTTATAATTTCTCACCATAGCAAATACTGAAATACCAATATTCACTTAAAGGTTTGGCTTTTATATGCACTAGGTACATACTTATATGCAGTCGGAAGTGATTTCTGTGTCCCGTGTTCACCGCGTGGGCACCTTATCCCAAAAACTGTACACCATTACCTACCTATTGTCTCTTTAATTCTCTCTTTATATCTTCCCATCCCTCTTTCTTTTTCTTTTGTGAAGCAGGTAGAAACATAGGAAGGAATATCTTTCTCATTCTTTTTCTATATTGTGTACGTGTGCCACGCTGCCTCATCTGCTACAAACTGTTTACAATGTTATGTGAATTAGAACACAGGGACTTATTTGATCTTAAGATTTTATTGTTAATATGAATTCATTTATTAACATTTTTCCTATTTCAATTATTTCAGTTATCAACATTTTATATATTCTAGTTGTCAAAATTTAGTCGATTATATTCATTAAAATTTAATTTATTTGATTTACTAAAATTTCTTATATTTCCATTATTGAAATTTAGATTATTTGAACATTAAGATCTCATTTATTTCACATATTAACATTTCATTTTTTTCAATTATTAACATTTCATTTTTTTCAATAAATAACATTTCATTTTTTTCAATCAATAACATTTCATTTTTTTCAATTATTAACATTTCATTTTTTTCAATTATTAACATTTCATTTTTTTCAATTATTAACATTTCATTTTTTTCAATTATTAACATTTCATTTTTTTCAATTATTAACATTTCATTTTTTTCAATTATTAACATTTCATCTTTTTCAATTAATAACATTTCTTCTAATTCCTAAATAAAAATATACTTCATTTAATTTATTTTCTAAATTGTTTCACTTTCATTAGTGGCTAGCCACAAAAACACCACACATTTTATTTACTCGTCTTTCACCACTCAGTAAATAAAAATAAAAGTCACTCCAACCGATGATTACAAGGAATTCCTTCGATTCCCACACATTCCTGGACTACATGGAGTCAATTCCATCCCTGGAATTTTGTCCACTAAATACCATTTGACGGCAATGAAACGTTCTTTTGTGTCGCAAATACACATATTTATAACGCGTCATTGTGGTAGAAAGTTACGCTGTAATCGGCACTGTTGTATTTTGACAATGCCTATCACTATGCTAGAGAATTAAATAAACTAGTCAGGAATTCGAGGTATCCGTGATACCTGCATGTATCATGGATATCAAGTAAATTATTATTAAAAATAACGGGTCATCATCAGTACCAACTTATTACCCGTCATTAGGTTACTTTTAATGAATTCATTAGAATAATTGTATTTTCTGCATAGTCTAATTTATTTTATAGATAAAATGCATTTAAAAATTGAATAAAAACAGGGGAATTTAAATATCAAGTCAATATATTCCCGTGCGTATCATAGTTACATTCTTCATGTTTAATACTCGTAGTGTAAAAGCGGACACCAAATAAATAAACACACTAGGGAAATTATTAGCACTACATAGTACAGTACCTGTTGTTTATTCATTGAGTGTTCAATTAATATAATGGGATTAATATTATATTAATATGCACACATATGTATACATATTAATAATAATATATTCAATTTACCAAAAATTATATTTTTTACTCTTTAGAATCAAAACTCTTATATTTCCAATTAATAATTTTCGTGTGACCCCCGTATCAATGATACCGCAGCAAAATATTAGTTTTCCTTTTCTATTACGGTTTCTTTGATTTTTCTCTTATTTACACCAACTTTATGAGGCGCTGTTGAATGACTGACCCATTTTGTGACACACGGACAGACGCGGCTCTTATTATATATAGTATAGATAGAGACTAATTTCTTACGTGATTGAAAATATGGAACAGGTCAATAACTTGAAAATGGGAAAATATATTTCTAAAAAATATAAACATTTAATTTTGCCTGACGATCTATAAATTTCTGGTCATTTTTTTTTTCCTCGAGCAAAATCGAAAATGTTTGTAATGGCCTTTAAAAATTCCTTACATTTTTCTATGCAATGAATTTTAGGCATTGAACTTTTGTGTGGCAGTTTGCATACCTATTTGAAAACTCTAAATAAAAACATATCAAATATCAGAAACATCAAAAAATGTTTAAAAATATCATATACAATATTGTTTACATAAATTAAACTATCAATGTAACCCATTAATACCACATCAGGAAATTTGCAATAGAGGGTCCATAGAAGATTAAGAGAGGAGATATCCAACTTAATCTTCTATGGCCCCTCCATAATTTCCAAGAAGTTCTTCGCTAGTGCCGTCTTTAACATCACTGTCCCATATATATTTCTTTAGGCACTCCACAATTGTATCATCCCTTCCCACAATCATCTCCTAAGATCTTCTCAGGAGTGTTTCAATCACCATTAACATTTTTTCAAGGATCATAACCACCATGGTACAATAGACTGACGACCAAACCCTTCTAGCCAGGGTACCCACCCGGGCAATCACCCAAAAGTCCATCCGACAAACAATGGTAGGGAGGCACAATGCAGCTAACAATGCACCTATTGTCTCGACGCAATGCATGTTGGTGTCAAATTCTATCAGATATCGATACTAGATAGGCCTACCTTGTTATAGACCTAGCTTGTTAAGATCGACAGGCTGCAGTGGCTACATCTACTTAGATATACCGATATATCGACCAACTCTTGAAATGTATTCTTCTCTTATGGTGGGGGTATCGGAGATTAAAGGGGGATTTTGAGTTTCTACTGATGCTGCATAATTTTGGTGTTCCTTTTTAAAATTATTGCTATATAACGGGAAATTAACGCTAAATATAACGAAAAATTAACTCTAAATAATACGGGAAATAATCCCAAAATTAGAACAGGAAAATATCGTTAAATTATAATAGGAAATCATCACAGAAATATAGATCGAATCTATCGCAAATATAGTACGAAAAATAGGTGAAAAGATGTAAGTGAAATAAAATTGCCTTTGTCCATTGTTCATCCAAATGAAATACTCATTCAACGAAGTACCTATGATGTCAGTTGAAACACAAGGGACTTTAGCGTGGAAGACTGATAGGTACCTAAGCCTCTAACATACAAAGCAAGATGATTCCGCTTGTAATGACCATAAGAGATATGCTCACTCTCATCCACACGAGCCAAATTACAACAGTTCTTTCTTCTGCCAGTGAAAAGAAAGAAGGTTTGATCAATAGTTCCGAGAAGCATCAGAAAAGTGTATCAGTATATGTATCAGTATGGATGTGTGCCACGCAATACATGCATTTCTATACTCTGAAATCAAACCAGATCTTTGACCACGTAATGTAGAAGTAGGTTTGGACTCTATGTCACTTTCTGATAACCAACTATAGTCAATCTAATATATATGAATGAACAGTCTAAATAATTGTAGTAAACTGGCATTTGTATTATTTCTTAAATGAAGCAGAATTTTGTAAATATATAAAACTGATTAACTTGTTTATACTAGCCTACAGAATCAAGAAATTCTGAGCGGCAAGATTTCAAGCAACTCCATTTTCAGAAGAAGAGAAATCTACCATCTTTATATAGACTAATAAAAAGTGTTTCCCAAAAGATATGGAGATGAAAGAAGTGTTCTAAATTCCTCTTAATTCTCTGTGAGATAGTCCTAGAGACTCCTAGACAATATCCTACATCCTCGTAGACAAAGCCACCTCATCCTAATGATGTCTCAAGAAGCTCAGTTACTCTCATGATAAATTGGCTGAAATTCTTGCGGCAAGCGCCAGCCACTTCGCCTGGCCATCATCACTTACGGAGACAAAAAAGAACTCTAACACCATTAGAATCTTTTGTTGTTCTTCAGGGCAGTTGTTGTGAAAAGATGGTAAGTCCGTATGGAGTGATACGTCAAAAAACAACAGATAAATATTACCCAAGAAAATGGGGAGAAGAAAGAGCTGGGTGAGGTAGAAGTTGTTGGCAGTGGTATGGTAGTTAAGAAGTAGACTCACTGTTTCACTGACACTTCAAATGATTAAATGCATCGATAGTTATGATGTATACCAAATACGTGATATTTATCTAAAGAATAACGTCCAAGTCACAAAATCTAAATATTTCCTATCTGAGTTTTTGAAAATGTAATCATATTCTACCGATCACAAATTTCCTTTAACTAGATATGCTTTTATATCCTTTATTTTAATAATGAAATGTAAAATACTAATAAAACTCTACATAGCTCCACCTAAAATCATCTCTAACTACCATGTATAATATCTTATCACGAAAAACTCTGAAAAAAGAAAAAAACATTTTGAGAATAATACTTCCATGCCCTTCTTTGCAAGAATTTTTTAAGAATTTAATATTCAGCTAATGTAATTACTGACGTTCTACATTATCTATGCCGCCATTTTTTCTCATCTTGCCTTATTAATATCGTTAGGTGTAATCTTGTAATGCAGTCAAAAGTCGGCATTGCATTTCTCTCCACGTTGGAAGTTATGACCAATGGAACTCACAAATAAACCTGACGTCCGGGATTTGAAAAAGAAAATCTAATTAAGATGACACAGAGACTGTTTCTTTGGTGGAAATAACAGACAAAAAATAGGGATACATGGCTACTGAAATAACGTTGGTATCACAGATACAGGAACAATGAAATATCCTCGGTATCACAGATACAGAGCAAATGAAATATTCTCGGTATCACAGATACGCTGCTACTGAAATAATCTCGGTATCATGGATACAAAGAGCTACGAATTGTACCTCACGAATTCAATTATATGTATTTGCCGGGAGATATTTCCATTTTGTGCCGCCCATTTTATCGTTAATATTTCTGACGAGGAATTTTCCGTCCATAATTCAAAATCCGAAATGTGACTGAAAACAGAAAAGGAAGACTTGTTCCGAATCGTAAAGAGATTACCAGGTTTGGGTACTGGCGGATGCTGTAGCTTCTGAATTCTGAAATTGTGAGTTTGTATTGTTTATTGTGTTTTGGTTAATTATAAAGTCTCTTTTTTCCTCAAATCATCTTCCAATGTTCTTTTCTTTATTTTCTTTCAAATTTACATTAAGATTCAGTAGCAACATTTAAAATAATTTTCATTTATACAATTTTCGCTCGAAGAGATTATCTGGGTAAAGCAAGAGAAAATTAGAAGAAAACTCCACTTATAATCTTCTATGGCCCCACCATAACTTCCAGGCCAATATTTCATACCTTAACGTGTTAAATTACTCCATCCCTGAAGAGGGGAATTTTCCGTAACAATCTGTCCCCCACCGCCAAAATCCCGATTCCGTTTCCTCCTCGAAATCTGTTTTCCACTTCAACTTTCGCACTGTTTTCACCCTCGGAAATAACACACGATTTTATGCATTCCTTCCGCCCTTTTCGACCAGGAAACATTTCAGGGGGCCTGTTAGAGTCCGAAGTTGAGAGCGAGGGTTAGCAACCGACCCAGTCGGCCACGCTCTGAAAATATTATATTCAAATTGAAAATTGATTTGCCTGTTTGTTGAATCAGCTCTAGAGAATGGCTTTTGAATGTTTTCAATTCGTTTGGAAAATACTTCGTATATTATTACCTTAGTAAACTCGAGTTGCATTACAACGTTTACGCTAAAACTGTGAAAATAATAACGAGTTTGCGGAAGATTTCAGTATTTATATCATATATCGGAAATAATATTACTTGAAAGCTGAAGAATGTGAATAATGTTTCCAATTAAAAAAAGATTGAATAAAATCTAATTATGAAAAGATAACTGATGCAAGTATACAACTTGTAATTTAAATAAAGTTGCACATGTTTCCAAAAAACTGTATATTATGGTATCTATACTCAGAAAAAGTTATGGTTGTAACATCGAAGATTAGGAGGTGATAAAGCCTCCTATGACTTTATCTGATCGAAAAAATTGAAATACTATCTTTTCACAACAAAAATTTCGCAATCATTTGACCAACGAATGGTCTGACGAACAAAATCGTTAAAATTGATTAATCGAAAAATGCTATTACCTGCACATTTTTGTGCGAGCAGTGAAATTATAATTCGATTTTAATCACTAATGACAATTTTGATCTGACATCAAATTGGGATGATAAATTACAAGGCTTGTACCTACAGACAACAACATCAGCATTTGTTCGGAGACTCTAGGGACGCGAAATAAGCCCCACAGGCACTCCCCAAATTGCAATTCCTTTTGTCTTGCCTGCCTGCCAGTCTCATAGCGTCTGAAAATAACTACAGCTCTTCTCCTTGTTTTTCATCTTTTCTTCCTATCGCGAAATCCTGAGAGATTCGTAATGACATTTCGACACTCTTAAACTCTCCCTCTCCCTCCCGGACCCCGACTTCCCGTCTCCCACCTCCCCCTTCTCCCGCACCAAGGCGCACTTTCGCCAAAAGCTTCTCACGCGAATTTCTACTCTGACTCGTAATCTCGAGATGATGTTTCGTCAATACTGAGAAAGAAATAGATCAGTTTTTAAATGCATTGTTTGAAATTAAATAAAATCAACATTTTCATTCACAGTACATACCATTATTTTCCATTTATAACTATTTAAAACCGTATTCGATTAGTTGATTAGGCTACATACCAAAATAAAAAAAATTTGTTTGGTATTTGTTTCGTTTGTTATGGTAAGAATTTTACTAGATTAAATTTATATCTTCTAGAATTCTAGTTAATTATATTAGTTGTGTATTTATTATAGCAAGGAAAAGATATTGTTATTAACCGGAAAGTGATACAGTGATACATCATAATATCACTACTCTGTTTTCTCAAGCGAAAGCTTTAGGGAAAGCTCTTAATTATCGGTCACTACTCCATTTTCGAAAATGGAGTAGTGACCGATAATTAAGAGCTTTCCCTAATGCTTGAAGAAAAAATACAGTTTACTAATTTCACATTTCCAAAAGACACTTTATATCTAATTGTAATACTTGTAGATATTTTAAAATTGGTCTGGGTACATGATTACATACGTGTAAAAATTGAGAATGATAGGAAATTAGAAAAATGTGATTTAAGATGGGAAGACTCTTTTCTTAGATAGTACCTACATAATTATCATCATCATTGTCCTACATGAGTAAAAAGTCTTTCCCCAACATTTCCCCAACCTTTCCCCCACTTTTCACCCCATGACTTCCGGGTCGCTAAGTCCGATGAATTCGAATCTCAACGGAAGGTGGAAATACAGTTTGAAAAGCTAAAATCTGTTTTTTCAAGATTTTTACCAAATTTTCACCAAATCCTTTTAATACCTTCAAGGTATTTCGTACCAAATATTAATAGTCACGTACTGACTTCATACTACTTCAAATGAGAATTACTATGTACACACTGATCCGAATTCTGGGCAGTAATCCGTTTCTCCCGTGCCGCTGCAACACTGTTATCGCAGACATCATCGGACGCATCATAGTCAATTAGCGGGGGTGTTTTTCTTCGCTTATCTGGCTTTCCCTAACCTCGTAAGCGGGGGAATCTTCACCGTAAGCACTGCCATAAGCACCCCATCTTCTCCAGCACTTTAATGTGCTAATGATATTGCTTCCCTCTTCCACTGTAATTAGGGGAAATGTAATGTTTACGGGGGGTGGAGGGGTGGAGGGGGGGAAGGATTTAAAGATGAAAATATAGGAATGAGTACGTAGCATAGATGCGATGTATCCTATCTTTTGGTTAGGATAGATCGTATCTGGGGTACGATATTAGGGTACATTGTATCTATTCTATGAAATTAGGGTACATCGTATCCATGCTACGAGATTAGAATACATTGTATCCATGCTATGAAATTAGGATACATCGTATCCATGCTACGAAATACTAACTATAAGCATCATTAATATCATTTTCACACTTGAAAGTCATCAAATAGGAGATACAAGTAAAGGCATCATCTTTAACATAAGTTAGTACATATAGTAGTATAATTCAATAACAGTATGTCGTAACTATAGCGGTATTTACGGCATAAGTTGCTTCAAAGTTACACTCAGGAGTATCTGATCACTTACCACACAGTGATCACATACACTCTGGCACATTACTGATGATGTTTAATATTCATTAATTACTGTCGGAATACGTAGCGACAGCATTCAAAGTTTGGTCTAACCGAGTTGCGATGATGTAGCGGCGATTATGGCTGGCGAAAGCTACTCTGAATTACGGTAGATTATGCCGCGCTAGTTAGTTAGCTTGACTTATTTCGAAAGCAAATGTTCAAGTTAGATTAGGGTAAGTTACGAGTTATCGAACGGTTCCACATTTTCGAACAGAAAGAAAGAATTACGTAATTAAATCCATGTTTTAAGTGATATCCATGATACCTCTTGATACCTCAAGGTATCTGAGGTATCATGGATACCAATCGAGTTAATATTTATTTTCATTTAAGAAAAAATTATATAATTTAATTTTGTTAATTTAATTGGTATCCATGATACCTGAAGATATCATGGATGCCAATTAAATTATTAACTATTTTTCTCCAACACGATGGGAAATTTAGAACCCTACGAAATAACTTACCCTGTATTAATGGTGGTGGATAATTAAAATATTTTGACAATTATACAGTATCGGAATATAAATTTATTGATAATTGATTTCGTATAATGAATAACTATGAAATAATTACTTGATTATGCAATACTATAATACTTCGGTAGATCCTAGTTCACGTCCTTATTTCATTTAGGGACGTGATCTAGGAACCGATCCAATTACCTCCTTCCTAGAATTAACGTCCCTAAATGAAATAGGGACGCGAACTAGTGAGGGGGCAATTTTTAATTGATAATTTTCTTATTTGGTTAACCATTTGAAAAAAAAAGAGTAGGTATATAAATGTCAATTAGTTTTTCAAAACGATATTCTTTAATTTGAGGAATTTCAATTTCAAACATTCCTTTTTGGTATTATTTGTATATGTAGTCAAGATACTAGATTCCCTGTCAATTAATATTTATTAGCGCAATACTTTTTAATTAGGTAAAGGATAGTTAAATTAATGTTTTTTTTTAAATACCCCCTTCCTAGTTCACGTCCCTATTTCAATTAGGAACGCGAACTAGGAACCGGTCCAATTACCCCCTTCCTAGTTCACGTCCCTAAATGAAATAGGGACGTGAACTAGGACTTTACCAATACTTCTGTTAAAGTTTTAATTAATAATCCAATTGATCTTTAATAACTAGTATATTTTAATAACAAATTCGATTGAAGCATTGTGAAAGAGATAGTCATGTTTCTTCACGTTATAGTATGCAATTAAATTTGAAATAAACAACAAAATATGCGTACGCTTTTACACAGATGAACTGGATTAACTATAACTGAATACTCGAAAAATAATTACCATAAAAAAGTAAGAAATTTAAATCAAAATTCCTACCCAGAGAAAAAGTTATGGCTGAGCCATAGAAGATTAAAAAGCTGCCCAACATAATCTTCGATAACTCCACCATAACTTTTTTCCCTCTGTAGGTGTATCCCATTGCTGTATCCCAGAGGACGAACGTCTGTGTTCACTAACGAGCTGTAAAATTGGAGGTAAATCGAAACCATCTGTTGGGTTGACTGGCTCTCAGATTCTCACTCGAACATCAATAATAATTAAATGGACTTTGCTGATGTAAGTTATGGTGGGGCCATAGAAGATTGAAAGGGGAAGGTATGGTGGGGCCATAGAAGATTGAGAGGGGAAGGTATGGTGGGGCCATAGAAGATTGAGAGGGGAAGGTATGGTGGGGCCATAGAAGATTGAGAGGGAAGGTATGGTGGGGCCATAGAAGATTGAGAGGGGAAGGTATGGTGGGGCCATAGAAGATTGAGAGGGGAAGGTATGGTGGGGCCATAGAAGATTGAAAGGGGAAGGTATGGTGGGGCCATAGAAGATTGTGAGGGGAAGGTATGGTGGGGGGCCATAGAAGATTAGATTGGCTTAAACCAAAAACTTACTATCACTTCATTTGCCTATCACTTCATTTGCCTATCACTTCATTTGCCTATCACTTCATTTGCCTATTTCTCCCATCCCTGCCCGCGCTATGGTTCCTTCCGGTTCCTACCCAGAGTCAGGTAATTAGTTATAGGACACAGTTTGTGTCCCCGGTGTACTTACCGACCACAAGCTAACTATAGCTTAGGTAATGGAACAGCAGAGGTATAAGCTTACAAGCTAACTATCGGTTGTTTCATTTATCATTCTTCCCAGACGGAAAATTAGTATCACCTATTTTCTATATAGCCCCAGACGGAAAATTAGTATCACCTATTTTCTATATAGCCCCAGACGGAAAATTAGTATCACCTATTTTCTATATAGCCCCAGACGGAAAATTAGTATCACCTATTTTCTATATAGCCCCAGACGGAAAATTAGTATCACCTATTTTCTATATAGCCCCAGACGGAAAATTAGTATCACCTATTTTCTATATAGCCCCAGACGGAAAATTAGTATCACCTATTTTCTATATAGCCCCAGACGAAAAATTAGTATCACCTATTTTCTATATAGCCTCAGACGGAAAATTAGTATCACCTATTTTCTATATAGCCCCAGACGGAAAATTAGTATCACCTATTTTCTATATAGCCCCAGACGGAAAATTAGTATCACCTATTTTCTATATAGCCCCAGACGAAAAATTAGTATCACCTATTTTCTATATAGCCCCAGACGTAAAATTAGTATCACCTATTTTCTATATAGCCCCAGACGGAAAATTAGTATCACCTATTTTCTATAGGTGATACTAATTGATACTAAGAAGATAAGCTATCTGGGGTAAGTTTCAAGTTGTCGGTCTGTTTCATATTTTCGATGATACAAGGAAATACTGCATAATTTAACATTTTAACTCTTTATTTTAGTAATTATTAAAAAAAATTTCTTACATGATCGAAAATATGGAACCGTCCGGTAACTGGATACTTACCCAGTATGTATTGTCATAAATTATTTGTATTGTAACTAGAAATTTTATTATTACAATGTATATTGTATTAATGGCCCAGTATTAATTAAACAGTACTCTAGATTTCCAGTTGGGATTATTTTAAAATATTAATAATTAAATAACGAATGTGAGAGTATAAAAAATATTATAATCTCTTCTTTTTTATGATGCTTATTGTTCCTTTTACGATGTTTTTTGTTCTTTTTTATGATATTTTTTTATGACGTTTTTCGTTTTTTATGACATTTTACATTCAATCTTTCATGATGTTCTTTATATCATTTTTTATGTCATTTTTCATTTAACTTTTTATGATGTTTTTGTACGATTTTCATGATATATTTTTATTACGTTAATTTTTTTTATTAATCATACATTTAGCTTTAAACAATTTTTAAACACTAAAGACATATTTCATTTTAAACTAATTATAACTAATATTTTTATCAAAAATACAACTTAACAGAACTACAAGTTGTTTTATAAAACAACCGAAGTATGAAACTGTTCGATAACTCGGAACTTACCCCCATGCATGGTCCCCGGTAGCATTTTTTCTTAGGCCAATATTGGGACAACATTGGCAACGTTGGGACAATATTGGGACTACATTGGCCCGAGAATCATTGCTACCAGGGGTCCATTGAACGAAAAAATAATAAAACAATCCTATCGTTCATCTAGCAATTGACTCGGTCTAACTAAACATACTTTCTAGGCAGGCCTTGTTTGTTGGAATTACTATATCGCCATGTCAATTAGCAGAGGGTGCAGCTAGATCGTCTGACACCTACAGTGTACACAGGGTGTGTCTAATTGATAAAAAATAATAACACAACTAATTCGTATCAATTAAAATGTTTTCTAAATGAATATCATACCTTCAGTCATATAGTACGCTATATGATGTTTATATTAAACTATAACCATTAAAAATTTACCAATTAAAATGTAACCAATATGTAGCCAATATCCCACCAATATGTAGCCAATATCACACCAATATGCAGCCAATGTCCCACCAATATGTAGCCAATATCCCACCAATATGTAGCCAATATCCCACCAATATGTAGCCAATATCACACCAATATGTAGCCAATATCCCACCAATATGTAGCCAATATCCCACCAATATGTAGCCAATATCCCACCAATACGTAGCCAATATCACACCAATATGTAGCCAATATCCCACCAATATGTAGTCAATATCACACCAATATGCAGCCAATATCCCACCAATATGTAGCCAATATCCCACCAATATGTAGCCAGTATCCCACCAATATGTAGCCAATATCCCACCAATATGTAGCCAATATCCCACCAATACGTAGCCAATATCACACCAATATGTAGCCAATATCCCACCAATACGTAGCCAATATCCCACCAATATTTCCATATACGAGTAGATGACGCGTATCATATACACCGGTATCATAATACTAAAAATATATATTATGTCATTATTGTTATGTTTGACAACATGACAGGGATATCATGTTCCAGGTCAATCAATTAGATGTACCATGTACCTTTAACGTTACGATCTGGGGACACGAACACCAGCCTAACCTAATAACGGCTAATTTTAGAAATGACCAAAACCTGGAAAAACATGCCTGGACATTCTTTTTCGTGGAACTTTGGGCCTTTTAATTATTTGAAACCTTTCTTAAACCCAACAGGTGGGGCCATAGAAGATCATTAACCCCCCTTAATCTTCTATGGCCCCACCATAACTTAATTCACGTGTGTTTCCAACGCATGCATGACCTTTTGATCTACGGTTTACCGTTACATTGGTACAGATATTTCCAGACAAAATCGCTAAGGTTAATC
>CANNZV010001571.1:144683-271688 GCA_947561585.1 Caprella mutica | reverse complement strand
ATATACCTAATAATGACTATTTAACTTTTATTTCAATTGGACTGGTATCATATACCTTCAGTTATTATATGTTACAAATTAAATAGTAAATCAATAATAATTATTATATTTTCCTTTATTACGTGTTCGAAAATATAGACCCTAATAATAACTTGGAACATATACCCTACTGCTAAAAATTCCTGTTTGTTCAATGAAACACACTTATATAAGTCAAAATATCAAACTAATTACCCAACTATCCCAACAAACATATGAATGTCGATTCGATGCCGTTTTCTGTCGAATTCGTAGCGCTAACGGTGGGTATCGACTTAGCAACCATTTCGATTCATAGTAGATATCGGAATGTCTGTTTCTAAATGAAATCTGAATTTACACTTCGGGTAGAAACACGAAAACCGATACATGGTTTTAACAGCATCATCTTGACGTCAGCATGTCTGTTTCCAAACGATATCTGAATTTCTACTTCGACCAGATGTACGAAAACAGATACGTAGTTTTGAAAAATCGTTTCGAATTTGGAAATTCATTCTCCTATCTCCCTGTTTTATAATATGTATAGAAATGTAGGAATTATTTCTATTCAATTGGATTGTACCTTTCTATATAACGTACGTAGTGCTCCCTTTAAACGACAGTTGTAAAGGTACGATGGGACATTGGCACACTAGTGCGATTGTAAACTGGGTCAACGTAAAGTAAGCGATATTGGAACATCGGTTTATGAACAGTGTTCCTCCAGTACCGTGAAAATGAATGGATAACCAATCAAGTGATTTTTCGAAGGCCACTGCATTTATTGTTATGAATCTATTCTAAACAGCTTATTGTAAATAAGCACCGAGGGGTTCCTGAATCTGTCTTTGGTGAATAGAAGAGAAGGGGTGGCGTCCCTTGGGACCCAAACTGTTGTAATTTGGATTATGTATTGTCTATTTTATGTTGACCATGTTCATAGTGTTTTTAACTCTCCATGCAGTTTTAGAGGATAGCGCTAGGGTTATGCTCTACAATTACGTACGAGGTCTTAGATTTTGTGTTAGATAGGCTCGTAGACTTCATTTACTATCACCTCTTCATTTCCCTCTTCCATCCTTGAGTACAGCCACCGGTGCTTGTGACCATTTTTGTCACATTCCTCGGTAAGTGACAGCATTCACGGAGTACCTTTTCAGCATCCATGAGGGTCGTGACTTTGTCCATGGAGCCACTTTCCTTTCTGACTGCTTCTTCCAGTCCCTTGTATTTCATTTCCTTTTGACGTCAGCAACATGGCCTTTGGTTCCGAAGCAGACGTCAAACCTATACAAAACGTAAATAATTAAAAGTTGATGGGATATTTAACATGTTCTATTTTAGAGTACATTCTGTGTTATCGGACGGTTCCACATTTTCGAATATGTATGATATAAATATATTAATTATCATTATTCAATTCTTACTTAAATTGGTATCCATGATACCAGTACGTAAAATACAAGTTTAGAAATAAAAATCTATACCTATATAATTTTTCTACGTAAAATGCGGAAACCCATATCCGATAACTTGAACTTTCACCTAGTGCCAAAAGCTGCAAATGAGAAGATTAAAATTCAGTGATTCACATTATAGATAATAAAAATTAAAGTTGTAATCGAACTCATTAAATCTATATACATATAACGATCATTATTTAACTTTTTTTTCAATTGGTATCATACCTTCAGCTATTAAATTAAATTGTAGTTAAATAATAATAATTATATTTTCCTTTATCACGTGTTCGAAAATATAGACCCTATTAATAACTTGGAACATAAACCCTACTGCTAAAAATATTTCACAGGACACAAAATTCCCGTTTGTTCAATGTAACACAATTATATAAGTCAAAATATCAAACTAATTACTCAACTATTATGACCTATATTTACTGAGTGAGAGTTAATCTATGGTAAAATTTTAATTAATGCATTCATTACTTTTAACTTTCATCACACAGCTTTCATCTGTATTCTAAATCGAAGCCTCAAAACATTTTCTTTAATTTGAACTCAAAGAGAACGAAATTTTTAAGGAGTTACAAATACATAAAAATTTGACCAACTCATTATTATTTGTAATAAGAATAAGTTGTGATTTTGGTTATAAAAGCGGTGCTTGCCTGTATTGTTTTATTCACTCTAAGAATATCTTCAAGTATCTCAGAGTCGCTTAATATCAAAATTTTTTTTAGGTAAGTGCATTCATGGTGGCAAAGTTACAGAGGTACAGGTACGAGGACTGATGGACCCACGAACGATTCCTGGACGTATCACTTCATTTCTTCCCATTTAATTTATTTATAACACTATGTAACATTAATCGAATCGATATGCATCTAAACGTACAATACGTTATTCCAATGAAGTAAGAGTTTTCTATTTTAATTTATTTATTTATTGGATGCAAGTGGATATCGTTTCGAAGCATATTAGATATATAATTAGGCGTCTGTTCGATGCAGAATCCCTATGTATGTTGGATGTCGTACTTTATCTTTCTATTCAACGCTGTTATAACGGTATCGCTTCGATGTAAAATATACTTGATATGATGCGGTTTAGCGGTGCAAACGGATATCGGATTGATGTCTACTTGATGTCACCATGTCTAATTTGTTACTGGTATTCGATGTCGGAAGAGAGGTTATACAGAGTCGTTTAGACATCGAATAGATACATTTATGTTTGCTGGGATTATGACATATATTTACTGAGTGAGAGTTAATCTATGGTAAAATTTTAATTAATGTATTCATTACTTTGAACTTTCATCACACAGCTTTCATCTGTATTCTAAGTCGTGGCCTCAACACATTTTCTTTAATTTGAACTCAAAGAGAACGAAATTTTTAAGGAGTTACAATTATATAAAAATTTGACCAACGCATTATTATTTGTAATAAGAATAAGTTGTGATTTTGGTTATAAAAGCGGTGCTTGTCTGTATTGTTTTATTCACTTTAAGAATATCTTCAAGTATCTCCGAGTCGCTTAATATCAATTTTTTTTTAAGTAAGTGCATCCATGGTGGCAAAGCAACAGAGGTACAGGCACGAGGACGTATGGACCCACGATCGATACCTGGACGTATCACTTCATTTCTTCTCATTTAATTTATATATAATATTATGTAACATTAATCGAATTGATATGCATCTAAACGTACAGTACGTTATTTCAATGAAGTAAGAGTTTTCTATTTTAATTTATTTAATTATTGGATGCAAGTGGATATCGTTTCGAAGCATATTAGATATATAATTAGGCGTCTGTTCGATGCAGAATCCCTATGTATGTTGGATGTCGTAATTTATCTTTCTATTCAACGCTGTTATAACGGTATCGCTTCGATGCGAAATATACTTGATATGATGCGGTTTAGCGGTGCAAACGGATATCGGATTGATGTCTACTTGATGTCACCATGTCTAATTTGTTACTGGTATTCGATGTCGGAAGAGAGGTTATACAGAGTCGTTTAGACATCGAATAGATACATTTATGTTTGCTGGGTGGTATCATGGATACCAATTTAAGTAAGAATTTAATAATGATAATTGTTATATTTATTTCTTACATATTCGAAAATGTAGAACCGTTCGATAACACAGAATTTACTCTAGAATGGAACATGTTAAATAGCCCATCAACTTTTAATTATTTACCTTTAGTAGAGGTCTGCTTCGGAACCAATGGCCATGTCGCTGACGTCAAAAGGAAATGAAATACAAGGGACTGGAAGAAGCAGTCAGAAAAAAAAGTGGCTCCATGGACAAAGTCACGACGCTAATGGATGCTAAAAAGCTACTCCGTGAATGCTGTCACTTACATAGGAATGTGGCAAAAATGGTCACAAGCACCAGTGGCTGCACTCAAGGATGGTAGAGGGAAATGAAGAGGTGATAGTAAATGAAATCTACAAGCTTATCTAACACAAAATCTAAGACCTCGTAATTGTAAAGCATAACCCTAGCGCTATCCTCTAAAACTGCATGAAGAGTTAAAAACACTATAAACATGTTAAACATAAAAAAGACAATACATAATCCAAATTACAACAGTTTGGGACCCAAGGGACGCCACCCACTTCTCTTCTATTCACTAAAGACAGCTTCAGGAACCCCTCAGGGCTTATTTACAATAAGCAGTTTAGAATTGATTCATAATAATAAATGCACTGGCCATCGAAAAATCACTTGATTGGAATTATCCATTTCGTTTTCACGATACTGGAGGAACACTGTTCAACAACCGATGTTCCAGCATCGCTTACTTTTCGTTGATCCAGTTAACAATCGCACTAGCGTGCCAATGCCCGATCGTACTTTTACAACTGCCGTAGTCCCCTATAAATAAGTGTATTAATTATTGGGAATAGTTTAAAGGGAGCACTACGTATGTTATATAGAAAGCTACAATCCAATTGAATAGAAATAATTCCTACATTTCTATACGTATTATAAAACAGGAAGATAAGAAAATGAATTTCCAAATTTGAAACGATTTTTTTAAACTATGTATCTCACGGTATCTGTTTTCGCACTTCTGGTCGAAGTATAAATTCAGATATCGTTTGGAAACAGACATGCTGACGTCAAGATGATGCTGTTGAAACCATGTATCAATTTTCGTGTTTCTGCTCGTAGTGTAAATTCCGATATCATTTAGAAACAGACATTCCGATATCTACTATGAATCGAAATGGTTTCTAAGTCGATACCCACCGTTAGCGCTACGAATTCGACAGCAAACGGCATCGAATCGACATTCATATGTTTGTTGGGGCAGTACGTAAAATACAAGTTTAGAAATAAAAATCAATACATAAATAATTTTTTACGTAAAATGCGGAACCCCATATCCGATAACTTGAGCTTTCATCTAGTGCCAAAAGCTGCAAATGAGACGATTAAAATTCAGTGATTCACATTATAGATAATTAAACTTGAAGTGGTAATCGGACTCAATAAATCTATATAATAACCATTATTTAACTTTTATTTCAATTGGTATCATACCTTCAGCTATTTTGTTACAAATTAAATAGTAGTTAAATAATAATTATTATATTTTCCTTTATCACGTGTTCGAAAATACATACCTTATTAATAACTTGGAATATATACCCTATTGCTAAAATTATTTCACAGAGCACAAAATTCCTGATTGTTCAATGAAACACAATAATTATAAAAATCTAATTATCTATTAATTTTAATTAATGCATCACAGAGCTTTCATCTGTATTCTAAGTCGTGGCCTCAAAACATTTTCTTTAATTTGAACTCATAGGTAACGAAATTTTTCAGGTGTTATAAATATAAAAATTTGACCAACTCATTACTATTTGTGGTAAGAATAAGTTGTGATTTAGGTTATAAAAGCGGTGCTTGCCTGTATGTTCTATTCACTTTAAAATATCTTTAAGTATCTCCGGGTCGTTTAATATCAAAAATTTTTTTTAGTCAAATGCATCCACGGTGGCAATGTGACAGAGGTACAGGCACGAGGACGGATGGGCCCACGAACGATACCCGGACACATCACTTCATTTCTTCCCATTTAATTTACACATAACATTATGTAACATTAATAAAATTGATATGCATCTAAATGTACAGTACGTTATATCAATGAAGTAAGAGTTTTCAATTTTTATTAATTTATTTATTTATTGGATGCAAGTGGATATCGTTTCGAAGCATATTAGATATATAATTAGGCGTCTGTTCGATGGAAAATCCCTATGTATGTTGGATATCGTAATGTCGTAATGTATCTTTCTATTCAACACTGTTATAACGGTATCGCTTCGATGCCAAATATACTTGATGTGATGCGGTTTAGCGGTGCAAACGTATATCGGATTGATGTCTACTTGATGTCACCATGTCTAATTTGTTACTGGTATTCGATGTCGGAAGAGAGGTTACACAGAGTCGTTTAGACATCGAATGGATACATTCATGTTTGCTGCAATCGTCCCACCAAGTTTCATGCAATATGGTACAATACTTTTTGAGTTATAAATGACCTTAATTGACCTTTGACCGGATCGCTTCCAAAATTCTACCAGATCGTTCCTGGTCATTGACCAATTGTACCGTCAAATTTCAGACAATTTGGTTGAATACTTTTTGAGTTACAAATGGCCTTGACCTTGATCTTTGATCTTTGAGCCGATCACTCCCAAAATCTATCAAAATGGTTCCTGCATATTGATCAATCGTTCCACCAAGTTTCATGCAATATGGTTCGATACTTTTTGAGTAATGAATGACCGTGACCTTGACCTTTGACCGGGTCACTCCCAAAAGAGTAGCAGCAGGTCACTGGACATGGACCAATCGTTTCACCAAATTTCAGGCCATTTGGTTAAATACTTTTTCAGTTAAAGCAAATAACAAGATGATAAATAAATAAATTACGATGATAATATAACCTTCCGCAAGATTGCGAAGGTAATTAATGCAGTAATTTTTTCATGTACCAGTACCTATATTTAATATTTAATATACTGGTCGACTGGTTCTATTTGGCAGTTATCGCCAGACAATCAGAGAAAATAGGTGCAAACCATCTCTCCTAACTTTAATCACACCAAATAGCCAATTTAATATCCTCAATTGGTTCTAGGTAAATTCCCCCGCGAAAAATTCCACCACGGAAAGTTCCACCAGGTAAGTTCCACCGCTGGTAAGTTCCATCACGGAATATTCCACCACCGCATAATATTGGATTTCATTGACAGATGGTATAACATTTAATATTAACTGATTTAAAGAAAAATGTTTTTTTTGTGGTAACCGAACAACATTTCATTAGTTAGAAATTATAAAAATATGTTATGTTAAGTCAAGAACTACGAGATAAACTAAGTTGAACATACGAAACATACGAAATATAAGTATATGTATTTGAAATTGTACCGTTTCTGGCAATTTGGTATAAATAGGCCTGTTATACCTTCAATTATTAATTTAACACTTTATTTATTTCATTCATAAAAATGAGCTTGGACGCTAGTTAATTCATATATATTTAGTATGAAAAGTTATTTTTCCGTCTGAAATAATTATTCACATTGAAAATTATACTTTCTATTTAATTTTAAATAGATATATTATTATGTGGTTAAAATAGCTAGTGTATGTAAAATTATAAATTCGAGTTTGAATTGGCAACTGTTTTATATGTTTTTCCTGACTTCGATCTGTAAAATGTACTTGTAGGACAGCTAATACATTGTTAAAAGTAACTGTTGTCTTCACGTGTTCTGTAAGCGTAATCTAATTGACACACCTCTTATATGAAAATAGTACTGGCCGTAGACATGCATTGCATCGGCACCGTTAAGTATTGCCGGTAACAATAAGTCGTTTATACGTGGTTCACTGGTTATACTGTTCTGGGCCGATGGATATCCTTGAGGTGGGCCAACGTCGGGCCTGTGCTGGCCTAATACATCAAGACCGGCAAGACAGCGTTGGCCCAGAGCTTCGTTCTGAATTGGGTCAACGCTGGCCCAACATTGTGATGTTTACTTGGAATAATCATATACACATTATTCTTTTATGTTCGGAAATGGAGAACTGTCCGAAAACTTGAAACTTACCCCCATTTAACTATAATACCTACGAAAAAGAATTGCGTGCACGCTCTCGCCACTTCGGGTAAGTTCTGAGTTATCGGACGCTATTACATTTTCATACACATAAAAATATAGTAAATATTATGTACTATTATTTTAATTGTTATCCCTGATATCTGTAGTAGTCAAGGATACAAAATTTAATGTTATCTGAAGGTATTATGGATACTACCAAATTTACGCAATTGCTGACGCGGCACACCACTGACTAAATTACAGATATATACTGAATGGAAATAATATAGTGTAATGTAATGTCTAATGAGAATATGAGTTTTCGTGATAAATAATGAGCATCATGCGCATGATACATGCTGCCAGTGTAACGGAAAAAATATATGTGAGCGACATAGCGTGATATAATATGATGAATGGAAATACAGTCAGCGTGAAAAAAACGTGCCTCATGAATAGGGTTGTGACATCATGCACTAAAAGACATGCCATAAAAGCAGTGTACCCCTATTCAATAAAAAGCATTCACGTATGCTCTGAAAATCATGCACATATGCCTTTAAAGTATGGACTTATGCCTTAAAAGTATGCACTTAAGCTCTGAAACATGCTATTAAAGCTTTATTGCATGCATTTTGTATTTATATTTAGGTTCGTTAGTCCACTTTTTTCGCCATTTTCTTTGCATGTGCTTTGAAAAAAGTGTAGGTTCATTGTTGTTATGACTATATAGAAATATTCAGATATCGAATATCTAAATTGTCTTTTTATATGAAATTTTTATAGGTATAGAAGTTTTGGAGTGGAAAAAGTTATATTACACAAAACAATTATTCTGTTTTTTATTTATTTTTAGAAATTTTTCAGTAACAATTAAGGGAAACTTTTAATTTGTATTACAAAGATATACAGGGTGGGGCGTAAGTTTGGAAGCAATTTTTCAAACATTATTATAATTCTTAAAAATAAGTTCCTAAGTAGATGGTAGGGTTTGAACTATAGTAGAGACACTACATTATGACGTGGCAGTGTTATTTTTTACAAAAATTTAGTCCATTCAAAAATGTCAGACAAAAGAGAAGCCATTATTGCTCTACACCGTGCCGGGAAGTCAGATTCCGTCATTTCAAAGATTCTCTCAATAGCGAGATCGACTGTTTGGAAGTGTGTGAAGCGTTTTAATGAGAGAGGAGATTTGACTGATCGTCCAAGAAGTGGTAGACCACGCTCACAACGCACCAAACAACTGATAAAATGTGCCCGAGAGAAGATCAGGAGGAACCCGAAAAGGTCAATACGATTGTTAGCCAAAACAGCTAATGTGAGTCCCAGAACAATGAGAAG
Organism: Caprella mutica; assembly: GCA_947561585.1. NCBI lineage: Eukaryota > Metazoa > Arthropoda > Malacostraca > Amphipoda > Caprellidae > Caprella > Caprella mutica. Next base: position 262,706 of record CANNZV010001571.1, on the reverse strand, counting down.
AGTTGTCAAAGAAGACCTAAAGATGTCCTCTTTCACCCTCCAAAAGAGACAGACTCTGTCACAAGCTGTAAAGAAAAATAGATTGGAGAGAAGCTAAGCACTTCTGAGAGAATTGAAGTCTGGCACGGCTGGTGAAATTGTTTGGTCTGACGAAAAAAATTTCACAGTGGAAATGGCTCACATCCGGAGGAATGACAGAATAATTGGTAAAAGTGCAAAAGACATCCCATACAACCAAAAAACTGTCCTCAGAACCATGAAACCTGCTTCAGTAATGGTCTGGGCCGCCGTTTCAGAAACTTGGAGATCTCCTTTAATTTTTGTGGAACAAGGCGCCAAAATCAATGCTAAATGTTATATTGAGAATATTTTGACGCCAATGTTGGAGTCAGCTAAGGATCACTTCGGTAATGACACTCTATGGACATTTCGGGCGCGACTTCACATACTGCAAATGTCACTCAAAACTGGTTCCATGACCATCTTCCACGGTTTTGGTCCAAAGAAATGTGGCCTCCCTGCTCCCCAGATGTTAATCCTATGGACTTTTCGGTATGGTCCATTCTTGAATCAAAGGCCTGTGGTAAATTCCATCGCAGTGTGGATGATTTAAAGCGTTCGCTTCAGAGATCTTGGAAGGAAATTTCACAAGAACATTTGCGTGCCGCAGTAGGAGGAGATCGGAGGAGATTTGAGGCTGTTATTAAAAACAAGGGGGGACATTTTGAATAAATTTATGATTTTTGAATTCTTAAAACCCTTATGTAATAATACATAACTGTAAATTATTAAATATATTTTTCGTTGGATTATAATATGCACTTTCATTTGCTTTCAAACTTACGCCCCACCCTGTATTATACTACAATAAGATACACTATTCTTGCCTATTTCTAGTTCAAAAGTCATCTTGTTTCGAAAGCAGGAACTAGAATTGAAATATAGTAAGGACTCTTATTGTAGTATAATATCTTTGGTATTACCTTAGTAAAGTATACTTAATAGTGAATATTAAATTAATCATGCAGCATGCGATAAAAAATGCATGCATATTGCATGCATGTAGCCTGCATTTAAAGGGGCAGTAAAGTCATTTTTTGTTTTAACAATTTTTATGTCAAACGATTGCTAAGTAAGAATAACGTATTCGTGTAGAATTGCAATGTTCAATAAAATCTATACATCATTTTATATTTAATTAATTTCTTACCAAATGCTAAAGGTAGATGGCGCCACAATCAGTGGTACGGTAAATAAGTTCTAAGAGTTCATGCCTTGCGTGAAAACCTTGAAAGGATAATATCTCAAATCGTGTTTAACAATTTTGTTAAATGTATGTTAAATGATATCTAATCCTTACCTTCTGATTGATATTTTTGTACTATCAATAAGCTGTTCATAAAAAAGATTGATATTTCATGTGTTCATAGTTTTCTCCTGCGACATGCATGATCACTTTTAGTTCAAATTTAAAGTGGTTTCTTCAGTTTTGAACTTATTAACATTTGTCAATATGGTTGGTTTTGTAGTTGGTGGAAATCTTTCCAGAAAGCGTTGTTCAAAATGAGGTTGAACCTGTGTAAAGCTTTCAGTCTTTAAAAAAATTGTCACAACAAAAATTCTTCGTTCTTTTGAAAGCTGCATTTTGAGGGTTTCGAATAGGATGTAAAAATTAACGGCGAAATGATTATATTAAGATATCAATTTTATCTTCAAAACCAACTTCCAAGTGGTAATTATTTTTTTATTTTCTCTTATTTGTTACAAAAACTAGTAAATTTTTTTGTTTTTACATCCATATAAAATGAATTATACCTTTTTTTTTCGTATTTTTTTTCGTTCATTTTGTCCTCGTTCAAGCCCTTTTATTTACCTTTTTTAATTTGCTGCTGGATGTCTAAACTCTTAACAGATTATCAAGATAGATGCAGAAAAAGTAATCGAATAAAACTGTGTTTTTAGAAAATTTCTAGCTTTCATTGTTTGTAAATTAAACCAGTTTGAAAATGGGTTTCCTTTTTTTTTTGCGCCACCCTGTATAGGCCAGGTGTCATTGGTATAACTTTTAGTATGAATCTTATTGCTCGTGCAACATTGACAAAAAATTCTTAATACCCGGACTCATTAACTAAAACTAATTATCACAGAAAGTTGATCGTATTAAGTCATGAATTCTCAAAAAGCTATCTACTACATTATGGCCAGGATAAAATATTTGTATTTTCATTATTACAGGAGCTATTATAAGGGGTGGCGCAAAAAAAAGGAAACCCATTTTCAAATTAATTTATTGTACAAAATATTAAAGCTAAAAATCTTCTAAAAATAGTGTTTGATTCATATAGTTTTTTTGCATCTTTCATGAAAATCCATTAAACTTACGACTAAAATTAAACATCCTGCAGCGAAGTGAAAAAATATAAATAAAAAGAGCTTGCGAGAGGACGAAAACACAAAAAGACTTCAGAATAGGTATAATTTATTTCCAAATGGTAGTAGTACAAATTAAAAAATGCTGTTTTTCATTCAATTAAAGTTTTGTTTATCGACTCTTTCATTCATGGAAATACTTCTTCATCACCAATCATGATTTCTTCTCCAAAACGAGCATTTCTTTGCAGAAACCATCTTGAAAAATTTAGACTGTGCGGTAAATCAGCTCTAAGAGTTCGAGTCTTGCATGCTTCTTGAAAGGATGATATTTCACATCGTGTTTAACAATTCGGTGAAATGTGTCTTTATTGATATCTAATTCATTCCTTCTGATTAATATGTTTGGATTCTCAATAAATTGTTCATGAATAAGATTAATGTTTTCATGTGTTCGTTCTGTTCTTTTGCGACCTGATCGCTTTTTGTTCAAAATAAACTTCTTCAGTTTTGAACTTATTGATATAATTTCATATGGTTTTATAGTTGGTGAAAATCTTTCCTGAAAGCTATGTTCAAAATGAGGTTGAACCTGTTTGAAGCTTCCAGTGTTTAAGGGGACCGTTCCCGGGAAAAATGGCAAAAATTAAAAAAAAAAATTTTATTGTGTAAATAGTTGCTTCTTAACCTTCTAATAGTGTGTGTAAAATATCAGAGTTCTCATGTTACTCTAACCCCCTGGGGAGAGGGAGAAAGGGAAAAAGAGGACCGGGGGTAGGGAGTCAATATGTACTCTAAAAACCGGATCAGTGTAAATTCATCGCGGGTAAATTCATCGCGGGTAAATACATCGCGGTAAATTCATCGCATGGTAAATTCATCGCATGGTAAATTCATCGCGTGGTAAATTCATCGCATGGTAAATTCATCGCATGTAATTTCATCGTAGGTAAATTCATCGCATATTAAATCATCGATGACATATAAAAGGAAGGTAGATTATACATATTTAATAGAGAATACAAACAAAATAATACAAATATGGTGCACCGACAATTGGGCCCAGGACAATTGGGCCCCAGGAAAATTGGTCCCCAGGACAATTGAGCTCACGACAATTGGGTCCACGACAATTGGGCTCCAAAACAATTGATCCCAGAAAAAATTGGGCAGAAGACACAATAAAGAAGTGTTACTTTGTTATTATTAGGGTAGTGACAATATTATCTTTGAAATATGTTTTATATTCTCTAAAAATTTATTGTATTTTTTAAATTAGTTTGATATACTTGGTAAGGTGTATATTAGAAATCACATTTGTATACTAATTTCATGTTTCGGTGTAATGAAAATCTTTGAAGTATTTAAATAATTTTTATTAACTTGAATCATGTCATATGAATTTTAAAGATTTTCGTTACATTGAACTAAGAAAAATTGAAGAATTGTAGGGATAAAATGAGATTGTGAAAATACATTTTGTAATACTAATTTATGAAACTCTTCTACATTGAATACTGAACAGGTTTCAACAAATTCCCATTGACTTTAATTCGACTTGTATGTTCCAATAATTTCATCATGTCTTGCAGGGCCACGGCCTTCTTTAAATACCCACATTCTTATTTTCTATTGTCTCTTCATCTTAAAAGCTACATTCTTATTTTCTATTGGCTACATCCTAACTCATTCACTACTCAGGAGTTCACTATAGAAGTACTGTAACTAGGAAATATGTTGCTTACATGACCTATCTCAGAACAGAAAATTATAGTAATTTAAAAAGAATGAAACCATTTATTCATGAAATGAATATGTTCTATTAAAAGATATATAATTTTCATAACAAGAATGTTTTTTTCATATTAGGAATATTCTATATTTTAATTATGCTCAAGACTACAATTTTATACCTCACGCATATTGTTACTTCCCTAGTTATTACGGTAGCAATGGTCTTTAATTAGGTTGATACTGTAGACTCTGAAAAAATGGGCAAATAATATATTGGTCATTGGGCCCAATTGTCCGGGGTCCAATTTTCGTGGGGCCTAATTGTCCTGGGCCCAAATGTCTTGTGCCCAATTGTCGTGGCCCAATTGTCGGCCCACGAAATATTATATGGATATGTTGCTAAAGCAAACCGTTAATATTAAATATTAAATTCTATCGTTACAACTGCACAAAAAATATATCTGAATTATTTTTAAAAAGATAAAGTGTAATCAATACCTCTTAAATAATTAGAAAATCTGGTTCCCATTTACTGAGGCAATTATCCTTTGATAATCATATTTTCAAAGAGGTGTAGCAAAATATGCATAACTATAAAATAATATATTAATGCAAGTATACTCACATGTTAGATATTTTAAATTAAATATTAATTGAATGATATACATGCAAAAATTATATGACATTCTATTACTAAAATCCAATCATTTAAAATAAACTAACATCACAGATTCGTACAAACAAGTTACCCAAGGAGTTGTATGCAGCGTGTCAGATTATCAAACTTTGAATGGGATTTTCTATTAGTTCAGAGATCTAAAAATCTTTTAATTCAAAAGCCTAAGGCGTTTACAATTTTGAAGCTACGGCATTGCGATTTTTTGCATTCGATTTTCCTTGGAATTCTCTACAAACTCTGGAAGAGTTTTATTTAATTTTCGAATTATTTTTCAAAATATTGAATTTTTGAAATTTATATTTTTTCAATTTTTTTTTTCACTAAAAATTTCAATAATAATTCGAAAATCAATTCGAAAAATAAAAAATAACGCTCTCATAGATTGTAGAGAATTTTGTGGAGAATCGAATGCAAAAAACCATAATGTCATAGCTACAAAATTGTAGTATCCATTTATTAATTTACACACTGTTCGAAATTCGAATAACTCGTTTTCTATGGGTCGAATCGAAAAAATGTCATGACACAAAAACATCTTAGAATTCATTTTATAAATGTGTACAAAGTTTCACAACCGTAGCTTCAATAATAAAAAACTTTTCAAAATCTGGGAACGGTGCCCTTAAATAACTTGTCACAACAATAACTCTGTTCTTTTGAAAGCTGCATTTTGAGGGTTTCGAATAGGAGATGCAAATTAACGGCGAACTGATTTTATTGAAGATATCAATTTCATATCCAACAAAAAATTTCAAATGATAATTAAGAATATAATTGTCTTTTATTTGTTACAAAAATATTATAATTTAATGGTTTACATCCATATGAAATGAATTATACTTAAATATTGTAATTTTTTTCGTATATTTCGTCCTCACGCAAGCCCTTTCTATTTACCTTGTTTTAATATGCTGCTGAATGTTTAATTTTTGTCCTAACTTTACCAGATTTTCAAGATAGATGCATAAAAAGTAGAGAAATAAAAAGTTTTTTTTAGAAATTTTCTAGCATCAACAGTTTGTAAAATAAACTAGTTGGAAAATGGGTTTCCTTTTTTTGCGCCACCCTGTATATAGACTCCTCTGGTGTTAATAATGCAAAATAATTTATTTATTTCTTTAATTCAAATTATTAATAATTTGAAAAATGTCTACAAGATAGATATTATTTCGAAATTATTTAATTACTTTTAGCTTTAAAAACTATGAATTCTATAAACTAATACATAGATATTTTTTCTATTTAATACGAAGAGGTATAGGAGTTGCTTATACTACATACAATACGTAATTGGCTATAGGGGAGAACCGGGATCATTCGAACAGAGGGATAGTTCGGAAAACTCGTTTAAGAATGTTCATAATTGTTGGAACTACCGCTTATAGCAACTGAATGTGTGCGAGGTATTAACAGTCAGTTATTTGAAAGATCCCGTGCGGAGATGTAGTATTTCACCCCCGAGGGGTAATTTACTGTTTTCTTCAATATTGATGTAATTTTTCGTGATTCAACTGGATCGTTTGTGGACTATATGGATACGAAACTGATTTTCAATCTCAAAGGTATGAATTATATCAATATTTTATATTATGTTTGGTATGTTGAAAAAATAATACAAATGAAATTAGAAAAATGGTGATGTTTTTAATTTTAAAGTGTCATTTGGGATGAATCGGATCAGCCCACCATTACAATTTATTGAAGTTATTCTTATTAAAGAGACATTCAGAACTTATAGTTAATTATTGTAATTGAAATAGCATTCGCTTATATAATTAGTTTCAACTTTTGATATTAGTGTCTTTAATTTACAAACTGACGATCATAATCATGCCTTTTCATTACAAAAGTAAAACTGATAGAGGCCCTAATAAAAAAAAATATTCCAAAAGCCTTTGATGAATTCCAAAAAGGTTTATCTGTCAGAAAAGCTGCTGAAATTGGAGGTGTAGCAAGATCTACACTTATGGATTATAACATATTCGATGAGATGCAATTTACTAACTTTTGGTGTAAATTCAAGAAAAAGGTATGTTATACTCAAAGTAAAAGGAAATTTTTATACCTTTTGTGTTTAATATATAGCTATAAAATATAAAGATAATTTTACAGTGATTATTCATAAACTATCTATATTTTATTGGAGAAAATGTTCAATCATTACAATTATGATAAAATTTCAAATACAATGAATTATTACTGTGAATAACAAGTCATTATGGTTTATTTCAATTAATTTAGTAGATCCAAATTCAATCCTATCGTTTAATTACTCAAATTTCCATTGTTTTATCCATTTTTATGGTGTTCGAATCATCCCCACAGCTTGTCCGAAGTCTCCCTCTAGGAAGGAGAATTCGGACACTTGAATCCCTCAAACATTTTGTCTTATAGCTTTCGAATGAAGGTTTAAATTGTAAAACAGTCTTAATAAAAATTGAAGTAAGACGTTTTATCTACATACAGAAATCTTTAAATAGTAAAACTGTCCGAATGCTCCCGGTTCTCTCCTACTACATGCATTAATGACACAGAATAGTCCAATGTTTGACCAATATGAAATGTGAAGAATTTCATTTTTATATCATTAAGACATGGACTGATATTTAGGAAGGAAATGAATACTCATGATGTTTTATTTATTATTTAATTTCATTACGTTGTACTTTAAATCATTACTAACTACGGTCATAAACTAATAATATCTAAAGAAAATGTCATCACCCACTAAATTTTAACATAAAATACCATACAATAATGAGAAACTAAAATAATAGTATTTTTTTAGAGATTTAACTTCTTAAAAGAAAATTTAGATATGCCAGTTTTTAGATGAAAATATTTGTAGTAAGCACCAAATAACTACTACAGTTGGTTAGTTCTAACTATTATAACCCAAGTTCTAGCCTCTGAATCTGAAGCGAGTGTTGGCAGGTCTTTGGAAGATGTTGCAGCAGGCAATTCTAGCGCCAGCGTCTCCTGAAGACAAACTTGCTGGTGTGCCTGTTGTTCCAAAGTCGTCTGTGCCCATGTGAATCTGGAGAGAGAGAAATAACATTGCGAAAATTGTCATCGAAACGAGTCTTAGAATTTTGTCTGGCCATGAAATTTAGTATTGCAATTATATCACACTGAACTGAAATTTGCTCAAAGTTAGCAATTTGGACTAAAAAAATGCACAAAATGAACTCAATTCGTAAATTTGAGTTCACCCTATTTTAGTGATTCATACGAAAAGAATGCGAAATGACCTACAAAATATAGTGCAAATAAAGTCTGTTTAATTTTTATTTCTCACCGAACAAATTTCCAATTTGACTAGGTAATTTAGACTTGACCGAGTAGTTCAAAATAACAAATGTGCACGAAATTGAATTAACCATTTGAGTATGATTCAGGGTTAGAGAAAAACTCCATTTTCGTTCGATTCGTACGACTAACAAACTGGCAACTAACAAATCAACTATATTCCATCTTCTACCTAATTAAATAAATATGTAAATAATATTAGGTTTTCTTTTGTCTTTGTATAACTTTAGTTCCAATTCAATAATGATAATGATTATGGAAAATAATCATCGATCTATACACACATTCGCACTATATTTAGTAGAGCTTTTGATGAGACTTTTCGTCTGAAACTATAACTTAGAGTGAACCCAAATTTGGTGCTTTTTTATGTCCTTTTGAGAATATTTCTTTGTTATTTAGCGTTTTATTCTTTCCAGTCATAAAATGACTTTTTTCATATATTTATCAGTGATAAATCGTTTTGCAATTTTGTGAGCAATCAGTAACAAGCGATTGCTCAATCGCATTGCTTCAATGGTCAAAGCCTGTTTCTTCTATATTTTGACATTTACAGTCAAAATGAGTGCTTGGTAATTCGTATGGGGAAATACTGTATCTGTAAAACTATGAAATCAATTTCAATTTTACTTCACACCATCATTGTGTGTCTCATTTTATTAAGAACCTCCCAAGCAAAAAAAAAAAGACATATATTTCTGAAAGAAATTGTACTCTAATTGAATATTGCAATAATTGTTCCTTCTAGCCTGAATATTCATACCACTCCTCTTCATGTCTCATTTATTTATTAGCTCGTAAAGCAAATTAATGCTTTGCCAGCGGACCATTATGGCACTTGCGCTATTTTCAGACTCTGTCATCGGATGAGTCGGTTTATCGCGCGGGATAATAAATTTCAATTATCCACTAATAATTATTATTTATGAGATACAAATGTTTGAACAGTAAAATGAAGACAAATTGACTGTTTGGCTTTTCGTTCTAGTGTTAATTATTGAGAAACTCACCACAAGACTTCTTTGCACGATATTCTCATCACCAGTAAAGGAAACCTTGTGATCTGTGATGACGTATCCTCTTATTTCACCCTCGGGTCCCACCTTCAGGTTTCCTAGGTCACCCACATGACTGAAAATAGAACATTCAATTATAGCAACATTCTGACTCTGGTGCGATGTTGGTTGGGTTCTCCAGACGCTGACCGGTCCTTTCGCCGAACGACACTTTCGCCGAAAATTTTAAAAACACTATATGTCATCAATCTAAGGAGATATAGCGCACCTTAGGTTAGCGGTCCGGTTGTGGAGTTTGATTGTGACAAAATGTATATATACTTTACTATTTTATACTATAAACAAGTAGACCTTTATTTCTAAAACAAATGTCCAATATTCAGCGAAAGGACCTAGAACCCCACCAAACATCATTACAACCCTTCAAGCAGCACTGCTCCGCAGTCCTGATCTTGAATACCAAACCAATGTGCATGTTTTGAACTTTATTTTTCTTCTGAATAAACGTTTTTTTAAATTTAAGTATTTAATCAATTTGTTCTGGTAGCAGCAAGAAAAATCAGCAGCAGCCGTAATTAATCAAAAATATTGCATCATTCACTGGATATTAGGAGTTTGAATTATCCGTATTATTAAATCATCTTACGAGGAGCCGACTGAAGCAGTTGGATTTCCATGCATTTTCTCGTATGGGTTGAAGTGTTTTCCAGTTGTTCTACAGTCACCTCCTTCTACAGAATTTTCATGGACATGAATGGCGTACTGGCCTTCCTAAAGTAAACAGATATTATCAATATTAACTTCCCAGAAATAAATAGATAAATTTTATTTGAACCTAATATTGAGAAGTGAATGTATTAGTGTATTTCAAATGTCTATTTATTTTCAACAATCAAATCATTCCTTACACCCTACTAATGTTCTAATTGTTTTTAAAATTAAATTACGATAAAGTTGACTGAGCTCTTACCGCCTCAAAGCCAGTCAAGTCCATGTCAAAGTAAACAGGCCCAGTTTTGTCCCTGGATTGTTTTATAGTCACATTGCCGCTAATGTTAGAAGTGGGTGTGCCGGTATTGGCAGCCATGCTGCAGAAAACGGTAGAGTAGGACTCTTCAGGAAGGTTTCTGGGGTGGTGAGGGTCATCCAATGCCAAATGGTCCAGGTGATGAGTGTCATGGTGCTGGTGGTCTGCCCCTTCATTTGATAGTGGGATGCGATCGTCGTGAAGAGCAAAATGAGAATGTTCGTGAATATGAATTTCCTCATCATGTTCATGCTCGTGAGTATGAACTCCCTCACCATGTTTATGTTCGTGAGTATGAACTCCCTCACCATGTTCATGTTCGTGAGTATGAACTTCGTCACCATGTTCATGTTCGTGAGTATGAACTTCGTCACCATGTTCATGTTCGTGAGTATGAACTCCATCACCATGTTCATGTGTAAAATGCTCATGTTCCATTTTATCCTGGTCAGTTCCATGGTCATGAACGTGATGCTCATGTTCGTTCTTATCACCACCTTCTTGCTCGTGAACGTGATGCTCATGTTCGTGCGTATCACCACCTTCATGTCCATGAGCATGATGCTCATGTTCGTGCTTATCGCCTCCTTCATGTTCATGAACGTGATGCTCATGTTCATGCTTATCGCCTTCTTCATGTTCATGAACGTGATGCTCATGTTCGTGCTTATCGCCTTCTTCATGTTCATGAACGTGATGTTCATGTTCGTGCTTATCACCTCCTTCTTCCTCATGAACGTGATGCTCATGTTCGTGTTTTTCGCCTTCTTCATGTTCATGAACGTGATGTTCATGTTCGTGCTTATCACCACCTTCTTCCTCATGAACGTGATGCTCATGTTCGTGCTTATCACCACCTTCTTCCTCATGAACATGATGCTCATGTTCGTGCTTATCGCCACCTTCATGTCCATGAGCATGATGTCCCAATTCGTAGTGACTATCTTCTTCAGTATGCAAAGAATGACTATCGTGTCCATCCTGTCGAAGAAATGATGAGTGAATTCAAATTATATTGTTTTATGTTCTATAAATATATGAATATTATACATTTCTAAGATTATAATGGTTTCTTTGTCACTATAATTAAGTTTCACTTTAAAATGGTGTGCATTTTTTTCTTTTATTTGTCCTAATTTTGAACTTGATTAACCAATTAGTCGATTTGGACAAACTTGGTTTTAATAGACTCCATACTGTTTGGGGTATTATTTGGTTACGTGTATCCTTTATATGTTTGAAACTGCTATCGGCTATACATTGTGTCCACTAAAAATGTATCTTCTCGACCATTGCAATTGAATCTACATGCGAGTTACCTATTACAATAATGTTGGTACCATAGATACGTAACAGCTGCTATAGGTAATAATTAATGAATTATACTTAACCCAATACTTATATTCAATGGCAGTGGATACATTTTTGGTGGATACACTGTATATTACTTCTCTAAATATAGTCTGAAAATTGACTCCTAAAATCATTGAAAATGTTTTTTAAAATAGTTAAAGCTAACTGCCTGCTTTTGTTGCAAGAACACAAGAGTCCAACGGAAGTCCTGATAAAGTTTAGAACAAAATAAGGAAGGCTTGAAGCTACTAGAGGTGGAAGTAAAGATTTCAGGAGACCGCATCATGCGAAGAAACTCGCCATAACCGAACACAGACTGTCGACAGTGATGCAGTTATTAAACATTTTTTGGATATTAGTGTAGGATACTCGATGTGCTTTAAGAACTGCTTGAATGAAATATCATCATAAAGTTGTCCAGCAGTTGAAACCAACGGATTTATGAAAGAGAATAGAATTTTCCAAAACAGTTTTCGAAAAAATTCAAGTGTCTTCCAACTTGTCAAACTCCTCTTGTTTTCGGATGAAGCAGTGTTTCACCTCGATGGAGGAATTAATGTCCACAATTCTTCCCATTGGTCTGTGAATAGCCCCATTGAGAAATCGTTACACTCACCGAAAACGATTGGTTGCGATAGGAAATGGAGGATGAATTTTTTTGATGAAGACGATGACGGGAACTTCTATTTGAATATGTTGAATGAAATGATCTTCCAAGAATTTTGTCGTTTCTCTAATGCATCGGAGCTTATTTTTATGCAGGATTGAGCAATACCTCACTGGTAAAAGGACGCCAAAACATTGCTAAAAAGTTACTGGGCAGGTAGATTGGCGAGGACGAGCTTAACTTAACCTTGCCTCATTGCTCATCTAACCCGACTCAAAGCCGTCTATAGTCAATCATGCCGGATACCTCGGCGTCTATATCAGCTGGTATACTCAAGTCATAACGAACTGCAGTAATCGCTATGCATAACATGGAATCGTTGCGTTTCACGTAATGTTTTCTTTAAATAAACAATTAGTATCAGTATAACCCCCCTGCCAGGTCATTAAACAATCATGAACTGTGCAGTAAAACAAACTAGCGGATTCAACAAACTACATTAAATATGATGAAATCAAATGAGGGATTGCATAATACTAATCAATATTAAAAATAAAGTAAAATAAAAAAGGAATATATAATTTCAAAAATGAATGAAATGAAAAATTATTTTATTATTTAGATTAGTTATTAATTGAGTACACCTATTTAATCATATTTTTATTTTAATCAAAAAATAAACAAAGAATAACACAGAAAGATGTAACTGTCGGTCTAGTGGGGTGTCGGGCTATAGACACGTCCCCATTTATTCTACATTCAGGTATCATTGATACCAATTAAAATCATAATCAAATAATAATTAGGTATTGTTCCTAACAATATGACCGTAGATGTGAAACCTACTACCGGCAGAGATGGGCGGGAAAGTACTTCCCAAGTACCAAGTAAAAGTACTAAGTAACAAGTAAGTACTTCAAGTTCTACTCGAAGTACTTTCTAAAAAGTACTTTGAATAATTACTTAGAAGTACTTTTTACAAGTACTTGTTACTTTCCAAGTAAAAAGTATTTTGCAAAGTACATTTTTCCTTTCAGTCAAGAGATATTAAAAGATTAGTTCTAAAATCTCTACAAAATTAATTCTTTTTCTCATCAAAACTGTATTTACAGCAACTGGATAAAAACTAGAGTTTGAAGAGGTCCAACATGTTGGAAAATTGTTTGTCAAACAGTAAAATTGAAAACTTTGTCAAACAGTAGAATCGAAAACTAAGACTGTAAGACATTGTATATTTTTATGTGACGGTGAATATTTATATATTCTGACATACAATCATGTATAGAGACTATGAGTTATATTGACCAATTTAAGTACATTGAATATAATTATTTCTGATACCTAGATATCACAACCAATATTTACCAAACACATTGACGAATTATAAGCGTGTGGACGTGTACAGTGAGTCACTGTGATGATGTACTTACTATCAGAGTATAGAGTTATTGTTATTTGTGATGATATACTATCAGACAAAAGAGTCATTGTGATGATGTACTATAAGAGAAAAGAGTCACTGTGATGATGTACTATCAGAGAAAAGAGTCACTGTGATGATGTACTATCAAAGAAAAGAGTCACTGTGATGATGTACTATCAGAAAAAAGAGTAATTGTGATGATGTACTATCAGACAAAAGAGTAATTGTGATGATGTACTATAAGAGAAGAGAGTCACTGTGATGATGTACTATCAGAGAAAAGAGTAATTGTGATTATGTACTATAAGAGAAGAGAGTCACTGTGATGATGTACTATCAGAGAAAAGAGTCACTGTGATGATGTACTATCAGACAAAAGAGTAATTGTGATGATGTACTATAAGAGAAGAGAGTCACTGTGATGATGTACTATCAGAGAAAAGAGTAATTGTGATTATGTACTATAAGAGAAGAGAGTCACTGTGATGATGTACTATCAGAGAAAAGAGTAATTGTGATGATGTACTATAAGAGAAAAGAGTAATTGTGATTATGTACTATAAGAGAAGAGAGTAATTGTGATGATGTACTATAAGAGAAAAGAGTAATTGTGATTATGTACTATAAGAGAAGAGAGTCACTGTGATGATGTACTATCAGAGAAAAGAGTCACTGTGATGATGTACTATCAGACAAAAGAGTAATTGTGATGATGTACTATCAGACAAAAGAGTAATTGTGATGATGTACTATAAGAGAAGAGAGTCACTGTGATGATGTACTATCAGAGAAAAGAGTCACTGTGATGATGTACTATCAGAGAAAAGAGTAATTGTGATTATGTACTATAAGAGAAGAGAGTCATTGTGATGATGTACTATAAGAGAAAAGAGTAATTGTGATTATGTACTATCAGACAAAAGAGTAATTGTGATGATGTACTATCAGACAAAAGAGTAATTGTGATGATGTACTATAAGAGAAGAGAGTCACTGTGATGATGTACTATCAGAGAAAAGAGTCACTGTGATGATGTACTATCAGAGAAGAGAGTCACTGTGATGATGTACTATCAGAGAAGAGAGTCACTGTGATGATGTACTATCAGAGAAAAGAGTCACTGTGATGATGTACTATAAGAGAAGAGAGTCACTGTGATGATGTACTATCAGAGAAGAGAGTCACTGTGATGATGTACTATCAGAGAAAAGAGTAATTGTGATGATGTACTATAAGAGAAAAGAGTCACTGTGATGATGTACTATCAGAGAAAAGAGTCACTGTGATGATGTACTATAAGAGAAAAGAGTCACTGTGATGATGTACTATAAGAGAAAAGAGTCACTGTGATGATGTACTATCAGAGAAAAGAGTCACTGTGATGATGTACTATCAGAGAAAAGAGTAATTGTGATGATGTACTATCAGAGAAAAGAGTCACTGTGATGATGTACTATCAGAGAAAAGAGTAATTGTGATGATGTACTATAAGAGAAGAGAGTCATTGTGATGATGTACTATAAGAGAAGAGAGTCACTGTGATGATGTACTATCAGAGAAAAGAGTAATTGTGATGATGTACTATCAGAGAAAAGAGTCACTGTGATGATGTACTATAAGAGAAAAGAGTCACTGTGATGATGTACTATCAGAGAAAAGAGTCACTGTGATGATGTACTATCAGAGAAAAGAGTAATTGTGATGATGTACTATCAGAGAAAAGAGTCACTGTGATGATGTACTATCAGAGAAAAGAGTCACTGTGATGATGTACTATAAGAGAAAAGAGTTACTGTGATGATGTACTATCAGAAAAGAGAGTCACTGTGATGATGTACTATCAGAGAAAAGAGTCACTGTGATGATGTACTATAAGAGAAAAGAGTCACTGTGATGATGTACTACAGAGAAAAGAGTCACTGTGATGATGTACTATAAGAGAAGAGAGTCACTGTGATGATGTACTATCAGACAAAAGAGTAATTGTGATGATGTACTATCAGAGGAAAGAGTCACTGTGATGATATACTTTCAGAGAAAAGAGTCACTGTGATGATGTACTGTCAGAGGAAAGAGTCACTGTGATGATGTACTAGCAGATAAGAGTCACTGTGATGATGTACTATCAGAGAAAAGAGTCACTGCGATGATGTACTATCAGAGAAAAGAGTCACTGTGATGATGTACTATCAGACAAAAGAGTAATTGTGATGATGTACTATCAGAGGAAAGAGTCACTGTGATGATATACTTTCAGAGAAAAGAGTCACTGTGATGATGTACTGTCAGAGGAAAGAGTCACTGTGATGATGTACTAGCAGATAAGAGTCACTGTGATGATGTACTATCAGAGAAAAGAGTCACTGCGATGATGTACTATCAGAGAAAAGAGTCACTGTGATGATGTACTATAAGAGAAGAGAGTCACTGTGATGATGTACTATCAGAGAAAAGAGTCACTGTGATGATGTACTATCAGAGAAAAGAGTCACTGTGATGATGTACTATCAGAGAAAAGAGTCACTGTGTTGATGTACTATCAGAGAAAAGAGTAATTGTGATGATGTACCTATCAGAAAGAAGAGTCACTGTGATGATGTACTATCAGAGAAAAGAGTAATTGTGATGATGTACTATAAGAGAAAAGAGTCACTGTGATGATGTACTATAAGAGAAAAGAGTCACTGTGATGATGTACTATCAGAGAAAAGAGTCACTGTGATGATGTACTATCAGAGAAAAGAGTAATTGTGATGATGTACTATCAGAGAAAAGAGTCACTGTGATGATGTACTATCAGAGAAAAGAGTCACTGTGATGATGTACTATAAGAGAAAAGAGTTACTGTGATGATGTACTATCAGAAAAGAGAGTCACTGTGATGATGTACTATCAGAGAAAAGAGTCACTGTGATGATGTACTATAAGAGAAAAGAGTCACTGTGATGATGTACTACAGAGAAAAGAGTCACTGTGATGATGTACTATAAGAGAAGAGAGTCACTGTGATGATGTACTATCAGACAAAAGAGTAATTGTGATGATGTACTATCAGAGGAAAGAGTCACTGTGATGATATAGTTTCAGAGAAAAGAGTCACTGTGATGATGTACTGTCAGAGGAAAGAGTCACTGTGATGATGTACTAGCAGATAAGAGTCACTGTGATGATGTACTATCAGAGAAAAGAGTCACTGCGATGATGTACTATCAGAGAAAAGAGTCACTGTGATGATGTACTATCAGACAAAAGAGTAATTGTGATGATGTACTATCAGAGGAAAGAGTCACTGTGATGATATACTTTCAGAGAAAAGAGTCACTGTGATGATGTACTGTCAGAGGAAAGAGTCACTGTGATGATGTACTAGCAGATAAGAGTCACTGTGATGATGTACTATCAGAGAAAAGAGTCACTGCGATGATGTACTATCAGAGAAAAGAGTCACTGTGATGATGTACTATAAGAGAAGAGAGTCACTGTGATGATGTACTATCAGAGAAAAGAGTCACTGTGATGATGTACTATCAGAGAAAAGAGTCACTGTGATGATGTACTATCAGAGAAAAGAGTCACTGTGTTGATGTACTATCAGAGAAAAGAGTCACTGTGATGATGTACTATCAGAGGAAAGAGTCACTGTGATGATGTACTATCAGAGAAAAGAGTCACTGTGATGATTGTACTATCAGAGAAAAGAGTCACTGTGATGATGTACTATCAGAGAAAAGAGTCACTGTGATGATGTACTATCAGAGGAAAGAGTCACTGTGATGATGTACTATCAGAGAAAAGAGTCACTGTGATGATGTACTATCAGAGAAAAGAGTCACTGTGATGATGTACTATCAGAGAAAAGAGTCACTGTGATGACGTACTATCAGAGAAAAGAGTCAGTGTGATGACGTACTATCAGATCTGAAAAGAGTCACTGTGATGATGTACTATCAGAGAAAAGAGTCACTGTGATGATGTACTATCAGAAAAAAGAGTCACTGTGATGATGTACTGTCAGAGAAAACATTCACTGTGATGATGTACTGTCAGAGAAAAGAGTCACTGTGATGATGTACTAGCAGATAAGAGTCACTGTAATGATGTACTATAAGAGAAGAGAGTCACTGTGATGATGTACTATCAGAGAAAAGAGTCACTGTGATGATGTACTATCAGAGAACAGAGTCACTGTGATGATGTACTATCAGAGAAAAGAGTCACTGTGATGATGTACTATCATAGAAAAGAGTCACTGTGATGATGTACTATCAGAGAAAAGAGTCACTGTGATGATGTACTATCAGAGGAAAGAGTCACTGTGATGATGTACTATCAGAGAAAAGAGTCACTGTGATGATGTACTATCAGAGAAAAGAGTCACTGTGTTGATGTACTATCAGAGAAAAGAGTCACTGTGATGATGTACTATCAGAGGAAAGAGTCACTGTGATGATGTACTATCAGAGAAAAGAGTCACTGTGATGATGTACTATCATAGAAAAGAGTCACTGTGATGATGTACTATCAGAGAAAAGAGTCACTGTGATGACGTACTATCAGAGAAAAGAGTCAGTGTGATGACGTACTATCAGAGAAAAGAGTCAGTGTGATGACGTACTATCAGAGAAAAGAGTCACTGTGATGATGTACTATCAGAGAAAAGAGTCACTGTGATGATGTACTATCAGAGAAAAGAGTCACTGTGATGATGTACTATCAGAGAAAAGAGTCACTATGATGATGTACTATCAGAGAAAAGAGTCACTGTGATGATGTACTGTTAGAGAAAGAGTCACTGTGATGATGTACTATCAGAGAAAAGAGTCACTGCGATGATGTACTATCAGAGAAAAGAGTCACTATGATGATGTACTATCAGAGAAAAAAGTCACTGAAAAGATGTACTATCAGAGTTAACAGTATAAATTATTAGTTTTTTAATTGTATAGTAAATGTACTTCTAAGTACTTTAAAAAGTACTTGGTACTTGTACTTTGAAAGTAATTTTTATTAGAGTACTTGGGCAACTACTTCAAGTACATTCATTTACGAGTACTTGTACTTAGTACTTAAGTACTTTCGATGTACATTTCGCCCATCTTTGACTACCGGTAATTCATAACTTACCCTATTTACATTTAGAAGTTGAGTCTTGAACTCATCTAGAACCTAGGTAATCAGTCCCTAAATTACTACCAAATTTGATAATTACTCTTCGCTGTATCAGATGGATATGAATCTATACTTGTGAAGAAGTTATGACTGTATTTTTGTTATCATGGGAATTGAATTAATGTTAATTGAATTAGGTACTAAATTATTGAATTAGCAATAAATTATTGAATTAGGTACTTAACTATTGAATTCGGTACCTAACTAAGTAACTATTGAATTAGGTAACTAACTATTGAATATGTACCTAACTATTGAATTAGGTAACTAACCATTTCTGCTGGAAATTCTAGAGCTTATTCACTAATTTCAATGTTCATGAATAAAACTTCAAAAGACACATGTGGAAATACTTATTACAGTAATTATTTAACAGTTTATAATATACTATAGCTAAAATTCAAAGCAAAAACACAATATAGTGCGAAAATAATAGCTCTCCGTGTTATTTAGCGATGTTTATTATATTTGTTTAGGGGTACAAATGTTTAATCAGTAATAAACTACAAAAGTGTTGATAAGGATTAAATAATCTAGGTAAATAAGGATTAAAAAACAGGGGGGCTCGTGACTGGGGGGGGGGGGGGGCTCTTGACTGGGAGAAGAAGGGGGGCTCTTGACCGAGGGAGCTCATGACCGGGGGGCTTATGACCTCCACCCGTTTGTTTGGGAGTAGTTGGTCAGCTGATATTTTCTGGTGTACGGGCTGATCTAAACATGGGTTTGCTTGAATCGGGTGGACTTTTTCTCTAGGGTTTTATCAAAGGATCGGCTCGTCTATAAATCAAACGATAAAATTTTTAATCAGCTGAAAGCCGCTATTACTATTGCGTTTGATCAGATTTCCAAAGATATGATCTCTGCAGCCATTGCCAACTTTGTGAGGCGTCTAAGTTTAGTTATTGTATCTTTTAGTGGACGGTGGTCATGTTGAAATTATTATTAACCCAAATAATATGGAGTCTATAGAGATCAAGTTTGTCCAAATCGGACAATAATTGGATGCAAAGTTTAAAAGTTTAGAATTGACAGTGAAGTTTTAGTGTGAATATTGCGGTTGCAATATTACTTGGTTATATAAACACATTCTAACAACATTATTCATTAATTAATAATATGTCGTTTGCCTTTAGTTAAGAAGTTGAGGAGACATTTTTTGCTTAGTTCGCCATGATATTGCTATGTTAGCCTGCACACTTCATGACTGGCTAATGACCTGGCAGGGGGGTTTGTCCGATTTTCATATTTATTATGTTATATCAGAAGTAAACTGTTAACTGTGACGCCCGATCGGGTGTCACATGTACACATCATTTAGAATCTTTTTGCTTATTACTAATTCAATTTTAAAACAATTGATAATATTCTAACTGTGTATTATCACAGTTGGTCTAGTAGAAATCGAATAAAAGAAAAATATTCTTAGAAAGTGTTTATAACCAAATAAGGTTTAAAAATTGACAAATAATTTTCCGCATGGCAGTTTGCCTCTTCTTTTAGCAAATTGATGTTCATTTGTTGTCTTTCACCCCTTCATTGTGACTCCATAAATACGAACTAATTCTCAAACTCAGAAGCTCATCATGCAATTATCGAGATAATCTTACAACCCACGGTGCATTATAATTTACACTGTGAAACCCAAGTGGATTTTAAATATTAAGTTCGTTACACTTCTAAATTAATATTAACAATAATTTGTCTTCTATATTTTATCATAGTTAATCTCTTAAAACTCATTTCTAAATATTTGTTAATGTATTTGGAAATACTACATTTATTTTGACTTACTTGTTCTGTTTTGTCATTCGAAGTATCGTGAGTGTGAAACTCGTCCAAGTGACTGCGGGCAAATTAGGAGTCAAGAATCAATTTAGAGTTACTGAGGCTGATATTCCTTATTATTCCTGATTTAACTTATTATATTCTTGGTTCGAATATTTGGGATATTAATATGAACAAAAATATGAACAAAAATTCACTAAAAATCAAGCATGAAAACAAAATTAAATTATAAAACAGGTGGTACACAAGAAAATAGAATTGTAGAAATATAAAGATCAATTATTGTTTGTCAATTTAGTATCTTTGAATGGTTTCATTTCTCACGTCAAGTCCTGGTGACTGTGATGCAAAAAGTGGTAAGGGTGAGCTTCTTTGACATCTTCCTCTGTGTGGTGGTGGTGAATGTGGTGCTCATGCTGCATCACTTCTGTCTCTTCGTGGACCTGTCATATAGAAAAATTATAAACTTTCATCATTGTAACTAGTTTATGGTTTATAATTATTATTATAATAATAACTTGACAAATATAATAATAATTTCCGATTACTAAATTGGTATCATTCAAGCCTCTAAAAAATATCTTAAGTAAATAAAATCACTCCGGATTCTATATTTAAAGGTCCTCTCCAGGCTCCGAGAAAAAAATGAGTTTATTACATAATATTATAGAACGAAGGTCTACGACCATTATTCTGCAAACCGCATATAATTTGGTTCAGTATATATTTTATCGTGACCGGGAAATTCATCCACGGAATATTCGGCCACGGAAAATTCATCCACGGAAAATTCGTCCACGGAAAATTCGTCCATTAAATGCAAATTAACATTAAACAAAATGTTATGATAAATGTTTTGATATAAACTAGTTTAATGTATGTTAGTGATAGTACATAGCTAATGTACTTAGTTAATTGTATCCATAAAGTTTATTGTACTGCACAATTCATAAATGTTTATTGTTTAATGAAACATTAATCTTGATAGATATATAATAATTTTATTAATTTAATTTATGATAAAATGTTTGGTGCCTTAACTAACGTTTAGGTCCTCTTCACTCTACCTTTTTCATTACTCCATTCATTAGAGCTAAGGTTACTCATTACAAACTGCAAACCATTTAAAATTTGGTTCTATATTTTTATTATAATATGCTTTAAGTTATTTCAAGCGAAGAAAAAGGATCCATTAAATTAATTATAAACAGAATACTCGGTCGATTTCTTTTCTGTTAACTGTTATATGTTATATAACCTTAGCTCTACAAATTTAAAGTAATTCCAGATTTTTTTAAATTTAGAGTGGACAGGACTTTCAACACCTGAGATGTTGTTGGCGTTAATAAAAATTTATAGGAGGATGCCAATTGAGTTTTTAACTACTTTGAAGCTACGTGCATTGAAACAAAACGGAGAAGACGAAATTACCAACGCGATAATCCATTATATCCAGTGGAATTTTAGAATGTTCAAGAATGAGCATCCTAATATTTGGAAATTAATCGAGCAAAAATGAAAGAAGGAGAGTTAACCAAAACTAAAAGAAGTCAAACAAATTGAGGTGACACGCAGCATAAAAGGCCAAATTTCGAGATATTGACAAACAAATATAAAACTAGTATTTCAATGCACTCCGAATAAAACAAAAACAAAACAAAAAATGACAAATATTATCCATATTTTGCATTGCTGAAAAAGTCCAGCTTTCCAATTTAGATATTTGATTATATCATTGTTTTTAATTTTCAATTATTAATAACATAATATATTAGCTACATAGAATGAATTTTTCATCAACAGTTATAACAGCTGAAACAGCCAGATTTTATGCGTCTGAAATTACCTCGTTCATAAAATGTTAACACTTAATTACGTTTTTTATTTCTATTCCTAATTTAAGAAAATGGACGAATTTTCCGTGGACGAATTTTCCATGGATGAATTTACCGCGGACGAATTTTTCGTGAACGAATTTTCCGTGGACAATTTTCCATGGACGAATTTTCCAAGCACCATATTTTATTATTAGCTTTAAAAGTTTTTATTACTCTGTGTGAAACAATTATACGAATCATTATCCTGACGATGAAGAAGAAGATTGTACACTCTTTGTTTTGATTTCAAATTTGAATTTTATAAACAATCAATGCATTTTAGGCCTTCATTTAAGATATTAATTGTTTCCTAATGTATATAAACGTTTCTATAATAAGTTTATCCAATTTTATACCTTTATATGAATATTAAATGGATTTATTATACCTAATACCTAGTTGTCAGTCAAAACAAATGGTGTACAATCTTTTTCTTCAGATTGAAAATTAGCAAGTCGGAAGTAAAGTAGGTATTGTAATTTTTGATTATATAAATCTTTAAAAGCATATAAAATTTAAAAATAGGTTATCAAAATTGATGAGGTTTGTTGAAAAATGATAATTATATAAGTTAGCCTCGTTGATTAAAATTAAGAAGGTGCCCCAGTGAGTGTATGTGTTCCGCGCAATTGGCCGATTTTTCACAATCTCGAGAATGTGCTGCGTGTTTTTAAGATCTTGAAAATGTTTGACAATCTCGAGATTGTCAAACATTTTCATAATCCTAAAAACGCGCAGCACATTCTTGCATGTAATAGTTTATAATTTTATGGAACATTTTACTTAATTTTTATTTAATTTAAAAGACGATATTTTTAATTTTAAAAAAGGGAAAACAAATGAGGTTAATTCCAAACGTTTGGTAGAATGTTTGATATCTCAGTAAAATTAAAATACCAGTTTTTTCAAGTTTTCTTTTAAGTAATTAACTCAAGCTTAATTATCAATATACTACCAATTAAGTTATTATGTATAACTTTAACTATATCATAGTTGGATGAAATGGAACAATTAAAAACATAAATAATTGATTATTTACTCCATCACTGTTGGTCCTGCTTGCACACTCTCGAGATAGTCTGCTCTCTCAATCTCGAGTTTGTAAGAAGGGAAATGCAAGGATGATCTCTATAGCACACACAGTCTTGGCAGGGAAATTCCATTATGTCAACAGAGGTGGGTCAAACGATAATTTATATAGAGGCATATGGATGCGTGAAAGTATTGATATCTTGCTTTATAGGTGTCAGGTAAGCGAGTGTTTGGGTGTTTTGGTAGGTAACTGAAGTCTAGAGTTGTTTGTAGTATTGTGGCTGATGTGTCGTGATTGATTCTTTGTGCATTTTACTTAGTTTGTAATATAATGCGAGTGAGAAACTCAGTGTGAATGTGGACAAGGCACTGACAGAGGTTATAGTCTCAGTGTGAGAGGAGAGTAAGCGAATAATATGAAGAATCATGCTGGCAGCTGGCTTATACTCGCCGATGTAAGAAAAGTCGCTATGAAAAAAAAGATACGCTGCAGAGTGATCTAACCCCCCCCCCTAGCTCCCTCCTCCCGTCCCTATCAATACACACGGTTGGGCCATGCCGAAAACTACGAGTAGAATTTCTTCTGATTGGTATTTAAATATACTATCTCCATGGAAAGATACCACACCAATATGATACAAATCAAATAAATGAAAGCAATATACATTTAAAATGATACTAAGGAAGTGCAGGTACGAGTGGAGGAATGGAGCAGGCTGCTGAATGTACACAATATCGTCGAACCAGCTAGAAATTCTGGATGAACTGATGGATAAGCAGCACTTGGATAAGCTAATGATGAGTGGTGGATTTCTCACCATCGCCGTTCAGTCAGAGTGTAAAATTGCGGAAAAATCTCTGATGGTCCTTATCGTGGGATCAAATAAATAATTGAATTCTTTTCTGTTCATATTACTCTTGAGAGAAGAATCGAGAACTCCGTTGAAAGGTGCTATTGTGTCGTCTATGGAAGAGTATAGTCACATCTTTGAAGTTGAGGAGCTATGCTCTTCGCCATCAGTTGTGTAAGTGCAGCAAGAAATTGCTACTATTCATTTATAGAATGGTGCAAGGGAAAGTAATACCTTTGATAATAAGAAATAAATTATTTCGCTGTGTGTTTTTGCATTTTAAGTACAAGAACAGAGGAAAAAAGGTATACGTTATGCTATAAAGGGTGTTTGTTATTTGGAAGTTAATCCATAAAGGCTGACATGGTTTAAAATGTATCAGTATAGCACAATTACCCATGTAATTCCATGATGTGAATTTAACTAGATAATCTGAAATACTAAGACAAGAAGGTGAGCAAATAAGATAGATATTTAGTAGAGTTTCTTTTTCATGCAGTCTGTTAAATTAAGAGTTTTTTTATCTTTCAAAGAGAAACTGTAGAAAAAATATCGGTTGTTTTTGATTAAAACAATCTGTATAACCCCTCACCTTATCTGTACAACCCTCACCTTATCGGTACAACCCCTCACCTTATCTGTACAACCCTCACCTTATCGGTACAACTCCTCACCTTATCGGTACAACCCCTCACCTTATCTGTACAACCCTCACCTTATCGGTACAACTCCTCACCTTATCGGTACAACCCCTCACCTTATCTGTACAACCCTCACCTTATAGGTACAACCCCTCACCTTATCGGTACAACCCCTCACCTTATCGGTACAACCCTCACCTTATCGGTACAACCCC
The DNA here is from genome assembly GCA_947561585.1 of Caprella mutica. NCBI lineage: Eukaryota > Metazoa > Arthropoda > Malacostraca > Amphipoda > Caprellidae > Caprella > Caprella mutica. The sequence continues at coordinate 237,618 of CANNZV010001571.1, read as the reverse complement.
TCACCTTATCGGTACAAACCTCACCTTATCGGTACAACCCCTCACCTTATCGGTACAACCCCTCACCTTATCGGTACAAACCTCACCTCAACCCCTCACCTTATCGGTACAACCGCTCACCTTATCGGTACAACACTCACCTTATCGGTACAACCTCTCACCTTATCGGTACAACCCCTCACCTTATCGGTACAACCCCTCACCTTATCGGTACAACCCCTCACCTTATCGGTACAACCCCTCACCTTATGGGTACAACCCCTCACCTTATCGGTACAACCCCTCACCTTATCGGTACAACCCCTCACCTTATCGTGGTCTGTCTCCGTAACGTGTCCCTCGTGATGGTGGTTCGATATTTCTTCATTCAGTCTCTCGAGTTCACTCCAAACTGCCGATAGATTTGCCTTCACTGCGTCCATGTCTAACAAAAAGGAATATGAAGATAAAAAAATTATTATTAATTTATCCAATTTTATGTAATAATATTATTTCGAATTCGTAAGCTATTTTAGTATGTATATCACTATCACAAATAATTTATTTGCCTGCACGACTCTTAAAGATTTTTTCAAGTTAATTATTCAATAATTTTCTTGAAACTCATTTCAATTAATTATTATATATTCTGTCTGTTATTTAAATTTAGCGTATAATAATTATTATTTAATTTATTCGCATAAAAAACAGTCACGTGATCTTGTAAGTTAAAGTAATTAACAATTTTAGAACTACTTCTCTCTTAGCAATTATATTATGAAGATCATTTAAAAAATAAATATTAAAGTTTTAGTCGTCGACTCCGAAAAGAGCAATGGCATAGGTATGATATGATTGATATCTATTAGACTATTAATTAACTTCAAATAGATATTAAATCCTAGTTTATCATTTGATATCATCTCCGTTGATTTTACGTACATTTACTGTATTTATAAACCACTAAATAGCGCAATTTAGTTACAATTACTTACCCGCTGGAGCAGCCAAAGCTGAAGTCAGTGTTAGAAACACTGCTACTAAACTTACAACCCTCATTGTCTCAGAGTTACTTCTGTGAGATCTTAAGTTAGGAACCTATGTTAACCGTGCCAAAGTTAGTCTGTTACTAACGAAAGTATCCTCCCAACTACCTACAACAAGCTACCTCACACCAACACTAAGAATAACCTCTCTGTGCCATTTTTTAAGACCTCCTAGATCGTCTGTTCTGATAACTTATCCATATGGCCTAATTAGTCATTAGAAGAAACAGAAAACATTTTGGAACGTGTTACATTTTCCTACATCTGATGTATTCATCGGTATGTTTTTATACTGACCTACAAATAGAGTTGATATTAATATATCAGGTAGAGTTCCCCCCATAGGTTTCATTAGAACAAGGCATTCTTTGTCTAGGACTTTAATGTGTGTAATCCCCACACAAAGCAAAGTAAATAAGTAACACATGGGCAAATAGGCTTTTTTATGTACTTCAGTAAAAACATACACTATTTATGCCTATGTGTATTATTTAATACACAGTAGGTGGTTTAACAGATCGGTATTTTCTAGATAATTTTATCTGGGAAATTACCTAGCTTCTCATTATCATTATTCTGTGAAAGATATTATGTTACGCTTACATTATCTTTCAGTTATATGATTCACTTTTAATAAATAAGGAATATATTTCTAAATTGTTATTTTCTTATTTATTTGCTCATATTTACTTACAATAAGTTAATTAATTAGTATACATTGCGGAGTGATACTGTTACATGAATAGCCTGCTTTGGACGTTACACTCATTTCCTAGAAATTATCAATTCAAGTCATACCTGCCTATCTTTAAAACCTAAATCTCAGTTAGCAATTCATTCACATTCTGTCCATATCAGTGTCTGCTACCTCTTTACTCTTGTCTGGAACTACAGTCTTCTTCACAATGATTTTAGTGAAGAGAGTAGCAGTGTTGCTAATATTATTAGTAGAATGTAGGTGTTCGATGTACGGCAAGACATTGGACTCTAAGTTCGAATCCCTGAAGAGGGACGAAAAGTCTCAGAGACTTATAGACTCTGGTTTGCTTACTACGTCCATTGGCCAGGTGAATAATAGTTCAAAATGAACTACGCATAATTATAATAATAAATGAAATTGAACGCAATGATTCAGTAAAGTGATAAGGCAACCTTGTTACGATAATGTTACGCAATATGATACTAGTTTAGAGCGTTAATAATTTTCCTAGTACTTAATAAAGTTTTATATTGGATTCCCCAATAATGTAGGCTATATAGTATATAGAATTAAATGATATTTCTCATTAAAAATCATGAATCTAATTAAAGTTTTGGTGGAAGAAGATCTTCAATATGAATTTCTTTATGGTTCGCCCTGTATATTATATAGCAATGATAATCTGTGAAATACGAGATTATTTTTCTAAGAATTTTTCTATCATTCAAAGTCATTCTTTGTTTTTTTCTTTTAATGTAAATGTTCTAAGTCTAGCATTATTTGAATTTTAAATTCATTCATTCCTAATATGCTTATAAGTTGTAAATATTAATTACAATTATATTTTACTGATGAAACACTCATGTTTTACTAAAGAATGAAAAGTCAAGACTTCATACCTATACAGTAAATCAAATTTAAACTTCTCCGACACAGTCTCTGTCTTCACAAATCAATCATTATGATGGGAAAAATGTTAAATAGATCAAAAATGCCAATTCCATTCGATTATATAATTTCTTGGAGTGATTAATCTGTTAAATATTAATTGAACTTAACTACTGTATCTTTACTGTAATCTTTACTGTATTACTGTATCTTTACTGTATCTTTACTGTAATCTTTAATGTATTACTGTATCTTTACTGTAATGTTTGCTGTAATCTTTACTGTATTACTGTATCTTTACTGTAATGTTTGCTGTAATCTTTACTGTAATATTTGCTGTAATCTTTACTGCATTACTGTATCTTTACTGTAATGTTTGCTGTAATCTTTACTGCAATGTTTGCTGTAATCTTTACTGTGATGTTTGCTGTAATATTTACTGTATTACTGTTTCTTTACTGAAATGTTTGCTATAATCTTTACTGTAATGTTTGCTGTAATCTTTACTGTGATGTTTGCTGTAATCTTTACTGTATTATTGTTTCTTTACTGAAATGTTTGCTGTAATCTTTACTGTAATGTTTGCTGTAATCTTTACTGTATTACTGTATCTTTACTGTAATGTTTGCTGTAATCTTTACTGTATTACTGTATCTTTACTGTAATGTTTGCTGTAATCTTTACTGTAATATTTGCTGTAATCTTTACTGCATTACTGTATCTTTACTGAAATGTTTGCTGTTATCTTTACTGTATTACTGTATCTTTACTTTAATGTTTGCTGTAATCTTTACTGTAATGTTTGCTGTAATCTTTACTGTATTACTGTATCTCCATTAGTGGATAATTCTATTTTTTGCCATAAGTTATATTTATGATATACCTATTCATAGCTATCTTAGATTAATTTGTATGTGGCCTATGCCCCTATCTTTAGAGTTAGTAAGATACCTAGATAAATTTATTGAAATAATGAAAATTCATGTTTTACAATTTGAAAATTGTTTTTAACAGTCGAAAAAAAAAACATAAAGATTTTTTTTTACAAATTTTGATGTGAAGTGGCCTTTTCGAGCTATCCTCTTTTTACATTTTTAGGCTTGTTTTTAATTAGCGTAGACTGGCTAGAAAGAGTGGAAAGTTGCATGACTTGACAATTATGCACTCTAGTCTCTATCACTTACATAGGAGTACGATTATCAAAAAACTAACTTTAAACTTCAAAGTCCTTCAAGTCTGAAAAAAAAACTAAAATTGTTATATATTCTTTCAAGACTAAGGTCTAGACTCTAGAATCATTAATCTAAAAATCACACAGACTTAGGTTCAATGTACTATATATTTTTTTTACATGCTTTTAAAGTTCTTGATACTCTGCGTGTGTGCAATAATAAATAGTACAAGAAACCAATCTGACGCTGAAGAAAAAAATATATGTTCTTTGTTTTGATTTCTGATTAGAATTTTATATCGACACTTAAAGGTCCCCTCCACTATATTTTTTTTATTTCTCTACACATTAGAACTCATGTTACTGATAATAAAACTGCAACCCATTTCAAATTTGGTTCTATAGTTTTATTATAATATGTAATTTAAGATTTTTTTCCGTTCTTTCTACTACACCTCTGAATTTCAAGCTAAGAAAATATAGGCTAACACGATCCGACAAAATCAAAACAATAACAAAGCTGATTGATAGATATCAATAGATATCATTGCTACCGGTACCGTATTGTCACTCAAGATGTTCTTTGTGTTAATCGAGTTACTTTGTAACAAACTAAAAATGCTTGACAAAGACACCTGCCTACTTAATGAATGTTTTTTGATTAATTTGATTGAATTTCCATTTCAGCTTGATACCACAGCACTCATATTAGGTATTCGTACATTAACTTAAAATGTACTATAATTTGGAGAATTGAGTCAATTGAGCTTTGGTCTAATATTATACTTTGTATCTGTATGACTTTATTTTTGACCGATGTTCAATTTCCCATCATTCAGCATGCATTAGGGCTTAGGCTAATTCTTATGACCTATTATTTAACAACATATCATGCAGACACTGAGACACAGATGTGAAGTAAGGACTCAAACTATGGTGCAAACTCTGCCTTACTCAGATTTACTGTTACCTAACTTTAATATTATAGGTACATACTACATAGGCTCTAGCATAGCTAGGCTGGTCTTAGCTTATCCATAATCCGCCTTATCCGCGTAAGTTACGGTAGGTATTCTAAGATTCACTTTAATATTTATCGTAATAGTGTAGTTCTAAGACAATGGATCTATATAAAGAATTCAATTACCTAATTAAGTATTTCTTTCTAATCGTTTTCATATATCATAACATTTTCCGATATTGAGAACTGTTAATTTTTATACACTTTCTATTTGAACGCAGATCTGTGATTTGAAATTTTGAATAGGTATGCGCTATGTATATACGAACGAACATCCTACCCAAGTATGGGGGGCTTTTTCTTCTAATGAAATTATAAATCTCAGAATGAGAAAAAACGAAATGCGAATATTTCTTATATAATTAATTGTGAACAGAATACTTGATCGATTTAAATTCAGTTTACTGCGATATGTTATATAACCTTAGCTCTACAAATTTAAAGCAATACCAGAATTTTTTTTAATTTAGAGTGGAGAGGACCTTTAAGCTATATATGTTTTCTTCTGTTTCAATCAACATGTTTTCTTCTGTTTTCTACCTTTAGAGTCAAATATTTAATATTGAATCAATTATATTTACAGAGGTGAAATTCAAAGCAAGCGGTGTAGGTACCACAGTGCAATCTTTTTATTTGGGATTAAAATTAGCAGATGTAAAGAAAAATGGATATTGCATTGTATTGATTATGAAAATATTTTAAAAGAACAAAGATAATAATTAATAAATGCAATAAAATTTCATGAGGTTTGCAGTAAAATGGACATTCGCTGTATTTCTTTTAACAATAAAAAAATGCATAATAAAATCATTAAGTTAAAAAAGGACATATTCTATGGAAACTGAACTCTTGTAATTTTTTTTTTCAGTAAAATAATATTAATTAGTACTCTTACTTGAAAATTCAACACTTGAAAAAATATGATTTTTCCAATGGATAACAATAACTTGTACACCTCTATTCATTTCTTAAAATTGATAAACCCTATTTTAGCAAGTTTTTTAATTCTCTATTTAAGATATTTGTAAGTATGTTGTTTAGTTCTCTAGGTTATTTGCTGCTTCTTATTAAATGATATGACGTTGATTCAAGAAATATTCTATATGCAATGACTAAAAAATGTTTTAGTCATATGCCTGTTCAAAATCTAGTCATAAGAATAAAATATTATTTTACCTGTTAAAAAGAACATGAGCTAACGTTGAAAATGAGATTAAGCTGTAATTTCTTAAAAGTGGTAACATTTTTGTGGCCCACCCTGTATAGCATATTTAAGCCATAACTGAAAATCAATGTTTTAGAATATAATATATCACAAAGTTCTTTTTCACCCCAGGAGACAGTTTCCACCGTCACCGTTAGAGTTGGTGAGAGGGCCTACCTACCATGCCGAGTGCACCACCTTGGCACTCAGAGTGTCTTCTGGAGGAGAGGGAACGCTATGGTTAGCATAGATGAGACTGCAGTCACTAGGGACAACAGAATTACCGGTGAGAAGGGGAAATGTGAAGAAAATACAATAATTTAATCCGAATGTCAGATGTTCAAAATAGATAAATCATTCCTTTCATATGATGTCCGAATCTAAAATATATATGTAAACATAATAAGACGGGTTATAAAATTGAAAACATATTTTTGTGGTTTAGCTAGAAATTAGTAAAGTATATTCTAATCCGTTTTTAGAACAAAGCTAGTATTTGTATCAAATAAACCAAGGTCCCCATCTGCCTAATTTACTTTCACAGTAAATATTAGGGAACTTAGATCGATATTAAAATTAATCTTTGATTTCAAACGTTGTTACCATTGCTACTAATCACATCATATGAAGATATATTCATTGGTATTTTTTACACATGAAAAGGAAGTTTGAAATCAATATAACAAACTAATATGATTGAGAATTTCATCAATGATTGGGGCATTTAATAATGTAGCATTCATTTGCTTTTTATGAAAGTTTAGACATTTTCATAAATTATTTCGGGTAAGTCCGAGTAAGATTTGTACAGTAAACTATGATGGGAAAATCTGTGACAGATTTTAATATGTGCCCATATAAAGCCTATAGCAGTTAGTATTGCAGCACTCTATATAGCTGATAATACCACTACGAGGTCGAGTGAGATGAACTAGAAGCTCCCTCAACAGTTATGTATCATTGGGACAGATGGTAAGAGGGACCACCTGTAGAAAGAAATTATGGTGGACCTCAGCCAGCTAGTGAGACACAAAGTGCTGATGAATTTGTAGTGGCCACGCAATCAGTGCGATACATAATGCAGCGTTCTTTGTCCGCCTCAAAACCTTCAGAGTTTAACGAGACAGATCCAGAGTCCTGAGCAAACTTCCATAAGAAAGCAACCGCCGAAAAGTCTTGTCACGATCGACAATGAGGTCAAGAATTTTGATGATGGGCTTGACAGAGATTGGTTAGCGCTTAAAGATGATTCTATGCTCCAGGTTGTACTCCTTGTTGAAAGAAAAAATAGATGACTACTGATTGACAATAGACAACTGATTATAGAGGCAAATCAGATCTCCAATCTGTTTAGATACTGTTGCAATATGGCATTAGTATCAACCATGGATCTTGAAATTGAGGAAAAGATGAAGAACCAGAAAAGCTACAGCTATCTCGCAATAAGTCAATCATGGCAATGGTTATAGAGGAAGAGGAGACATTTTGACAAACCACTGCTTTGTAGATGGACATTCCACTGCACTATGGCGTTAGAAACAGTTACGACGGAAAATAGCGCTGAAAAAACTATCATGAAAATCGATTGAGACGTCCCATTTCTCCCTGCGAAAGTAAATTAGGCAGATGGAAACATTGGCATCTATAAGTTTTTCTACTTATGTAGATTTAGACTGTTCTACTTTTTAGTGAATGTATTTTTTTTTAATCTTTTTTTTTGTGATATAGATCTCTCCTTTAAACTGAATGTTGGCAATCTACTCAGTACCTAAGACTGAGTATCTAACTAAGTTTCCTTGGTAGTGTCGTCACAAGATGATATTTGGCGTCTAATTATCGAGCGCGTGAAGCCCGAAGACGCTGGGGAGTATATTTGTTCTGTGACCTCCACGCCACCTACCGAGAGAACTCTGACTCTTAGAGTAGTGATGCGTGAAGAACTAAACGCCAACGAGGATATCAACTCACGTGAGTTAAATTTTGCAATTATAGAATGTGATATATAGAATGTAATTATAATTTCTAATCACATTTATAGAATATGATTAGAGACTGAAAGCGAAAAAAGTGAGATATTATAATATTTAAATAATCTTTTATTTACCAATCTTATTTGAATGACAATTGAAAAAATAAATTTGAACACACCGTATCGTATATTATTTCATAATGATGTATTTATACATGGGAACCTTATCTGAATTAGGTTTCTCTAAATATTATAGAGTATATAGATACAGAGTAATAACTAATGAATACAATTCTATACTAATTGTCATAAAGCTCAGTAAGTATTGAATTTCCGTTTCATGAATTCTTTTTATAAAAGCATTTATTTAAGTTTAGTTAAGAATTAAGTTAGTCGATATCATTGAAATTATTGATATTATAAATAAAGAGAACGTTGCCAAATAAAATAATGAATGCGTTTAGTTTTTATGTTTATAAGCGAGAAAGGAATATGAAATTGTTTAACGGAACTTTAGAGTACATAACAGTTTCTGTGACTAAATCATATCTTATTTAATGTACTATTTGGTAGGAGGTTCCTTCTTATCAACGGGATTTTATTGACTTTGTAATAAACTTGAAATATATTTTGTTCAACTTTAAGCATTATTTATCTTAGATATATATCGAGTAGTCTCTCTTTCTATTTTCTTTTTCTCATGAGTAAATATTTGACGTATTAACAGCTAACATCCTTATGTTCTCTCAGAGCTCTGGCAAATCAGGTCCAATTTATCTTCGGTTTGGCAGGAGTTGACTTCCATAAAGCGAATGATGGCTCCGCTTCTTGGAGACCAGGATTCGGTAAGCTAATAAGAGCTCCAAAAGGATTTATTTGAATAATAAAAGAAAATGGTCTGGAATATGCATTTTTGGGGTACTAGGACAAAATGCCTAACGGATAAAATGCCTACTGTATAAGAATAGGATGATGACGTAGAAGAATGTTGGAAAGATAATAAAAGAATGAACTCCAAATTTAAATAAAAGCGCCAAATGGAAAATTATTTATAAAGAGGAATGATAAACCTCTAAAGTAAATATTGAAGTGATATCTGTAATTAAATGATTATTAGTGAATAAAAAAAAGAGTAAATAATGCCCTTCTCATTGAACATCAAATGTTTGTTTTTAATTTATGTGAAAACGAAGTAAATAAAATATAATGCGTCTATAAGCGTCTATATAAGGATAGTATAGCATTTTTCATTTATTGATCGGAAGAAACCTTTCTTGCTTTAGAATTTTCAAAATCAAATATAATCTAGTAAGATGATGATTATAGCTATCTAAAAAAATGAGCAATACTTACGAGTCAAATTAGATTAATATGATTATAGCTATCTAATAAAGTAATCATAATACAAAATCCAAAATAGTACAAACACTTTAGTAATAAATAACAAACTTAGCGAAATAAGAGAGTGTTTACACTAAGCACGCTGAGTTACTAATGTTCATATTCAATGTGATAGCTCTCTGTTTTCACTTGGCCTCCCTTATTCGAAATTAGAAATATTTATCCACTATTCCCATACTGGAAATAAGTTAAGTGCATTTCAGTCCATTATGCATTTTGTGCGTTAGGCATCTTGTCAATAGGCATTTTTTCTGTAGACTTTCAGTCCCATCATAATTTTATAGCTGTTATAGAAATCTTTGAGTTGCTTTATTATCCATTTTGCAGATAGAAAATGAAATTTATTTTCCTGATGTAAGCTCTGTTGATTCAGGAGGAAATGCTATGTGAGTGTTAAAAGGTTGATTTAATAAATTAATAATAAACTTTATTTATCCAAATAAATGAACTTGATTTTAATTGTGTTTATTACAGTCACTTTGCAGAGCAGAGACGAGAAAATGATAGCATCCGTCTTAGACCTCAAGCAATTTGCAATGTCACTCCCAATGTTCAGGTGGAAAATTATGTACAATACATCAACAGTTATAGTACAATTAAGATAGAAATACGAATTGTATGGTATGAACAATAAACAATATTTTCCTTTTCAGTTTCCTAACTCACGAATCAATGGCACTGTTTCGATTATCCAAAATCAAAATCTGCGGTTCGACATCAACATAGAAAATGTTAACCACAGAGGGGTTTGTATTGCATTTCTGTAGAATGTTATTTACTATTTTGTGCTATTTCGTAGAACTAAACGTTGAATATTTCAGAATACGATAGAGGCGTTAGACGTGTCTGTCCACACGCACGGTGGTAGTGACTGCAGGAGAACAGGGGAAATACTCTCTGATTCCAGAGTAACTCAAAGGGAGCTTACAATCCAGGGGAAAAGGTAAACAAACTAGGAACTTTTTACAAAGAAATAAGGCATTAAAAAGTTAAGATAGAAAAAATAGTTAAGATATCTAAGTACATTTTCCATGGCAGATTCTTCGGCTCACTGGGACGCATACAAGTTCCTGCTTCTGGTCGCATTACCAACCACTTGATAGAGGAGCAGCTCATGACTATACAAGATATCATTGGGAGGTCCATAGTGGTGAGCGAGAAGGGGGGGGGGTGAGGGGGGGGGGGATCGGGGAAGGAGAGGGATAGCTTTCTATCATCACTAATACATCAAAGTGTTTCTTATACTATCCATTTCCAGGTCATTACTAAAACATGATAGACAAATATCTAAATATGGTGATGTAACACTACTCGAACAGTCACAGTAATCGGATAGTTGGTGCTAACCTAACTATTGGTCACAATAATTCGAGCAGATATTTCTAAAAGTCAGATTGGTTCATGAACTATGCTATCACGTCTTTTCCGAGTACTGTGAGTGTCCGGATTTTTCGACGTCTGCTACTGTGTATCATGTTAGATACATTTTCTAATGAAAAATTATTGCCTAATTAAATATGTTTCGTTATTTTTCAAATTAAGTGTTTAGTGTAATTAGGAGTTCTATTTAACATCACCATTTCTTTAACTCTTCATTGTTTTATTTCAGTTCAGCACAAACATTAATGGCTTCCACAGACGCAAGGGACACAGGCGGAGGCAGGTGAAGATGGCTTGTTGTCAAGTGTATTTGCAGTGAAGAGTTACGAATAAAGCAACAATGACTAGATATTTGCTAAGACTATAACTAAATCATTAACACAGTGTTATACTGAAAGAAATGTAATCACTTTGATTTCACTTGCCGATTTATGCAATAGTAACCCTTATCTTATGCCATATAATATATCCAAAATATATATGCATGTGTTCCTTTGATTATATATTGTAAAGCTATTACAATTAATTAAATGTATACATTATACAGTATATTGTGTTATTTGCTACATATAAAGTATATAGACAGACATATATACTTTTCCATCTCCAGACTGAAAATACTACAAGGAATGGTGCCTGAGTTTCATTGTCACCTTGCCAATGGAAGTCCCTAGCGAGAATATCTAACAGACTCTGCCCCATATATTGCCCTAATTACTGAGCACAATTCGTGTATCAAGGTCCCAGTTCCTTTCGGGCTTTCGGACAGACTAGACGTGTATGCGTTTACGGGCCGCGTCACTCCGAGGTTAGGGCACCGCTGACTCATTTACCGGTTTTTGAGTCACCAGCTTCTATTCGAATTGTTTACAGGAAAAATAGAATTTTGTTTGAAATGTCTTTAAAATATTTTGAGGAATTTTTTGGATGAATTGATGAATACTTTTTAGTTCATTATATCCGGATGAAAAGGATATATGTTTTTGGAAAATTTATAACATCAATAAAACTTTTCTTAAAAAAAACATTTTGCGCTGCATCGATAATGAATTAAATTAATCTTTTAAGCAATCTCTTTGGTTAGATTTTTAATATTATCCTATAATAGAAAATTATAACAGTTTTCTGATATTATTTTCTTCAAATTAATTAACGAGACTTTATTCTCCATCTCCAAAATATCTAAATAGTAAAAAAGGTGTCATTAGAATGGGGTAATGTGTCATTAGAATGGGGTAATGTGTCCTTGGAATGGGGTAATGTGTCATTAGAATGGGGTAATGTGTCCTTGGAATGGGGTAATGTGTCCTTAGAATGGGGTAATGTGTCCTTAGAATGGGGTAATGTGTCCTTAGAATGGGGTAATGTGTCCTTAGAATGGGGTAATGTGTCCTTAGAATGGGGTAATGTGTCCTTAGAATGGGGTAATGTGTCCTTAGAATGGGGTAATGTGTCCTTAGAAAGGGGTAATGTGTCCTTAGAATGGGGTAATGTGTCATTAGAATGGGGTAATGTGTCATTAGAATGGGGTAATGTGTCATTAGAATGGGGTAATGTGTCCTTAGAATGGGGTAATGTGTCCTTAGAATGGGGTAATTTGTCCTTAGAATGGGGTAATGTGTCCTTAGAAAGGGGTAATATGTCCTTAGAATGGGGTAATGTGTCCTTAGAATGGGGTAATGTGTCATTAGAATGGGGTAATGTGTCCTTAGAATAGGGTAATGTGTCCTTAGAATGGGGTAATGTGTCCTTAGAATGGGGTAATGTGCCCTTAGAATGGGGTAATGTGCCCTTAGAATGGGGTAATGTGTCCTTAGAATGGGGTAATGTGCCCTTACAATGGGGTAATGTGTCCTTAGAATGGGGTAATGTGTCCTTAGAATGGGGTAATGTCTCCTTAGAATGGGGTAATGTGTCCTTAGAATGGGGTACTGTGTCCTTAGAATGGGGTAATGTGTCCTTAGAATGGGGTAATGTGTCCTTAGAATGGGGTAATGTGTCCTTAGAATGGGGTAATGTGTCCTTAGAATGGGGTAATGTCTCCTTAGAATGGGGTAATGTCTTCTTAGAATGGGGTAATAAGTCATTAGAATGGGGTAATGTGTCCTTAAAATGGGGTAATGTCTCCTTAGAATGGGGTAATGTGTCCTTAGAATGGGGTTTTGTTTCCTTAGAATGGGGTAATGTGTCCTTAGAATGGGGTAATGTCTCCTTAGAATGGGGTAATATGTCCTTAGAATGGGGTATTGTGTCCTTAGAATGGGGTAATGTGTCCTTAGAATGGGGTAATGTGTCCTTGGAATGGGGTAATGTGTCATTAGAATGGGGTAATGTGTCCTTGGAATGGGGTAATGTGTCCTTAGAATGGAGTAATGTGTCCTTAGAATGGGGTAATGTCTCCTTAGAATGGGGTAATGTGTCCTTAGAATGGGGTAATGTGTCCTTAGAATGGGGTAATGTGTCCTTAGAATGGGGTAATGTGTCCTTAGAATGGGGTAATGTGTCCTTAGAATGGGGTAATGTGTCCTTAGAATGGGGTAATGTGTCATTAGAATGGGGTAATGTGTCCTTAGAATGGGGTAATGTGTCCTTAGAATGGGGTAATTTGTCCTTAGAATGGGGTAATGTGTCCTTAGAATGGGGTAATATGTCCTTAGAATGGGGTAATGTGTCCTTAGAATGGGGTAATGTGTCATTAGAATGGGGTAATGTGTCCTTAGAATGGGGTAATGTGTCCTTAGAATGGGGTAATGTGTCATTAGAATGGGGTAATGTGTCCTTAGAATGGGGTAATGTCTCCTTAGAATGGGGTAATGTCTTCTTAGAATGGGGTAATGTGTCATTAGAATGGGGTAATGTGTCCTTAAAATGGGGTAATGTCTCCTTAGAATGGGGTAATGTCTCCTTAGAATGGGGTAATGTCTCCTTAGAATGGGTTAATGTGTCCTTAGAATGGGGTAATGTCTCCTTAGAATGGGGTAATATGTCCTTAGAATGGGGTATTGTGTCCTTAGAATGGGGTAATGTGTCCTTAGAATGGGGTAATGTGTCCTTAGAATGGGGTAATTTGTCCTTAGAATGGGGTAATGTGTCCTTAGAATGGCGTACTGTGTCCTTAGAATGGGGTAATGTGTCCTTAGAATGGGGTAATGTGTCCTTAGAATGGGGTACTGTGTCCTTAGAATGGGGTAATGTGTCCTTAGAATGGGGTAATGTCTCCTTAGAATGGGGTAATGTCTTCTTAGAATGGGGTAATGTGTCCTTAGAATGGGGTAATGTGTCCTTAGAATGGGGTAATGTGTCCTTAGAATGGGGTAATGTCTTCTTAGAATGGGGTAATGTGTCCTTAGAATGGGGTAATGTGTCCTTAGAATGGGGTAATGTGTCCTTAGAATGGGGTAATGTGTCCTTAGAATGGGGTAATGTGTCCTAAGAATGGGGTAATGTGTCCTTAGAATGGGGTAATGTGTCCTTAGAATGGGGTAATGTGTCCTTAGAATGGGGTAATGTGTCCTTAGAATGGGGTAATATGTCCTTAGAATGGGGTAATATGTCCTTAGAATGGGGTAATATGTCCTTAGAATGGGGTAATGTCTCCTTAGAATGGGGTAATGTGTCCTTAGAATGGGGTAATGTGTCCTTAGAATGGGGGTAATGTGTCCTTAGAATGGGGTAATGTGTCCTTAGAATGGGGTAATGTGTCCTTAGAATGGGGTAATGTCTCCTTAGAATGGGGTAATGTGTCCTTAGAATGGGGTAATGTGTCCTTAGAATGGGGGTAATGTGTCCTTAGAATGGGGTAATGTGTCCTTAGAATGGGGTAATGTGTCCTTAGAATGGGGTAATGTGTCCTTAGAATGGGGTAATGTGTCCTTAGAATGGGGTAATGTGTCATTAGAATGGGGTAATGTGTCCTTAAAATGGGGTAATGTGTCCTTAGAATGGGGTAATGTGTCCTTAAAATGGGGTAATGTGTCCTTAGAATGGGGTAATGTCTTCTTAGAATGGGGTAATGTGTCCTTAGAATGGGGTTTTGTGTCCTTAGAATGGGGTAATGTGTCCTTAGAATGGGGTAATGTGTCCTTAGAATGGGGTAATGTGTCCTTAGAATGGGGTAATGTGTCCTTAGAAATGGGGTAATGTGTCCTTAGAATGGGGTAATGTGTCCTTAGAATGGGGTAATGTGTCCTTAGAATGGGGTAATGTCTTCTTAGAATGGGGTAATGTGTCCTTAGAATGGGGTTTTGTGTCCTTAGAATGGGGTAATGTGTCCTTAGAATGGGGTAATGTGTCCTTAGAATGGGGTAATGTGTCCTTAGAATGGGGTAATGTGTCCTTAGAATGGGGTAATGTGTCCTTAGAATGGGGTTTTGTGTCCTTAGAATGGGGTAATGTCTCCTTAGAATGGGGTAATGTGTCCTTAGAATGGGGTAATGTGTCCTTAGAATGGGGGTAATGTGTCCTTAGAATGGGGTAATGTGTCCTTAGAATGGGGTAATGTGTCCTTAGAATGGGGTAATGTCTCCTTAGAATGGGGTAATGTGTCCTTAGAATGGGGTAATGTGTCCTTAGAATGGGGGTAATGTGTCCTTAGAATGGGGTAATGTGTCCTTAGAATGGGGTAATGTGTCCTTAGAATGGGGTAATGTGTCCTTAGAATGGGGTAATGTGTCCTTAGAATGGGGTAATGTGTCATTAGAATGGGGTAATGTGTCCTTAGAATGGGGTAATGTGTTCTTAGAATGGGGTAATGTGTCCTAAGAATGGGGTAATGTGTCCTTAGAATGGGGTAATGTGTCCTTAGAATGGGGTAATGTGTCCTTAGAATGGGGTAATGTGTCCTTAGAATGGGGTAATATGTCCTTAGAATGGGGTAATATGTCCTTAGAATGGGGTAATATGTCCTTAGAATGGGGTAATGTCTCCTTAGAATGGGGTAATGTGTCCTTAGAATGGGGGTAATGTGTCCTTAGAATGGGGTAATGTGTCCTTAGAATGGGGTAATGTGTCCTTAGAATGGGGTAATGTCTCCTTAGAATGGGGTAATGTGTCCTTAGAATGGGGTAATGTGTCCTTAGAATGGGGGTAATGTGTCCTTAGAATGGGGTAATGTGTCCTTAGAATGGGGTAATGTGTCCTTAGAATGGGGTAATGTGTCCTTAGAATGGGGTAATGTGTCCTTAGAATGGGGTAATGTGTCCTTAGAATGGGGTAATGTGTCATTAGAATGGGGTAATGTGTCCTTAAAATGGGGTAATGTGTCCTTAGAATGGGGTAATGTGTCCTTAGAATGGGGTTTTGTGTCCTTAGAATGGGGTAATGTCTTCTTAGAATGGGGTAATGTGTCCTTAGAATGGGGTAATGTGTCCTTAGAATGGGGGTAATGTGTCCTTAGAATGGGGTAATGTGTCCTTAGAATGGGGTAATGTGTCCTTAGAATGGGGTAATGTCTCCTTAGAATGGGGTAATGTGTCCTTAGAATGGGGTAATGTGTCCTTAGAATGGGGGTAATGTGTCCTTAGAATGGGGTAATGTGTCCTTAGAATGGGGTAATGTGTCCTTAGAATGGGGTAATGTGTCCTTAGAATGGGGTAATGTGTCCTTAGAATGGGGTAATGTTTCATTAGAATGGGGTAATGTGTCCTTAGAATGGGGTAATGTGTCCTTAGAATGGGGTAATGTGTCCTAAGAATGGGGTAATGTGTCCTTAGAATGGGGTAATATGTCCTTAGTATGGGGTAATATGTCCTTAGAATGGGGTAATATGTCCTTAGAATGGGGTAATGTCTCCTTAGAATGGGGTAATGTGTCCTTAGAATGGGGTAATGTGTCCTTAGAATGGGGGTAATGTGTCCTTAGAATGGGGTAATGTGTCCTTAGAATGGGGTAATGTGTCCTTAGAATGGGGTAATGTCTCCTTAGAATGGGGTAATGTGTCCTTAGAATGGGGTAATGTGTCCTTAGAATGGGGGTAATGTGTCCTTAGAATGGGGTAATGTGTCCTTAGAATGGGGTAATGTGTCCTTAGAATGGGGTAATGTGTCCTTAGAATGGGGTAATGTGTCCTTAGAATGGGGTAATGTGTCATTAGAATGGGGTAATGTGTCCTTAAAATGGGGTAATGTGTCCTTAGAATGGGGTAATGTGTCCTTAAAATGGGGTAATGTGTCCTTAGAATGGGGTTTTGTGCCCTTAGAATGGGGTAATGTGTCCTTAGAATGGGGTTTTGTGTCCTTAGAATGGGGTAATGTGTCCTTAGAATGGGGTAATGTGTCCTTAGAATGGGGTAATGTGTCCTTAGAATGGGGTAATGTGTCCTTAGAATGGGGTAATGTGTCCTTAGAATGGGGTAATGTGTCTTTAGAATGGGGTAATGTGTCCTTAGAATAGGGTAATGTGTCCTTAGAATGGGGTAATGTGTCCTTAGAATGGGGTAATATGTCCTTAGAATGGGGTAATATGTCCTTAGAATGGGGTAATGTGTCCTTAGAATGGGGTAATGTCTTCTTAGAATGGGGTAATGTGTCCTTAGAATGGGGTTTTGTGTCCTTAGAATGGGGTAATGTGTCCTTAGAATGGGGTAATGTGTCCTTAGAATGGGGTAATGTGTCATTAGAATAGGGTAATGTGTCCTTAGAATGGGGTAATGTGTCCTTAGAATGGGGTAATGTGTCCTTAGAATGGGGTAATGTGCCCTTAGAATGGGGTAATGTGTTCTTAGAATGGGGTAATGTGT
Organism: Caprella mutica; assembly: GCA_947561585.1. Lineage (NCBI taxonomy): Eukaryota > Metazoa > Arthropoda > Malacostraca > Amphipoda > Caprellidae > Caprella > Caprella mutica. Next base: position 220,123 of record CANNZV010001571.1, on the reverse strand, counting down.
CCTTAGAATGGGGTAATGTGTCCTTAGAATGGGGTAATGTGTCCTTAGAATGGGGTAATGTGTCCTTAGAATGGGGTAATGTGTCCTTAGAATGGGGTAATGTGTCCTTAGAATGGGGTAATGTGCCCTTAGAATGGGGTAATGTGTCCTTAGAATGGGGTAATGTGTCCTTAGAATGGGGTAATGTGTCCTTAGAATGGGGTAATGTGTCCTTAGAATGGGGTAATGTGTCCTTAGAATGGGGTAATGTGTCCTTAGAATGGGGTAATGTGTCCTTAGAATGGGGTAATATGTTCTAAAAATACAATATTTTTTGAATTAGAGTAATGAACTGAGATAGTCAGAAATCTGTCTAATTTGAGACTATTTATTATCTTATTTACATATCCCTCGTTTGCGACTACAGTCTCATGATTACAAAATAACTATTTTAACTAGGCATTTTGCTACGCACATGTGTAATGTACCTATTTACTCATAATGCTATATCGTTAAGGCCCGTCTACACGCTATGCGATAAATCGGAGCGATTTTTTGAACACAGAGATCGTAACAATTTATCGGATGATTTTGCCGATTTTGCACAATCTCAAGAATGAGCTGCGCGTTTTTAGAATCTTGAAAATATGCGACTATCTCGAGATTGTCGGGTATTTTCATGATCCTGAAAACGCGCAGCGCATTCTCGCATATATTATCAAGTAATTTTATAGTAATTTTTATTTATTTGTAATTTTCTATTCATTTGTAATTTTTTATTTAATTTAATTAAAAGACGATATTTCTACATTAAAAACGTAGGGGAAAAAATGAGGTTAATTCCAAACGTTTGGTAAAATGTTTAATATCTCAGTAAAATTAAAATAACAGTTTTTTCATATATTCTTTAAGTAACTAACTCAAGCTTAATAATTACCAATATATTACCAAGTTATTATGTATAGCATTTACTATCATATTTTGATGAAATGGACCAATTGAATGCATAAATAACTGATTATCTACTCCATCACTGTACGTCCTGCTTCATACCCTTTACCTGCCTTGCACACTCTCGAGATTGTCGCGCATTTTCAATGATCCTAAAAATGTGCAGCGCATTCTCGAGATTGTCCAAGTCGGTAAATGGCGCGGCACATGTACAGTGTTTACATGCAACTAATTTAATTCCACTATTTTTATTCTTTACTATAACTGTCATAGAAAAAACATTATGCTGGTCTGCATTTGGAATGGGTTTAGACCGTTTAGCATTATACATTATATGTATATTGAACTATATTGTAACGAGTTATTGGAACCCTGTTTACATGTTCCAATTTGTCGTTACGATTCGTATAAATTTGATGCTGCTGTCACCAATCACACAATCCAATTTCAATTCCAATAAATCGCTACGATCACCTGTTTATACGTACTGATAAATTGTAACTACCTCTTCATAAGGACAAATCGCTCCAAAATAGCGTGTAAATGGGTTTCTAGCACATTTTGCCTCTCATAGCAGTAATTTTTTGAGGTACAATTATTAAACTTTACCAAAATAATCAGTATTTTAGGATTTATATTTTTATATGGATAACTCATAAATACATTTTTGTGTGTTTATAACGTTGTTGTTGCAAATGAGCGATATGATGTCCGGAAAACTGCAAGGCGGAAAACTGCCAGGTGGAAAACTGCCAATCACTTACTGAATTTAATGACTTTAGCCAGTCATAAAATTTTAATTTATAAAAATAGACGTTCGCTCTTAGTAAAAAAGAGTTGAAGCCTTAAAGGGAACATTCATTTTTACTTAGTACACAAAACAAAAATATATTTAAATGTAGACAAATTGATTAGAAAAATATATAGAATACATTATGATATAAATATTACAGTAAAAAATCAGATACAATATATAAAATATATAAATTAAAAAATAAAACCTTCCTTAGAAAATACGAAGAGATGAAACAAAGATATGATTGTATTAGGGACAGAGTACAATTTGTTTGTTTACCCAACGCATCTTTACATTATCAGTTAGTTCATAACGGGTTCAGTGTAATTATTTCTTTTTTGTTTATAATTTGAGAATTAAGCAAGCGTTCAAGCTTAATATTCGCTTGTACTCATTATAAAACAAATTCGATCGATGTTTGTGAAATATTTAGAATTTGCAACACAACACAACATCTATGATTATTAAACTGCTATTACCTACCCGTGGACCGACAATTTGGCCCGCCGAATTTTGGGCCCAAAAAAATTGGGCTCCACGACAACTGGGTCCCGGACAATTGGGCCCAAAGACAATTATATTAATTGCCCATTTTTTCAGAGTTTACTGTATTAACTTACTTAAAGACCCTTGCTACTGTAACAACTAGGGTTGTGACAATACGCGTTTTGCATAAAATATAGTCTCGGGGTAAATTTAAAATATAGAATATTCCTAACATGAAAAAAATATACTCTCTATGAAAAATAGATATTTTTTAATAGAATATAATTATTTCATGAATAAATATTATTAGTATTCTTTTAAACTACTATAATTAATTTTCTGTTTAGAGATAGGTCATGTAAGCAACAAATTTCTTAGTTACAGTACCTCTATATCGTGAACTCCTGTGAAGTGAATGAGTTAGGATGTAGCCAATAGAAAATAAGAATGTAGCTATTTTAGACAGCCGAAATTAATGGAACATATAAATCGATTTAAAGTTAATGTGAATTTTTTGAAGCCTGTTCAGTGTTCAATATTGAAGAGTTTCATGAATAATTATTATTACAAAATTTATTCTCATATTATCATTTTATCCTAACAACTGTTCAATGTAACGTATAACCTTAAAAATTTAACCAATCTTTACCAAATATTTGTCTGCACATTGGATCCATATGACATTATTCAAAATAATACAACTAATTTAAATACTTTAAAACATGAGATTAGCATCCAAATGTGATTTAAAGGGCTTGCTTATCAAGAATATCAATCAAATTATAAAAATATAAACACATTTTTAGAGAATATGAAGCATATTTCAAAGATAATATTGTCACTTCCCATGTAATAATAAAGTAACACTCCTTTATTGTGTCTTCTGTCCAATCTTTTTCAGGGGTCAATTATTTTGGGGCCCAATTTTTCGGGGTCAAATTGTCCTGGGCCCAATTGCGACTTCAGTTTCTTTCAACAAGAATGTAGCATGCTACTTTCAACAAAGAGACACGAAGCATGCATCAAGGCAACACCTTCGTTGCTTGTAGCATGCTTCGTGCTCTGTTGCCTGTTGCTTGCTGTAATACCAATTCAATCAATTCAACGGAAACGAAACCAGATTCCAACCTTTGAGCGCAAATGCGATCAACTGAAACATGGAATAGAAGTTTCAGAAAATAATAAAGTGAAGATAGTGAAATATTATCTGATAAACAAGAGATCTTCATTTGTACAAGGCCTTTTTATTTTGTTTAATAATTAATGTTATAACTAAAATGTATTATTAACAATTTAAATTCTTTACATAATGAATCTTACATATATTTATTTATAAGAGTTTTCTCTATATAATGATATAAATATATAAATACAAAGATTTATAGAAAATTATTTACCTCATTAAGTTGTTTAAATAATTCTGTTTTGTTTATAATCCACGCTGTGACTATGAATAATCTCTAACATTTTTATATTCGTAAATACTGTAGTATGTCATTGATCATTTTCTAATCCAAATTTTTGAACAAAGAAAATGCGACATTGTTTGGCATAACTAATGAATTATTTTGTCATCAATACTATAAAAATTACTCTTCGTTGCTGGCAACAAAAATCCTTCCCACCAGTGGTGGGAAGCCGTTCAACGCTAGGCAACAAGCTAAATCTTGCCACTTGCGGCAGGCAACAGGGCAATGTGTAACCACGTGCAGCATGCTACGCAGCCGCATGCTACGCGTTGCCTTATGTTGAACTGGTTGAATTACATTTTGACCGTGCGGCAATGTAGAATGCTGCGTGTTGCCAAAATGTTGCCTCAGTGGAAACCCGACTAATATAGATACAGAGAAGTGTTCATCGCATAGTTATTTATTCAGAACGTAATTTTTTACATTAAAACACATTTTCATCCATCGGGGAATGTCAACAGACAGAATTTTTGTATTTAGAGTACCGAAAACCCAAGGATTATTGAAGAAAAACCTCTAGCTCCATCCAATATATATTTTTTTGAAATAGCTCAATTTTTGATTGTATCATCACGAAAGTTCTGCATGAAACTGTAACATGAACACTTTCTTTGATGAGAAAAGTACGGAGATCATTTAAAGAATGAAAATTTCAAAATCTACAAATATGTGAACAAATCTCCAAAATGCATTCTCTCTAATAAAACTAATTTTAATACTCTAAGTTTATTAGTTTTCATTTTATTTACAAATGAAATGGATCAGATGTTTATGGATCACCCTGTATTTTAATAAAATTAGGTACAATATAAGTGGTCCTTGTATTTGAAACATACCTAAACTCACATATTAACATGTTCTAGCTAGTGTTCTAAAATACTGCTTGTTGCTGTGCCTTTTCTTTACTAACATGTCCCACTGCACCAAACATGTACCATTGTCCTAAACATGTTCCTGTGCCGCAAACATGTCCCACTGCATCAAACATGTCCCACTGCACCAAACTTGTCCCACTGCCCCAAACATGTCCCACTGCACCAAACATGTTCCACTGCACCAAACTTGTCCTACTGCACTAAACTTGTCCCACTGCACCAAACATGTCCCGCTGCTCCAAACATGTCCTACTGCACTAAACTTGTCCCACTGCACCAAACATGGCCTGCTGCATCAAACATGTCCCACTGCTCCAAACATGTCCCTCTGCACCAAACTTGTCCCACTGCACCAAACTTATCCCACTGCACCAAACTTGTCCCACTGTACCAAACTTGTCCCACTGCACCAAACTTGTCCCACTGCACCATACTTGTCCCACTGCACCAAACTTGTCCCACTGCCCCAAACATGTCCCACTGCACCAAACATGTTCCACTGCACCAAACTTGTCCTACTGCACTAAACTTGTCCCACTGCACCAAACATGGCCTGCTGCATCAAACATGTCCCACTGCTCCAAACATGTCCCTCTGCACCAAACTTGTCCCACTGCACCAAACTTATCCCACTGCACCAAACTTGTCCCACTGTACCAAACTTGTCCCACTGCACCAAACTTGTCCCACTGCACCATACTTGTCCCACTGCACCAAACTTGTCCCACTGCACCGAACTTCTTCCACTGTACCAAATATGTCCTGCTGCCCTAAACTTGTCCCACTTTCCCAAACTTGTCCCACTGTACCAAACATGTCCCACTGCACCAAACTTGTCCCACGGTACCAATCATGTCCCACTGCCCCAAACTTGTCCCACTGCACCAAACTTGTCCTACTGTACCAAACATGTCCCACTGCACCAAACTTGCCCCACTGTACCAAACATGTCCCGCTCTCCCAAACTTGCCCCACTTTCCCAAACTTGTTCCTGTGCCCCATTACTCAGCATTCGGTTGGCCCATTTCCAAGTTGTTTTGATGCAAATATGTGGTATATTTAGAGTATAATTTGGACAGAATGTTGAGTTATACTCGCACACAAAGACAATATAAATAGTTAATGTTAATAGTAAATAATATGTGAAAAAATATGTAGGAAATAACCATAAATAATCTGTATGATATTTTATCTACAGAGGAGAAAGGGTATAAGTATGTAATACAAATTTCAAACATAATCATCTCTGTGGAAATGTAGTCCCTAAGTATGCAATTAGGTTTATAGAATAGCTACATCATCACATCACAATTTGATTTTATAATACAAAAGAACAACTACGGTCACATTACACCGTGCCAGAAAGTCAGATTCCGCTATTGCAAAGAAACTTTTAATTGAAGCGTTCCAATGAAAGAGATGATATGCCTGATCGTACATGAATTGGTAGACAGTGTACTCTAAACCAATAATCATACTCTTTCATGAAGCCCGAAAGGATCGATTATGTTTCTAGCGAAGACAGCTGACATGAATTCCAAAACCATGAGGCGACTCGTCCACGAAGATCTGAAAATGTCCTCTTTCACCCGTCAATAAAGAACCGTATCAACTGCTGTAAACCAAAGCAAAAATCAAATGTTATGTTGAAAACATTCTGAAGCCAAACAATGTCTGAATCCAATTTCGGCGATGACACTTTATGGGCATCCAAACAAGACTGTACCACGTCACATAGAGCGAATGTTACTCAGAACTGGTGCAGAGAGCATTTGCCCAGGTTTTGGTACAAAGAAATATAGTCTCCCTGTTCCCCAGATCTGAATCCCATGGACTTTCCGGTGGGATTCATTTTCGAAGCCAAGGAATGTGGAAAAATTCATCAATGTGGACGACTTAAAACTCTCTCTACAGCTAGCGAGCGTGGCGGCAAATTCCCTAAGAAAAGATGCGTGCCGTGACAGTAGTTCGCAGGGCGTCTAGGACATTCTGTCTACGGACAATTTGTCCGCGGACAATTAGTCCACAGACATTTCGTTCAACGAACATTTCGTTCACGGACAATTCATCCACAAAATATTTATAAGGTGTATATATTATATATTATTTATACATATATATATTTTGCATCATAAAAGTAGAAAACACCCTTCGTTGCTGGTAATTAGAAATTTATGGTCTCTGCCTTAATTTTTATTCCAATCTTCTTCTCCTGGTCCAGCTAGCCGGCAACAGTAAAATAATATTTTCAGAGGTAATTTAAACTCAGCGTTGAAGGTTTTTTCAGGTATCAAGCTTTCGAATAGAGAGATTTCTATTCATCATCAGGAGAAGGATGGAAAAACCTGGACCTGACAATGAATTTTATGACCAATAGTTGTAGGTAATTCTACTTAACATATGTCTGTAACATAATATAATGTGTATTATTGTTCTCAAGTGTCTTCTTGTTCCTATGTATGTCCACTATTCCTATGCGCTACTTGTTGCTATGCGTGTCCTATTGATCCTGAGTGTGTCCTCTTGATCCTAAGTATGTCCTGCTGAATCAGCAATACACACTTAGGATCAAGAGGACACACTCAGGATCAATAGGACACGCATAGCAACAAGTAGCGCATAGGAATAGAGGACATACATAGGAACAAGAAGACACTTGAGAACAGTAATACACATTATATTATGTTACAGACATATGTTAAGTAGAATTACGCTATAGAATTAATATAATCAGCAATAGCTATAGGTAATAGCGGAAAAAAAGAATCGAATTTTTGTCTCATATTTTAATATTTAATAGATAGTTAATTGATATTAATAAACTTTAGGATATATAGCTTAAATAGAAAGACGGTATCCAACATACAACTATATATTGGTCATAAAATTCATTGTCAGGTCCAGGTTTTTCCACCCTTCTCCTGATGATGAATAGAAATCTCTCTCTTCGAAAGCTTGATACATGAAAAAACCTTCAACGCTGAGTTTAAATTACCTCTGATAATATGGATTTCCCGTTGAGTATGAATCTTTTCAATCAAGTAAAATAATAACACTGAATACTTTTTTAATGATATATAGGAATCATCTGACACCATTATCAATGTACCATTTAAGTCAACTCTTTGTTGTAGGTTATCAAGAATTCACTGTTAATAGCCTTAGTGTTTGATTACTCATTAATTAATGCAAAATATTAAAAGAGGTAAATAAATAAGATATACAGTCCACAAGTTTAGCATATCAAATTTGATAAATATAATCGATAGGTGAATATTTTTTTATGTATTAATAGGAAATGTTTCTGAAATTCTACTTTGATCCAATGCTTGAGCCGGGTTTCCACTGAGGCAACATTTTGGCAACACGCAGCATGCTACATTGCCGCACGGTCAAAATGTATTTCAACCAGTTCAACCTAAGGCAACGTGTAGCATGCGGCTGCTTAGCATGCTGCACGTTGTTACACGTTGCCCTGTTGCCTGCAACATGCGGCTAGACTTAGCTTGTTGCCGGCAACGAAGGGAAATTTTTATAGTATTGATGACAAAATATTACATTAGTTATGCCAAACAATGTCACATTTTCTTTGTTTAGAAATTTAGATTAGAAAATGATCAATGACATACTACAGTATTTATGAATTTAAAAACATTACAGATTAAGTATACCATCATTGTATACTGTATAATCACGAGTGTGGAGTATAATAACACAGCATTATTTTAATAACTCAATGAAGTAAATAATTTAAATATATCTTAGTTTTTATACATTTATATCATTATATAGAACAAACTCTTATAAATAAAAATATGTAAAATTCAATATGCAAAGAATTTATATTGTTTATAATCCATTTATATTATAATATTAAATATCAAACAAAATAAAAAGGATAAGGATATTTATTGAAGAAAAGTATTAAAAAAAAAAAAAAAAAAAATCTACAATTCAACAAGCCCCTATATAATTTCTAGAAAAGAAATTTTCGGGCAAAATTAAAAGAAAATGATTAAAATATTTAAACAGCATGGCGGTAAAAAATGATTCCTATTTGCTGTGGAAAAAGGCCTGGTACAAATGAAGATCTCTTGTTTATCCGATAATATTTCACTATCTTCACATGAGAAATTTTCTGAAACCTCTATAGAGTCTATTCCATGTTTCAGTTGATCGCATTTGCGCTCAATGTTTGGAATCTGGTTTCGTTTTTGTTGAACTGCATGATTGAATTGGTGTTGCGGCAAGCAACAGAGCATGCAGCATGCTATAGGCAACGAAGGTGTTGCCTTGCTGCATGCTTCGTGTCTCTTTATTGAAAGTTACATGCTGCATTCGTGTTGAAAAACAGTGAAGTCGCATGCTACATGTTGCTTGTGTTGCCTCAGTAGAAACCCGGCTTTATGAAGACGACGATAGAAATGCAAAGGCCACCGCAAACATTGAGAGAATAGTGGTTGAGAAATGTATAACTGACAACAGTTCAATCTATTTGTTAGCTACGATTTAATGTTTGCAATACTATCTTTAATGACAAGATAATATTGTTTTTCGTTCATTCAAAGCTTATCTAAATACTTTATTATAAACACTGAATAGAGGGTTCGAGCTTCTTGATGATAAAGATAATGGGGAAAAAACATCATTAGCGAATAGACTGCATGGATCTTTTACTCCAAAGCAATAGATCCTTCTTCACTTCATTATTATTGGTTAGAAGATAGTACTATAGGGTTATGCTCTTCTTAGAAAGGTCGTAGATTTTCTGTTAGGTAGGCTCGTAAGTCGTAAGCTTTAAATATTATCACCTCTTCATTTTCCTCTTCCATCCGTGAGTGCAGCCACCAGTGCTTGTGTCCCTTTTCGTCCCATTCCTTGGTAAGTGACTTCATTTATGGAGTAGCTTTTCTGCATCCATGAGTATTGCCACCGACTGTGGTAGGTGGCTTTGTTCATGGAGCCACTTTCCTTTTTGACTGCTTCTTTCAGTCACTTGTACTCTCCTTTTGTTCCGAAGTAGAGGTTAATTCAACGAGAACCCCTACTAAAATTGATTAATATCGACATGTCGAGAGATCAACCACTTCTTAACTTAAAAGAATAAATGTTTCCTTAGCGTTCTCTACTTATATAAACGGATTGAATGGAATCAGCATAATTAATTCCATAAATGGAATATTTTAAATAATTTAAATTAATATGTGTGAGGAAAAGTGGTTATATATAACATGTTATATGCAGAGAAAGGCGCAGCGCCGCTACTTGTAGCGCGCGCTAATAACGGCGCTTCTTTTTGTATAGCGGCAGTGGCAGCACCGCTACTTCCGTGCCTATGTAGCAGTAGCGGCAGCGCCGCTACTCTTTTCAGAAGCGCTAGAGGATTTTCGCGCTACAGCGCTGCCGCTTCTTTTAAAATCAAAAATGTCTAAGTTATCTGAGGAATCTAGATAAAAGTCTATACAAGTGCGCGACCCAAGATAGTTAATCAGTTGTAAGTGATATTCAGAGAAATCTGCGCAGTACGACCAACTGATATTCAAACAATGATTCATAGTACGATCATAATAATGATACGCAATGTGAATATTTGATATTAAGACAGAACCGTCTAATACGATCAACTTACACATCGTATTACGCTTTTATGCAGATGTGTTTATCGTATTAAAATGAGTTAACTCAATGGTTTTTCTTAATTGTTCTGGAAATGTGCATCTACATTGCTAGTAACTTTAGAAAATTGTAAGTACCTTTATAATTCAAATATTTTTTCGGATGCTACAATCATTTTACTAAAAGTTAGTTACTCATTTTCAGTGTACAAAGCATAACACTAAAAATGCATAAATATACTTTTTAAATAATTTTATATCTATTTTGGTAAGGTTTTCTAGACTCAGCGTTGAAAATATTTTATTTAACTCAAGCTTTCAAATTGATTATCCAATTCAGGTGAAGTACATAAATTAAAAAAAAACAATGCCTAATAATTAGTATCACCTAAAGTAAATATGAAGTAAATTTCTATTAACTTCTTTAAATAAATTACCAATTCGAAAATAAAATAAAAATTGAAAATATTACATGCTAAATATGAAATCAATCATATTATAATTCTGCGTGTTCCTTCCTTAAGCCCCGTCCACACGGTCAGTTTTTTCAGAGAAGTGACAAACTTAATGACAAACTAAATGACGATAATTTCCTAGCGTCAGCAAACCGTCAAACTTTTCATCAGTTTTTTTATTCCAATATGTTGGATATCGTCATCAAAAAGTTTGTCAAACTATTTGCTGACGATAAAGTTTGAAGTACACACTGACTTTCCGGTAATAATATTTTTTTATTTGCGCGTCATTTTAGTTTATTACAGCTAGGTACACCTACAAAAACCTCAATTTTTTCAAACTTAGTATCTATCTAGTTACAATGGCTGACGACAGATTCTTTAATACTTGGTTGTAGTAGAATGTATTAGATCTAAGTTATAGGTAGGCTACGTTGTGAATTGTTTTCTATGATCTATTTTTGACTATCCTTTTCAAGACGATATTTTGTCATTAAAAACAAATTATTTTTTCTGGTTTCTTACTGTTCTAAATTTAAAAAATATACATACCAAGTTATATAATTTTTATTTTCACGATGTATTACATTAATTTTGACGAAACTGACGCCAGTGAACCTCAAACTTTTGGCGAGAAAAATTGACCGTGTAGACACTCCTTGAAAACTGACGATAAGTTTGTCATTAAGTTTGTCACTTCTCTAAAAAAAACTGACCGTGTGGACGGGGCTTTAGTGAGTGAGTCCGTTCGTTACGCTTTCAGTAATTAGATATAAGCAAAATCGGTATGCATGATACCACAAACTAAACATCCTATTAATGTCTTTTATATTTTGAACCTCTTATTTTCATTGTGTGTTTCAATTTGATTATATTTAGTAAAACGTGAGGCAATTGAAAGTGGGAGAAATGAAATGGGGGGAAGTGGATGTGGGGGAAGGGAAGGTGGGAGAAGAGAATGTGGGGGATAGTAATTTTGGGGAAATGAAGATGGGGGAAGTAAAGATGGAAGTAGTATTGGTGGGGAATGTGAAGGTGGGAGAGGTGTAGGACTGTAGGTGGGGAAAGTGTAGATGGGGGAAGTACAAATGGGGAAAGTGAATTTGTGGCAAGTGTGGTGGTGAAGAGTAGAAGGTGTAAATGTTGATGGTAGAAGTGTAACTAAAGGAAATGTAGGTGGTGGAAGTGTAAGTGGTGAAAGTGTACTTGGAGGAAGTGAAGGCGAGGAAAATGTAGGTTGAGGAAGTGAAGGTGGGGGAAATATAGGTGGGGAAAAGTAGGTGGAGGAAATGCAGGTGGGGGAAATGTAGGTGGAGGAAGCGAAGGTGGGTGAAATGTATGTGAGGGAAGTGAAGGTTGGGGAAATATAGGTGGGGGAAATGTAGGTGGAGGAAGTGAAGGTGGGGAAAATATAGGTGGGGGAAATGTAGGTGGAGGAAGTGAATGTGGGGAAAATATAGGTGGGGGGAAATGTAGGTGTAGGAAATGAGTGAAATGTAGGTGGGTGAAATGTATGTGAGGGAAGTGAAGGGGTGTGGGACAGTGGGGGAGGAACTGTGGAGCTAAAATCCAACTTGGTTTAGAAAAAATGTTGTATGGTGATAAACCGATAATGTCGGTCAGTCGGTCTGTCACAAAATACGTTAAACAGACACTCTATCAATAGTACCTCATAAAGTTAGTGTAAACCAAATTAATGTCTCCAATAAGTTATTTATAAGGGATTTAATCTATATACTATAATAAAATAAACCGTATCAGTCTGTCTGTTCGTCACAAAACGGGTTAAACAGACATTCGATCAATATCGCCCCATAAAGCTGGTGCTAATCGAGTACGTGATGTGACCAAGATAATTAAATACAAAGGATATTTTTTTCAGAAGCATGTTACTAAAAATATTTACTGCGTTTTATATGTTTTCTGTCTAAATAGGAGTTTTTTTATAATCAGTTATATCAGAACATTCTTGTTGATTCTCATCCCGTGGAATTTCCACGGGTATTGCTAGAACAAATTAATGTAAAAACTCATAAAAATCGAATTAAAAAGATAAAATAAAAAGAGGAAAGATGAACAAAGAAGTGACTTAAGAACAGTCACAGAAAACAGTCAAGTAAATGACCTGAATATTTTCACAATTACAATCATTTCCAATAAATTTATGATATTAAACCATTTCTAATTCTCACACTCAGCCTCTGAAAACCAAAATAAAAAAACTCTACCTATTATATTATCATACTAATGTATTTATATATGATGGTATAACAAGTGAAGCCTAATAATCTATATATATTGTGATTTTTTTAGCAATAGCATTCGTGTGTAGTTTAACTGCTAATTTAAAGTCAACAACCGGTTTGATTTCCCCTCTTTTCCACCATTTTTAAAAGATGCTTATCCATCAAATCTGTCAATTTCTGAATTGTATCAGACGTTATCGTCTTACAAGAGTCTTCAGTATCCTTCCAGAGCTCATCTTTCGACGATAACTGACGTCCTCCCACATACACATTCTGCTTCAGGATGGACTGAAGTTCTTCAATTGGGTTTGAATCTAGAGAGAGACTGGGCCATACCATCAACTTGTCATTGACGAACTTATTACTCCTCAGGAAACTCACAGTTCCCTTAGTAGAGTGAGAAGGAGCGTTGTTATGTATGAAAATAACTTTTTTTTAACGCAGCAGGTTTCTTTTTTAGCCAATTAAAAAATCCACAATTCAAAAAGTTAATATAAGAAGCAGAATTTATTTTTATTCCTTCTTGAATCCTGGAAGATCCGACCAGTTCATTTCCAATAGTCCCATACCAAATTATCACACCTCCACTTCCATGTTGACGTCAAATTCGTTGGTGATGTGGTGTGGTCAGTCAGTGCCGTCGAGAGTTTTCACGCATTTTGTCTTTGTAGAGTACTGTTTGGTAATCAGTTTTGAGGTACTTCTCAGCCCATAGTAACCTTGTGTGTATCCTTCGAAAGAGGCCTGGTAACAGGTGAAACATAAGAGGTAATTAGTTTCAGCATTCTATAGTTGGAGGTTTTTCCACACAGACTCTCTTAAAAACTGCATCACTAGTTTCCAATGGTTCCCTCTTGAGTTCTCTCTTGAACAAGGACAGTTATGTCTCGTAGCTATTTGGAATTTGTTCCTATCCTTGCGTGTAATACTTTTTCAGGGGATCAAAAATTAATTTCAACACTGTAAGTGGCCGTAAAAATAATAAATTCAATTTTACAGCATATATGATAATTTTTTGGGAAGTAGCGCTCTAGCGCTGCCGCTACATTCTGCTGTAGTGGAAGCGGCAGCGCCGCTGCTTTTCTGAAAGTGTAGTGGTAGCGGCAGCACCGCTGCTTTTCAAAGTAGCGCTGCCCACCTCTGGTTATAGGTACAGTTACAGAAAATTAAAATACCACCTATTCATGACGGTAGATAATATTTGGTACAGTGTTTTGAAATTGGTATCTGCGGTACTTTTTAGTAGATGGTTATTGTGGTTTACTATTTTACTAACTAAATGTTTTTAATTAAATTACCTACATAGGAATACCAAGTATAAAGAAACATAGCATACATAATGTGGACGCTCTGTTGGATTTGATTTAAGATTCTGTAACTCAGTGTAAAGAAATCAGTCAAGTAAATATCTGTTCATTTTTCAGATCTAATTTAGAAGTTGGAGCAATGCAGTTCAACATATTTATCAATAGCTTCATTCCTTTCCATATCGGGTAAATATACTTATAACATTAGGTGGAATATATATTCAATAAGGAATGAATTAATAATTTCTTTTCCTCTTCTTATAGATTGATGTGCTGTATTGGAGAAACAAATGGATATCAGTACAACGATGAACCTTTGCAAAAATTCGTGTTCAGGTAATAAATTTTTATGAATCATTGATAAAGAATTTCATGATGCATCATGACTTTACTTATCCAATCTAGACAAAAAAATGTCTCCCTATATTTGTAGAAGCATTCATGGTTCCATAGCATTTGCAAACTATAATTGTAATTAATCTGAATCTATTATCTTCTTTATTTTGCTAGTTTATAATTTCTGTTTGTTCTCCATAATATTAATATTCCTAATTTTTCTTCGTTACTCTTCTATTTAATGACTAAATATTTACTATTTAATATCAGAGATGGCAGACTCCACACAGTCACACCTACCAAGAACATTTCCTATATGCTGGATAACCTCCTCTGGCGCTACGACAAGACTCTCAGACCATCTCTTGGAGGTAAGACTCTCAGACCATCTCTTGGAGGTAAGACTCTCACACCATCTCTTGGAGGTAAGACTCTCACACCATCTCTTGGAGGTAAGACTCTTAGACCATCTCTTGGAGGTAAGACTCTCAGACCATCTCTTGGAGGTAAGACTCTCAGACCATCTCTTGGAGGTAAGACTCTCAGACTCTCTCATGTCTCATGTCTGACATGCATTAGAAATATTAAAACTAAAAATTTAAACCTATAATTTGTTTGTAGAAATTCTTAATCACGAAGAACGCATTTGAACTTCATTAATGGTTTTGAAACCTCTTTGAACTATAGTAAATGCCTAAGATGATATCTCCTTATAATTTATCTTAACTATATCAAGTTTCTTTGTTTCTCCGCCAGGTGCCCCCACAGTTGTCGAAATAGACATTAATGTGAAGAGTATGGGGGAGATTTCAGAAACAGACATGGTGAGTGAAAAAAAAAAAATTACCTGCCAATATTCTCTGCAGATTCTGTCCTAAATATATTTTTCTTTTCTCACAGACCTATGCAATGGACTGTTACTTCAGACAAAGCTGGCTAGATACGCGTCTAGCCTTTTCCAACAATGGAGAGTCCTTCACACTGTCGGTGTCAATGCTCGAAAAACTCTGGGTGCCCGACACCATCTTCTACAACGGCAAAAAGAGTCACTTGCACCTCATCACGACACCAAACAAGTTCATCCGCCTCCACCACACTGGAAGAATACTCTACTCATCTAGGTAAGGGACAGATATCTAGGAAAAGACACCTAAAACACTTTAATTACTCTACTCATCTAGGTAAGGGACAGATATCTAGGAAAAGACACCTAAAACACTTTAATTACTCTACTCATCTAGGTAAGGGACAGATATCTAGGAAAAGACACCTAAAACACTTTAATTACTCTACTCATCTAGCTAAGGGACAGATATCTAGAGAAAGACACCTAAAACACTTTAATTACTCTACTCATCTAGCTAAGGGACAGATATCTAGAAAAAGACAACTAAAACATTTTAATTACTCTACTCATCTAGCTAAGGGACAGATATCTAGAAAAAGACAACTAAAACATTTTAATTACTCTACTCATCTAGCTAAGAGACAGATATCTAGAAAAAGACAACTAAAACATTTTAATTACTCTACTCATCTAGCTAAGGGACAGATATCTAGGTAAATTGCTCGAAAACAATTGGTCGAATGATTGAATTACTTACTAATCACAGTGTTCGAATTTATAAAAGACCTTTAATTTTGAAGTGGAGCTGCAACTATTCGTCTTTGTTTCTTATTAGTTATTAATAATAACTGTATTTCATTTATTTCTTCGCTATTTATTATTAATGATTTACTATTAATCACTGCTTCTAATCCTTACTCCTTGTGTTCCTATTTTTTTCCTGAAAAGCGTTTGTGTGGTCATGAAGTGAATACTCCCTTCATGTTGTTATTGTCATAAAACCAAAATAATTTTGTAGATCAGTTTACAACTAGCCTTTATGTGGCACTTCAATAAGTGAGATAATTCAATTTACCATCAGTGCTCAGTAAGTTCACGGCAAGTACTCCACTGAAGAGAGCATATTGTGTCTTTCATTTGTTGTGATGGTGAGGGAGTACTTTAGTTATAGTAGGGTAATTTTTATCTCGAAAGTAAAGTTTTAATATATTTTTGAAAACTGTTCAGTTGATAATATTATTGGGTTGCTAATTGGAGAACATTTAAAAGTGGTTATATTTGTTGGTTTAGTATCATATTGTACGTGTATTGGGGTACGGTCAAGAGCACCCCCGGTCAACAGCCCCCCCGGTCATGAGCCCCCCCGGTCACGAGCCCCCCCGGTCACGAGCCCCCCCCCTCCATGTTTTTTTAATCCTTATTTACCTAGTTAAACAAATGAAGAACTACTTAGATAAAAATAACTGAGGGTTGCTAATGTAGTTTGTTGTATCCGCTAGATTGTTGTACTGCACACTTCATGATTGTTTAATGACCTAACAGGGGGGTTCGGGGGGCGGCACGCCCCCCGATATACATATATTTTATGTCTAATCAGTAATGAACTACAAAAGTGTCAATAAGGATTAAATAATATAGGTAAATAAGGATTTAAAAACAGGGGGGCTCGTGACCGGGGGGGCTCATGACCGGGGGGGGGCTCTTGACCGGGGGGGCTTATGACCTAGGGGGGCTCATGACCGGGGGGGCTCTTGACCGGGGGGGGGCTTATGACCGGGGGAGCTCTTGACCGGGGGGGCTTATGACCTACACCCACGTGTATTATGGTAGTTAATTGTAGGTGATCTTTTAGAAAGTGGGAGTATAGAATGGCTGTGCTGGGTATAGATTTCTCGACATATGTGGTGCATTGAAACTAGTTAACTTATTCGGTGAGAATAGTCTGAAAGTAACTAGATTCTATAAATTCTTTAAATTAATAGGTATACTTGAACATTGATTCATTTTTATATTTTTCTGGCTGTTTTATTTTGAGAAATCCTTAACCCTTTACGACCGTGTGTGTCAAATTAGTCACATACAAAATAGAGGACTGGACTGTGGTAAATTGAATGTGTGGAGCCTAGTGACGAATGTGACTATCGCGTCACATGCTAAAAAATCATGAAATTTAAAAATTGATTAAAATTAGTACATATATTGGATGAATACTAGATAACGGACCAGAGTCTGTTATCTTTACTTGGTTAAATTATTGTCCATTATCATTAACCTTGATTAAATTCTTAATATTGAAACAATAATTGGAATAATAATATTTTGGAATCATAGATACGATATTAAATTAGGATTTTAGCAATTTTTTTCCCCATTTTTTAATTACTTGTTCTTCACAATCTTAAAATGGATCGACCATATTTCTGCGAATAACTTCAGCCGATATGTAGACTAATAATGTATAATCAGTAATAGTATCTTTTTTAAGGTTGTATATTTATAAAAACTACAGGAAATTTATATTAAAACTAATGGAAACTTTTTCATCAATTCTTTCAATTGTTACCATATTTCTGGTCCGTTATATTCACTAGATTAATTTCTGGTCTGTTATCTTTACTTGTTCCCATATATTAACTATTTATTACTAACTATAGACACATTAGAAGTATATTTAAAATAAATCAAATTTTAAAAATTAATTCTGGTTGTAAATCAATTTTCTTTTTCTTCTGATGCATTCGAGCAATTGATCATTCAAGCAATTGTCCTTCGAGAAACTATTTTTCGACAAATTGTACATTAGAACAATATTGTTTATTCGAGTAATTGTAATTCGATCAATTGTGATTCGATCAATTGTCTTTCGAGCAATTTACCGGCTGCCAAGAACAGATATCACTGATGATGACACTTCGAACAATTCGTGACAGGGTGTAATTCATTGCTAAAATTTATTATTTATAATTATCATAGTAAGTCATAGACTGCAGTCGAATGGACAATAAATTAGTGAATGAGCGTTTATGAACACTGTGCATCTAAAACATTAATTTTCCAAAATATTATTTTATCAGCAATTCCAGACGATAAAAATGAAAGGCTTTTGTTGAAAGGACGCACCATTAATTAATTGTAACATGACCTTCCGAATGAGGCAGCGGAACTCCATTTTCCGGAGCCTATAAACCTGACTGGCATCACCTTGACTCAGAAAGAATCCATGCCAAATCCATTTATAACTCAATTGATGTTCGGTGATTAAAGTCAAAGGTGCCAAGTCAATTTACATAAATCTCTTCACTCGTCCCCGAAAAATAAGGTAATAAAAAAGGTGAAATTGACTCAAGAGCAGAGGACGCACGTGAATAAAAACAATTGGATGTGTGCCAGAGCACATATAGAGCCAGTGCTGGAAGCTGTCCATGGTTCCCTTGCTCCCAGGGTATCGTTACTCACATCTCTGTCATTAGTGTATTTAGTCTAGCTACGGTAATGGGAGGAGAAACCTTTGGAAGTGCATTGCATTGAACTTAACTGTGGTGAATGTTGTCAGCCTAGAGTGAAATAAGATGAGAAAAGTATGACGTCATAGATGACCTATTTAGATTAGGAAAATTAGCTGTCATGCTGATACTAAGAGATCTTTGCGAAGAAATGGCGTGCTTCTGCCAAGACTGTTTATGCTAAATATTATATGCGGACATAAGAACTCTTTTTAAGACTTTATTTAAATAAGAAAATATGTGTATGAAGCTGTCGTGTATGCATATGTAATTTAGTGGATTTACATTGCAATGAAAAAATAATGCATTATTTTCCTGGTTCCGAACATTCCTTATTCAAGAGTTTATTTATTTTGCCATCTTTAAAATTTCAGATTTAAAGAAAGTCCATCACAAACTATAGGAGTGTTATTTATGATATTTATTGCGATTCCAAATTTTGAGAACTTAACAGAAAAAATGATCTTTAAAATAAGAGAAATAATCCAATCCGATTAATTGAATTTTAATGTAAATTATGACTCTTGAGAAGCCAGCCAATCATGTAAGCTTATTTTATTTCATAAAGGCATTATATAATATTTTTAACTATTGGACTGAAATAAAAATAATAAGACTTGAACTTGACTGTAACTTCTTTCGATAGTTTTAAGCTGAAGGGAGAGTGAGGGTAAAGTAAAATATTTTGAAATATTAATTAATGGACTAACTATATGTTATAATAATATGATATAGTTTGTTATATATAATGATTGTTAAAAGCGCCATCAAGGGATAAATAGATCAAGGTTTTCGTGTTATTGTAGTCATCTTGCAGGCCCCAAATAATAACGTAAAATAGTTTTAACTCTTCGACTAAGCTTATTTATTCAGTGTTCCAGTGCCTGTTGCCAGAGTTAGTTCATATTCCATTATCAAAGTTCGAAGTAGTGAATGAATTAAAAGTTTTGAAATTCATTCACAGCTTAATTATCTCTTCACTCAGTATAGTAGAGTAATTAGTAGATCTTAATTATGCTCTGAAATATTTTAGGCAGTATAGGTTAAGCTCCAAGTTATTGGTTGGTTCCACATTTTCGGACACGTAAGAAAAGAAAATATTACTATTATTATTTACTTCTAATCTAATTGGTAACATTAAACCTGAATGTATCAACAGTAAAAAAATATAAATAAAATGAAAAAAATCTATAGAATATTTAATATATCATTTTATCGAAAAATTGTGGTGAATAAATGTTTTTTATAATTCAATATTTCGGATCATATTGAAATGTTAGCTTCATTGGAGTGTAAATAAGAAGACAGTTCAGAAGCAGGGCACTCCCTTACATAGAGATGAGTAAAGAAAGATGAGGTTTTCTTTAGGAAAACATTGAAGAAATCTGCTAAAATTTATTTCCATGGTAGATATACACTCTAAAGAACATATTGATGAGAAATCTGAAACAGGACATGTTAATTTTTTTTGCAAATAAGAAAAAGTGAAAATTTAGATTTTTTCACAAGACGCTAGCCTTGATGTTTATAGACTGTAGAATCGTAGATTGTAACAGGTCCGGTAGAGGACAAAATAGTAAATTATTATAATTTTAATATTAGTTTTATAAAAATCATAACAGTTAATATCTATTCTTGATGTTCCTAATTCAATTTATACAACTTTTAGTGAAAATATGCATTCGCCCTGACAAAATCCTTAACAGTTTTTAAGCATTTAAGCTGCAGCAAAACAAGAGGTTAAACCGACTTTGTTTCTATTTATAGTTAGGAAGAGTTTAAAAAATACATTACGTTAAAAGTGACTTCCAAACTTCTAAGTGACCCAAATATTTCCAAAGTATTTTCTTCTGAAGTTAATAATACACTCGTGTCTTTGCCTGCCTGTGGTAAATACTCTTTGAGGTAACGAACTGAGGAGGAGATTGCAGTGGGGGGTATAAAATGCTGTGGCAGAAAATTTAGTAAATAACATGATATTAATTAGGACTTATAGTAGACAATACGGTTATTAAGCATATATAATTAACAAAATTGATAAATGTAAATGATGATCTTAGATATTCAAGATGGTGATTCTCTCAATGGTATACTGATAATAACTAAACTTTCTTAATTTCAAATTATCAGAGAATAAAAGTAGTCTTTTTGTGCATTATATTACATATTAAATAATTGGTTTAGTCTAATACATCAGAGTTAGGTGAAAATGGCCTTCTATAAATAATTAAATGTGAAGAAAAGAAAATCTTTTAAAATTGTCGATACCAATGTCTGTTTGAACTTTGAACTCATCTTACAACTATTTGACATACATATTGTATAATCATTTCATCCTTCCCAACTTAGGAAATTATGACCTCTGGCTGAATAACCTCACAGTCCTCGGAAAGTGGGTGTTAGTCATTACACACGATATGTCAATCATAAACTTTTGAGGGTCATATCGTGTCATAACCCACATTACCGTCCAGTAACCGAGTACTGTGAGTGTCCGGTAAGTCACAGGTTACCCCAGTTGCCGTATTTATTCCCCAGACTGACGGTACACGCCACCTGCCCTATGAACCTCATGGACTACCCAATGGACACCCAGGACTGCCCCTTGAAAATAGGCTCATGTGAGTGAAAAAGCTACTGCTTTGCTCTTCATTTCAACGATATAATGTGGTTGAAGTAGTTACTAAATGGTAGCTTTTATAAAAATCATGAAAAGGATCATTTGTTTGTTTTGTTTATTTTAGTCTTAAGTCTTTTCAGTGCCAGTCTTGATTTATAATTAAAAACAAATTTATATACTAATATTTTATTTAAGATGTATGTTTAAATGTTCTACATGAAACATAAAAAAAGTTGCTAGTAAAATTTATCAGTCATAGTATTAAACTTTCCCAAGGTAACTAACTATATTTTCATTATTTAATTAGAAGCGGTAATAATAAAACGAACTCTACTTGGAGTGCAGAGTGTGACGTCACTGTATTTTCACATATATGCCTTCAATGCTATCGAAATTCTAGCGTTATTTTACGGTAATAACCGTTAATTCCAAAGTTTGGTTTAAGCAGCTACAGGGGTGAGGAGTGGGAAGGTCAGTGAGACGGGCACGACTTGTTTGCTCTGTTGTTAAATTAGAACAAACTTTCCTAACGACTGTGTCACTGTTTTCAGTTGCATATAGCACCAAAGATGTGATTTACAAATGGAATGGCAAACGTCAGGTGGTGTTTGCATCCGACATGAAACTCTCTCAGTTCAACGTGATTTCGGCACCCTCGTGGTTCATGAACACGTCCAGAAACACAAGTAGGTGTGAGGTGATGAACTTGTTGTAGTTGTCTAATCGACTAAGAAACTTTAAAGTAATAAATATTTAGAAGTGAATTTTACTTAATACTGTAAGCAATAAAGAAAAAAACAATGTAATAAAAAATCAAATCCTACAAAGTCATTCAATGTAACATTTTATTTCTAAATTTCTATTTTTAAGGTAACCTTTTCTTATTTTTCAGACGATTACTCGACTTTGTGTGCCAGTTTCTACCTTCAGAGACGCATGGGTAACTTCTTCATCCAAGTGTACGGGCCCTGCATGTTGCTGGTGGTGCTCTCTTGGGTCTCATTTTGGTTAAACAGAGAAGCTACAGCGGACAGAGTGTCCCTGGGTCAGTTTATTACTTTAATTGATTGCTCTTCATTTAACTGAAGTGGTTATTTAAAAGAAACTCTGACAGAAAGAAAATTCCAAGACGGTAGGTGGCGCTCCTGGAGATTCTTGCTGCACTAAGTCAGCTGTCAACGGTGTACTAACCGGTAATTAGCAACTATGACATTAGTATTCTTTGCTTCTAACCTAAGGCATTTAATTATCATCATTGTAACACAATATTGTAACAGAAAATGTTGATTGTGGTGATTTCGATAACAATATTAGTAAGAAGAAATTTAAACCTTAATCTTCAAAGAAGTACAATCAACAGATTAACCTTTCACCGACAGTAAATCATCACAGTGACTCTTTTCTCTGATAGTACATCATCACAGTGACTCTTTTCTCTGATAGTACATCATCACAGTGACTCTTTTCTCTGATAGTACATCATCACAGTGACTCTTTTCTCTGATAGTAAATCATCACAGTGACTCTTTTCTCTGATAGTACATCATCACAGTGACTCTTTTCTCTGATAGTACATCATCACAGTGACTCTTTTCTCTGATAGTACATCATCACAGTGACTCTTTTCTCTGATAGTAAATCATCACAGTGACTCTTTTCTCTGATAGTACATCATCACAGTGACTCTTTTCTCTGATAGTAAATCATCACAGTGACTCTTTTCTCTGATAGTACATCATCACAGTGACTCTTTTCTCTGATAGTAAATCATCACAGTGACTCTTTTCTCTGAGGGTACATCATCACAGTGACTCTTTTCTCTGATAGTACATCATCACAGTGACTCTTTTCTCTGATAGTAAATCATCACAGTGACTCTTTTCTCTGATAGTAAATCATCACAGTGACTCTTTTCTCTGATAGTAAATCATCACAGTGACTCTTTTCTCTGATAGTACATCATCACAGTGACTCTTTTCTCTGATAGTACATCATCACAGTGACTCTTTTCTCTGATAGTAAATCATCACAGTGACTCTTTTCTCTGATAGTACATCATCACAGTGACTCTTTTCTCTGATAGTACATCATCACAGTGACTCTTTTCTCTGATAGTAAATCATCACAGTGACTCTTTTCTCTGATAGTAAATCATCACAGTGACTCTTTTCTCTGATAGTAAATCATCACAGTGACTCTTTTCTCTGATAGTACATCATCACAGTGACTCTTTTCTCTGATAGTACATCATCACAGTGACTCCTTTCTCTGATAGTACATCATCACAGTGACTCTTTTCTCTGATAGTACATCATCACAGTGACTCTTTTCTCTGGTAGTAAATCATCACAGTGACTCTTTTCTCTGATAGTAAATCATCACAGTGACTCTTTTCTCTGATAGTACATCATCACAGTGACTCTTTTCTCTGATAGTACATCATCACAGTGACTCTTTTCTCTGATAGTAAATCATCACAGTGACTCTTTTCTCTGATAGTACATCATCACTGTGACTCTTTTCTCTGATAGTAAATCATCACAGTGACTCTTTATTCTGATAGTACATCATCACAGTGACTCTTTATTCTGATAGTACATCATCACAGTGACTCTTTTCTCTGATGGTACATCATCACAGTGACTCTTTTCTCTGATAGTACATCATCACAGTGACTCTTTTCTCTGATAGTACATCATCCCAGTGACTCTTTTCTCTGATAGTACATCATCACAGTGACTCTTTTCTCTGATAGTACATCATCACAGTGACTCTTTTCTCTGATAGTACATCATCCCAGTGACTCTTTTCTCTGATAGTACATCATCCCAGTGACTCTTTATTCTGATAGTACATCATCACAGTGACTCTTTATTCTGATAGTACATCATCACAGTGACTCTTTTCTCTGATAGTACATCATCACAGTGACTCTTTATTCTGATAGTACATCATCACAGTGACTCTTTATTCTGATAGTACATCATCACAGTGACTCTTTATTCTGATAGTACATCATCACAGTGACTCTTTTCTCTGATAGTACATCATCACAGTGACTCTTTATTCTGATAGTACATCATCACAGTGACTCTTTATTCTGATAGTACATCATCACAGTGACTCTTTATTCTGATAGTACATCATCACAGTGACTCTTTTCTCTGATAGTACATCATCACAGTGACTCTTTTCTCTGATAGCACATCATCACAGTGACTCTTTTCTCTGATAGTACATCATCACAGTGACTCTTTTCTCTGATAGTAAATCATCACAGTGACTCTTTTCTCTGATAGTACATCACCACAGTGACTCTTTTCTCTGATAGTACATCATCACAGTGACTCTTTTCTCTGATAGTACATCATCACAGTGACTCTTTTCTCTGATAGTACATCATCTCAGTGACTCTTTTCTCTGATAGTACATCATCACAGTGACTCTTTCCTCTGATAGTACATCATCACAGTGACTCTTTTCTCTGATAGTACATCATCACAGTGACTCTTTATTCTGATAGTACATCATCACAGTGACTCTTTTCTCTGATAGTACATCATCACAGTGACTCTTTATTCTGATAGTACATCATCACAGTGACTCTTTTCTCTGATAGTACATCATCACAGTGACTCTTTTCTCTGATAGTACATCATCACAGTGACTCTTTTCTCTGAAAGTACATCATCACAGTGACTCTTTTCTCTGATAGTACATCATCACAGTGACTCTTTTCTCTGATAGTACATCATCACAGTGACTCTATTCTCTGATAGTACATCATCACAGTGACTCTTTTCTCTGATAGTACATCATCACAGTGACTCTTTTCTCTGATAGTACATCATCACAGTGACTCTTTCCTCTGATAGTACATCATCACAGTGACTCTTTTCTCTGATAGTACATCATTACAGTGACTCTTTTCTCTGATAGTACATCATCACAGTGACTCTTTTCTCTGATAGTACATCATCACAGTGACTCTTTTCACTGATAGTACATCATCACAGTGACTCTTTTCTCTGATAGTACATCATCACAGTGACTCTTTTCTCTGATAGCACATCATCACAGTGACTCTTTTCTCTGATAGTACATCATCACAGTGACTCTTTTCTCTGATAGCACATCATCACAGTGACTCTTTTCTCTGATAGCACATCATCACAGTGACTCTTTTCTCTGATAGTACATCATCACAGTGACTCTTTTCTCTGGTAGTACATCATCACAGTGACTCTTTTCTCTGATAGTACATCATCACAGTGACTCTTTTCTCTGATAGTACATCATCACAGTGACTCTTTTCTCTGATAGCACATCATCACAGTGACTCTTTTCTCTGATAGTACATCATCACAGTGACTCTTTTCTCTGATAGTACATCATCACAGTGACTCTTTTCTCTGATAGTACATCATCACAGTGACTCTTTTCTCTGATAGTACATCATCACAGTGACTCTTTTCTCTGAAAGTACATCATCACAGTGACTCTTTTCTCTGATAGTACATCATCACAGTGACTCTTTTCTCTGATAGTACATCATCACAGTGACTCTCTTCTCTGATAGCACATCATCACAGTGACTCTTTTCTCTGATAGTACATCATCACAGTGACTCTTTTCTCTGGTAGTACATCATCACAGTGACTCTTTTCTCTGGTAGTACATCATCACAGTGAGTGACTCTTTTCTCTGATAGTACATCATCACAGTGACTCTTTTCTCTGATAGCACATCATCACAGTGACTCTTTTCTCTGATAGTACATCATCACAGTGACTCTTTTCTCTGATAGTACATCATCACAGTGACTCTTTTCTCTGATAGTACATCATCACAGTGACTCTTTTCTCTGATAGCACATCATCACAGTGACTCTTTTCTCTGATAGTACATCATCACAGTGACTCTTTTCTCTGATAGTACATCACAGTGACTCTTTTCTCTGATAGTACATCATCACAGTGACTCTTTTCTCTGATAGCACATCATCACAGTGACTCTTTTCTCTGATAGTACATCACCACAGTGACTCTTTTCTCTGATAGTACATCATCACAGTGACTCTTTTCTCTGATAGTACATCATCACAGTGACTCTTTTCTCTGATAGCACATCATCACAGTGACTCTTTTCTCTGATAGTACATCATCACAGTGATTCTTTTCTCTGATAGTTCATCATCACAGTGACTCTTTTCTCTGATAGTACATCATCACAGTGACTCTTTTCTCTGATAGTTCATCATCACAGTGACTCTTTTCTCTGATAGTACATCATTACAGTGACTCTTTTCTCTGATAGTACATCATCACAGTGACTCTTTTCTCTGATAGCACATCATCACAGTGACTCTTTTCTCTGATAGCACATCATCACAGTGACTCTTTTCTCTGATAGCACATCATCACAGTGACTCTTTTCTCTGATAGTACATCATCACAGTGACTCTTTTCTCTGATAGTACATCATCACAGTGACTCTTTTCTCTGATAGTACATCACCACAGTGACTCTTTTCTCTGATAGTACATCATCACAGTGACTCTTTTCTCTGATAGTGCATCATCACAGTGACTCTTTTCTCTGATAGTGCATCATCACAGTGACTCTTTTCTCTGATAGTACATCATCACAGTGACTCTTTTCTCTGATAGTACATCATCACAGTGACTCTTTTCTCTGATAGTACATCATCACAGTGACTCTTTTCTCTGATAGTACATCATCACAGTGACTCTTTTCAGACTATTTTCCACTTTTCCAGTTATTATTCCCTGATCTCTTACCCCAAAACTATGACATATTCTAACTAAAAATATTGGTGTCTGCAACTATCCAGTGCCCATGTAAGATGGCACAAACGCACCAAGAGCCATTCTTGGCCCCGAGACTTCATTGCCCACATAATTTTTTTTTAGCGATTTACATAAGTTAACTTTATTTTGTACGAAATGGTACTCTCAGCAGCAACTGTTGCTTTAGGCATAGATAAAAAATTTATATTCAGTAATTAAATAGTTCATTGGTGGCTTTAATCACTGACATTTGATGAAAATCATTCTTTTAAATTCAGTTCAATAATTTATTACATATGTATTTTTTTAGTAAACTTTAGAATAATTCAGTCTCTCCTTTACGATTCACGTCGGTTATAGAAAACGAAGAAATTTGCCGTACCTTGTTTTTATCACAGTTGTCTGTTACGCTGAAGGTCCCAGGTTCGAGCCCAGGTAGGCACAGTTCCTTCTATTCATCGAAAATATAAGAGATACTATAAAAATATACAGTAAAATCTTATGATTCTTGTGGTATATACCTGACAAAAAGGAGTTATTCCTGGGATATTAAGGGAATATCCCAGGGAAGAAATATTTATTCCTGTGATACTCCCCTATAATATCCCAGGAACAAATCATTGTTGCCAGGGAAATGCGTACCACAAATTAGCAAAATAACCAAATTACTTTCAATTAATTAACGCTTTAAAGACAATAATTTTTCATTAAAAAATACGAATTAAGAGATTCTGCCAGTTGAAAAGTAGAATTTTAAAACATATCACGAATTGTGAAGAAGGCCAAATTGCTAACTATCCTCAAATAATAATGAGAATGATTTGAAAATTCTATACAATTTAAGTTAATCGGAAAATACTGATTAGGTCAGATGACATTTAATTGCTTAGGTTTTTATAAAAATATAACTTAATCCATTAATACTATTACCATTGTAATTTTTAAGATTCTTTTTATGTAAATATATATAATTCATTTTAACACATTCCATTAAAATTGATATCGCTGTTTAGTATGAGACCCCAAAAGTTTATTCATTTTTCGTTCACTGTATTTTTTTTTCACAAAAGTTGCTCCCACCAGGGCTCGAACCTGGGACCTTCTGCGTGTAAAGCAGACGTGATAACCACTACACTATGAGAGCTGGCGATGTGATGAATAATTTAAACGCTTATGTACAGTTATTTTTTTTTTTTTCAATGAGTGAAGTTCAAGGAAAATTGTATCCGTAATGATTTTTTAACAGTTTTCTAATTCAACATTTACAAAAAAAAAACTTTGTAATTGTAATGCTTGTAGATATTTTAAAGGTCATGTCCAGGCTACAGGGAATAAATGAGTTTATTACATAATATTTAGAACTAAAGTCTAAAATCGTAAATCTGAAACCCGATTGAAACTTGGTTCCGTTTATGTATTTTTAAAGTTATTCATACTCTGTGTACAACAAATAATTACTTTTTAAGTTATGCGAATAACAAGATCACAAACAAATATATAAATAAATTCCTATGTTATTCGTACGGGGGAAATATTGCCGATCGAACAATATTGTTCGGTTGTAAATTTGAAATCTAACATAATCCATTGATAAGATAAAGTTTATATCACAAGTAGGTAACCAACATACACGACAGTTGTCACAAATTCCAGGTTTTTAACCACAGTTCCTGATGATGAATAGACAATCTCTAATCCTATAAAATCTGCAAAGTCGAGTTTATATCTGGAAATTTCTGTAGTAATTTTCCTCCAGTCTTTTTTCGGACTCTCTAACTCCAGAAAAAAGAAGAGTAAAGTAACTATAAATTATAATACTGGTAAAGTGCCTCAGTAAAATGGCAATGTGACGCAACTGGAACTAAATCTAATTTCGACATACCTTATTTCAATTTATATGTATTCATTAGAAAAATGAAAACTTTTTGATAATTTTTTTCCTTGAATCAGAATTACTTTATTTCGTTTTAAAGTTCCAACATTAGGGATGCAAGTGGTGCTGATTTTGTGATAAAGCGTTACAATAAAATATATTAAATTAAAGATGTTTCTTCAATAGTTCTGTGAGGTCACTGGTTGACTTGTAAATAAGAATAATGATGTAATGTCGTTACCTTCCTGTCCTAAATACTAGCAGCTGACTTTTCTTTCCTCCCTAAGGTGTAATGACGGTACTGACGATGACTTTTCTGGGTCTGGAGGCCAGGGCAGACTTACCCAGGGTAGGGTACGCCACCGCACTCGATATCTTCGTATGGATATCATTCGTGTTCATCTTCGCTACGATAATAGAGGTATGATTAACAACTGATCTTTTGGATAGGAAAGAGGAATACATATTAGTAATGTCTACTTCATATTACTATAATTATTGACTTATTGCATACAAGATATATCTAATTAGCAAAAATAAATATTTCTCCTATAAAAATACCACATGGTTATTTGATGTTTTGACTGCACACAAGGTGGCGCTGTCTCTACATTGTCTATCGTTTTTAGCATAGGTATAGTAAGGGTTGCAATAAAATATTGGAAATATAACTCATTTTTTATTGAGAAAATGAAAATTAATTCCTGTTATTCATAATTTCCCTGAAATATTGTAAAAGTAAGAGAACCTGCTTTTTACAATTGCATTGACTGTGAGTGAGTAGTGTGTTCTTTATCATGAAATAATTGCAGAAATATTATAACAACAGTACGCTATCTTTTACTTGTTAGAAACTAATCAAGTAACAATTGGAATTTGTGGTTTCATTTAAAACTTATTACTATTGTACTCTTATTGTACTCTTGATAAACTTTATCTCGTTTCCATAAAAAAAATTTTGTTTCGTCATAAAATTTTCTTTGAAGTTTTAATAATGAGAACTCCTGCAAAATATCATTGCTAAATCGTGGACATTCTTACTTCGTGGAATTATTTCTCACGCATCTCCCACGAATTAAATGAGTCTAATGAGTCTAAGAATTAAAGGATGAAGTAATGACGCTAGAAAGAATTTTAAAAATTGTACATATAGCCAGTATTTACTATGGGTTATTTTCCAGTACGCCTTCGTGCATTACTTCACTAAATACGGCTATGGGGAAGAGTACTTCAGCGAAACTTCAGAAGACGAAACCACGGAAACTTACGTGGATTTCAACAAAGATATCACGGATAATATCCAAGAGGTTTGTAAAATACTTATTCTATGTCCATTAACATTTCAATTGGCTGTAAGTTCATAATGATGAATGTACAGTTTAGTTTGTTTGTACCGATAATAACCCCAGGGGCTCTATCCTGAAACTGTCTGTGGTGAATGGAAGAGAAGGGACTTGCACGGTTACATTTAGATTATGGTTGTCTTTCTTTAATTTTTACAATGTTATCATTTTTTTAAACGATGTATGCCAATTTTTGAGGAAAGCGCTAGTAGGTCTGATATTTTTGTGTTAGGTAGACTTCATTTACTATCACCTCTTCATTTTCCTCTTCCTTTTACTCTTCCTCCCGTGAGTGCAGTCATGGGTGAATTGTGTCCCTCAATGTCGCATTCCTTGCTAGAGGACTATATTCACGGAGTAGCTTTTCTGCATTCATGAAGTTGAAAAATATATAATGGAATAATGGAATGAAAATAACCCGTTAATGATAGTGTTAAGGCTAAATGCCTTTAACTTTTTCAGGCTATCTTTAATTTCTATAAGCAACTTTAATGACAGTGGTTATTTTCTGTACAATAATAAGTAGCAGGCTTAATGTCTTACTGCTGACTTCTAAAAGTATACAAGGTATGAGAGTGGCTCTTTGAATAAAGTCACCTTCAACCAATTGGTTCCTTGTCAACCTTTCATTGATTTCATGTTTTATCACTGCAACACACAAAAACAAACAAAGTAGTTTTCTATTGCTTAGTATACTATGAGTAGGCTGACCATGGTTGCTGAAAGAGCTCCTACATAAAGTCTTATTATTATCCACAATGGAATTTATTATCATATTCTACATTATTCTATAAAATTAACACCACACAAAACTCATTCGATTGTCCCCTACCTAAAATTCAATAAATTGTAAGTAAGTTTCTTAATAATACCTGACTGACGAAGAGCCTAATTTCTTGATAACTTTACCTTCAGCAGATCAAAAGTTCGAGTCCCAGTTTGTCTCCTCCTCCTCCAGTTCGCTACAACGCCTTCAAGTGGCTCAAATCGGAGGAGAATTGCTACAAGTGCCAATGCTGCTGTTGTCACATGAAGCCTCGGGACAGAGTTAGTCCCGAGCAGTACAAGAGGGTTAACTTCGTTCCAATACATCCTAATAGCTATCGAATCGAGAGAATTGAGAACTTACCAGACGTACAAGACTGCCATATCTGCCGAGTACAGAATGACGTTCCAAACCTCTACTGTGAAGGCCCGATGAGTTCTAACTATGCTACCTGTACAGACCCCCACTGTAGACAGAACATTGCCGAGTCTCGGGAGTCCGTGAGAAATGGCTACAGCTATGCTGAGATGAAACAGAAACAACATATTGGCAGTAAAATATCCTTGTTTTACGCTATCAAAGAAAAACGTAAGCAGTTCAAGTTGTTAGCCAGATATGACAGAAAGAAATCCAGCACAACTTCGGTAAGATTATCAAGAATGAACAATAATCTTTTTGTTATGAACAAATTCAAAATTTTTATCAGTACGAGCATTAATTCATGTAGGCACCTATTTCATAATCGTTACAATTTTTTTTCTTTCAGGAGGTGTTGAAGAAAGAAAAGTTGAAGGCAAAATCCAAGGTTTCAAGCAGACCCATCAGATCGAGCAGACGCAAGTTTAACTCTGTGTCAAAGATAGACAAAATATCTAGGTACATTTTCCCTATTTCGTACTCGCTGATTAACTTCATCTACTGGTATATTTACCTCAGTCACTCCTACCAGGCACACCCTTGAGTAAAGTCTCTCTTTGCATGTTCAGGCACACACAAAATACTGGCAAAAATACCTTTAGTTGTTAATTGCGCGAGGTAAATAATAATAATCATCGTTAGCACTGGTATAATTGCCCATTGTGTGACTGTAATATACGTATAAGCAAGATAAAAATATAATATAATTATTTATTTTTAGATTTCGTCTTCCAAATTACATCTAATCACCTAATCTAAACTGTAAATAGATCATGAAATGTTGTGGAAAATTTGAAGATTAGCGCATTTTCACTTCAAAATCAATTAACAAAAATGCAAAAATCATTGTTTCTCTTTCAGTAGTGTGTAAAAACAAATAAAATGTATATTTAATCCATAAAAAGATTTGGTGCTGCTAAGATTTATTATTTCCCTAATATATATAGAATTAACATTTAGTTTGCAAATTATGTGAATTATCATTCAATCCGCCAAAGATATTTTACTACAATATCTTTGAATCATCTACATGTTCAACTATCCAATGATTCAGTCTATAAATAATATTTAGCATATTAGTTCGTATACTATTTGTATTCCATATGCTCTAATTACTTCTTTAGAGCATATCACATTCAGATACATTGACTGAAAAATTCTCTCTTTATTGCAATCATACCACAAACCAAAGAAATAAAAATTACTCAATCTCATCAATTATCACTATGCATCTTCAATTTCTATTTTGAAATGAGAGAAAAAAGATTCTCTATTGGTCCTATATGCAGCTATCCCCTTCCACTGATTCAGCAGTAATGATGTCATAACAAGATGGAAGCCTTTACAAATGTAGTACTCTCTTGCAAGCACAAGTACTGCTTTAACTTCCCTTATTGGACAGTGGTGCAGATACTTACAAAGCAACTTAAACAGCACACAGCAGAGGTAAACGATCTGTGAGTTCTCCTTTTTTGAACTCCAACAGTTGGGCTTTTGAAGAAGTGGCACGGACATTGGTGTCCTTTTCGACAGCGACCAGTACATGTCTTCGGAAGTCGAACACTGGGTCATGATTTCATTTGATCGGAGCGAATTACTACGACAAAATAAAAGTTATCATCTTCTTAAATCTAAGAGCTAGGTCTTATGTATCCCTTATCGCTTTCAAAGAGTTAGAGCTTTCAATGGTGTTCGGTGAACGACTGTACGTCATATCTTCTAACTTTAAAAAATAACCGAAGATGGTTTATATCAAATTTCTACCTTACTTTCTGATTTCTACATAACAAGTACACATTGAAATAATGAGTTCAACTCAATATCTCTTTGTTTAAGTCAATTGGATATGAAGGCATCCCTTTAATTACTCCACATCTTCTCAGTGTGACGGTCTTTTGACATTAAATCTTCATTATTTGAGTCTAATGCTTACGAGGACAGACTCTGAAAAAGGCTACATTGAATACCAGGAAAGATATGCGACCATTTTTCCTAATTTCAATGGTACCATGTAAATCTAATTTTCATTTGTATTCTCTGAATTCTTTTAAATTGAATAGATATTTATTCAACCTGAAGCTTCTACCTCAAATAAATGTATTGAAATTGAAGTAAACCACATATTTATTAATTACTATATAAAAAAAACAAGGGACTCCTAAAAGCAGTCACACTGGGAAAGTAGCTCCATGAGCAAACTCATCTACCATCATCGGTGACAATTAATTCTCATGGATGCAGAAAAGATGCTCCGTAAATGCAGTCACTTACCGAGAGTTGTGACGAAAAGGGACACAAGCACCAGTGACTGCATTCACGAAGAGAAGAGGAGAATGAAGAGGTGATAGTAAATGAACCATACGAGCATACCTAACACAAAAATCAAAGACCTCTTAGTTGACCTCTATAACTACAAGTGGCGTTAAAAAAAGGATAAACATGAAAAAAAACTGAAAAAGACAATAAATGAATAATGCTCTCAATGCAACATATACATTAGTAACGAGAAAAGAGCACCCATTTTCTTCCATCATCCAAAAAGAAATTTACCCTGGGGGCTAAATCACAATAAATATCATCAAGTTATATTTATTTATCCATAAATGAATATGAGTGTTTATACATATGATATGAAAATGCTAAAAAGTTTCAACAAATTACAATAATATTTCTTCTTAAATTTAAAGGTAGGCACAATCGAAGTATATAAATCTTAATATATCTAAACAGTGATAGTTATATTTATTGTATGGGGGTTGGTTTTTAAGTTAAGTTTATCAGACTATATTAAAAAAACTCTTACAGATTATCATGTACCAATCATAAAGTGAAAAACATTAGAACAACCAAATTAATTATTTTCGAGAAATATAACCTGACAATAGTATTGGTCATTATTATTCCAAGCAATGGAAAGATGGAAACATTTTTGGGGCACATAATTAACACTGGTTTATTTTGTTCAATGTCTTTTTATTAGTTTATTTTATCAAGGTTTGATTGTTTCATTAGGTTCTTCTGGTTATAATGCATAAAAATGATTATCAAATTATTATTATCATTTCGCCTATCTTAATTAAAATAGAAGTTAAAAACCATCGCACCGTGCCACATAATATGACTATCACTGTTAAGATATATAACTAACTATTGAATGACTTCAGAAATATATTAAAAGATAACGTTAGCTACCAGGCTAGCATTCTATAAATAATAAATAACAAGAAATGTATTGCACAATCACAATATTTAACTAGTCGATAGAACTCTATTAAATGCTAACTACGTTCACTAACACCCTATTTATGTATATAACGGTGGTACTTGAACAACATATATACTATATTTCATATCTAGTATATTGGTAAATTGCCTGCTGAAAATATTCATAAAAAGCTATATTAATATAATATGAAACATATATAAATTAGAAATGCATTTTTTATCTAAGTTTTATTTTTTGATAATCTCAAGAAAGCTTCCTAAAGACACCATTAAGTAGCTACAGGGTGACACAAAACTTCTGCAACACAATTTTTTTAATTGTAAGTGAATTACTTATATGTGTTCTTATTTTTTTTTTCTTATTTTAAAGAAGTTAATGGCCTTTTCAATGGAAAGCCAAAGCTGTTATAGAAGAATTTCACGGAGCAGGAAAGTTCGCATCTGATTAAACACGATGGAATTCTGCGTGTGGTAAGTATTGAAGAAGAATGTATACAGATATTCTCGTGCAAATTTATTATAGAAACTAAACTGTTAAGCGAAAACTCAAATGAAAATGGGCAAAACTGCTAATGGATGAGTTGTGTGCATCGGTTGAAGCAACTCCGACAGATTGGAGGTCGTCATTCGAATAAGAGAAGAAGAGAAGAATTTTGAATAAACTTCTTTACATGTCTTCTCAGTGTTCTCTAAAACATGTCTTAAGCACTTTTCGTGTTGTTTTACCTATTTAAATGTTTTATCTGATATATTTTGTTTGTCTCAGAACTATTGTGTCACCCTGTATATCCTACAGTCAAGGACACCCCCTATAGGAAGGATGGAATGCAAGGTATCTGGGGTTACTTGGCCAAGGTTTTGGGGGTTACTTGGCAAGGTGGTCCCCCGACACAGTAACAGTAACGGACTGGTTACCTATAACCTTGGAGGAGTTGGTGGTCTGTACTATCGTTACTTTATTACCATCCAGAGTAGTCCTGTCACCAGACTCAACACTACCCGCGTCAGAACCAGTCATCTGCTTCTGTCTGCGGGTGTTAGGAACCCTGAGGGTGTTGTTCGTGGTGCTAGGTGGGTTGCTGGACGGGGCGGAGTCGTGAGAGGCGAAAGAGAGACAGGATTGGTTCCGAGAGTGGACCACACGATTGATGTCCGGGTTCTGGGAGATGGACCCCTCTCTGGACCGGTAACTGGGAGGTTGGCTGAAAGTGGAGTCACGACCTATTGTGTCAGTGTTGGCTGTGTTCCTGTGAATTGAGTAACTAGTTAATTATTTAGAAAATAACTGCACACTGAAGGCAATGAATGACAGTTATTGAAATGCAATAAAGCTGTTTTCATTTTCCACTCACCCCCGGGTTTGGTTTGCTGTGCGGTAGGAGGGTGGGGGAGGCACTGGGTGAGGGGGAAAGTGGGGGTGGTTGGTGGGGTTGGTTCTGTCCATCAGCAGGAGGCGGAGGCGATACTCCTGCATGGAGGCTTGGTAGGAGGGGGGTGGGGGGCGGTAAGGGAAACCCGGGTACATCATTGCTGTGGACAATCACTTGATTAAATAATAACAGAACCTTGAGTCACATGTTATGAATTACTGATGAATATTAAAGGCAGAAAATTAGAGTATTATAATATCAAGAAAAATAACCACTGCATTTATCCATGTGATATTATGGTGTGTTACTGCTTGGTACTTACCGGAGTACGGGTACTGCGGTACTTACCAGAGTAAGGGTACTGCGGTACTTACCAGAGTAAGGGTACTGCGGTACTTACCAAAGTAATGATACTGCAGTACTTACCAGAGTAAGGGTACTGCGGTACTTACCAGAGTAAGGGTACTGCGGTACTTACCAAAGTAATGATACTGCAGTACTTACCAGAGTAAGGGTACTGCGGTACTTACCAGAGTAATGATACTGCAGTACTTACCAGAGTAAGGGTACTGCGGTACTTACCAGAGTAAGGGTACTGCGGTACTTACCAAAGTAATGATACTGCAGTACTTACCAGAGTAAGGGTACTGCGGTAATTACCAGAGTAATGATACTGCAGTACTTACCGGAGTACGGGTACTGCGGTACTTACCAGAGTAAGGGTACTGCGGTACTTACCAAAGTAATGATACTGCAGTACTTACCAGAGTACGGGTACTGCGGTACTTACCAGAGTAAGGGTACTGCGGTACTTACCAAAGTAAGGGTACTGCAGTACTTACCAGAGTAAGGGTACTGCAGTACTTACCAGAGTAAGGGTACTGCGGTACTTACCAAAGTAATGATACTGCAGTACTTACCAGAGTAAGGGTACTGCGGTACTTACCAAAGTAATGATACTGCAGTACTTACCAGAGTACGGGTACTGCGGTACTTACCAGAGTAAGGGTACTGCGGTACTTACCAGAGTAAGGGTACTGCGGTATTTACCAGAGTAAGGGTACTGCGGTACTTACCAGAGTAAGGGTACTGCGGTACTTACCAGAGTAAGGGTACTGCGGTACTTACCAGAGTAAGGGTACTGCGGTATTTACCAGAGTAAGGGTACTGCGGTACTTACCAGAGTAAGGGTACTGCGGTACTTACCAGAGTAAGGGTACTGCGGTCTGCCGAAAAAAGGGGTACCGCGTCCTATGAATCGTCTTCCATCGCCAGGGAAGGTGAACTGCTCGGAGGGGGGCGATAGGCCCAACATTACCCGACAGGGAGCGTCACGTGATGTGAGATGCCATGCAACACCAGACACAGTGATGAGAACTATTCCCACACCTGAATGTGGAGAGTGTGGATTAGACACAGTGTGGATCTAAACTTTATAGTACATAATGTGGGTATTATTTTGCATGTGGTACATATTAAATTATCAAGTTTCAAATAGCTACATTAACGATTTCAAATCCAATTAACATTAGAAAAATATATTAAAAAAAACCGGCAAAGGAAAACTGAGAAGTTTCCCATCCAAACATTTCTATTTAGTTCAATAATCTTTATAATAAATGTAGAGAAGGTGAATAAAGTAAGCTATTGTTATTACATGTAGTTGATATGATGAATAATTGATTAGAAACACCCTTTGCTATCATATTACTAATGCGCTAAATAACTAACTAACTCTCTGACAGAAAACTTAAATAGCTAACCCTTTGTGTCCTAGGAACGTCCATTGTCACAAGGATTTATTTTGTCATTAGTAAGCACTATTATTGTTATCTTTTAAATTCTCTTTTTTATTGTTAAATGTTTTCTTTTCCTATATATGTATTACGAGATCAATATCATACTTTTTGCCATTCTTTTTCACGCCCAAACTAATTCCGGGCATAGAGGGTTAATTGAAATGAATAGACAAGAATGTCGTAGTTACCGATTCATTCATACACTAAGTGTTTATTATAAAGAATCTAAATTAATAATTCATTTTTTATATTATAATAGTCTTTTTGTTAGTTTTGTAAATTTATATAAATCAAGAAGAAAAGGTGGCAAATTAAATGAACAGAGGAAAATGAAGTTTAATTCTCTTTAACAGAGATAATGAACTGACCAATCATGAGCAAGGTGATGGTGACGTAATCAGCATTGTGGGTTTTAATGGCCCCCAGAACTGTCCCTACGATAGTGCAGCACAGACCAACAAACGCTATCATGATGATGAACCACCTGCAGAAAAAAAAACAAATTAACAACATTCAGAGTAAAGAAATAAGGAGTAGAATAATGATAGGAATTAATTGGTATTTTTTTCTAAACAGCAGAACTCCTCGAAACCGAACATAACAAAATTTACAAATAAGGAATCATTTTCTGGCTTGACATGAACACCTGGTGTAGGATGTTAATTATCTTTAGCATAGTCTACCTTTTTTCTTCCTTTTTCAGATTGTAATTAGCTTTGAATAATATAGTCTATGCCTATATTATAATGTCACCAGATTCAAAAAGGAGTAAAGTTATTTCAAAATCGTGTACCTATTGAAAAAGTGGTTAAGAAGTTGATGAAAGTTCCATTGGATAGTACAACATTGTAATAGGCACACTGTACTAAGTGAAGAAACAGAAACATTATTCATAACATTTTTATCCTCAGATATTTGGATTCGAGGAGTTTTACCATAGTAAATAAATAGAGAAGTATGCCAAGTTTCGAATTCATTAACGGTGAAATTGATCCATTCTTCAGAAACGATGTAAAAAAATGGCGTCGCACAGAGTACTCTCAAATCTTATAAGGTGAATTTTATAAGTGATTAGGGTGTAAAACGTGATAAAAACAATTTTATCTCAGTTAATTTCCATGAAAATGCAAGTCTAACTGAATAATAGCACATTTTTTATTTAAAAACAAAAGGAAAATACTTCGTGTGACGTCACTCAGAGTATTTTCTGAGGTTCCAATATTGTACTTGGTATACTTCTCTATTTATTTACTATGGGTTTTACTATCTTTAATAATATTGCATATTGTTTTTTTTTTCTTGTTTTATTAAAGACAATATTTATCCATTAGAAACAAGAAGAATAAGATAATTGTTTTCCATTTTCCCTTGGAGGGGGGGGGGGGGGTTATTACTTCCTGGAAAATATTTAAACCCACGGAAAAAAAACATTATTTTGCAATATGAATAATTTTAATTTCAATTTAATTTATACTTTAACTAACGACAGATTTATTATTTGGAAAAAAATTAAAGTGCTGTGTAGTACGGTGCTGTGTAGTACAGTGCTGTGTAGTACAGTGCTGTGTAGTACAGTGCTGTGTAGTACAGTGCTGTGTAGTACAGTGCTGTGTAGTACAGTGCTGTGTAGTACAGTGCTGTGTAGTACAGTGCTGTGTAGTACAGTGCTGTGTAGTACAGTGCTATGTAGTACAGTGCTGTGTAGTACAGTGCTGTGTAGTACTACACATCCTCTCTTTTGGTTTATTGTGTGAAAGAGAAACAGATTCGCAGTTTCTTTTCGCTTCAGGAGAAACTTTATGTGTGGGAGATGGGGGGGGGGGGGTAAATGTATATTTCTATTGAATCAACATACCTGATTATGCAACATTATGTACTTAGTTCATTTGAGTGATGATTATTAACGAAATAATAAATTAATGTTCAGTATTAGGAAAAGAGAGAATCAAGTTTTTCACGAGTCATCGTCGCCATTTTGTTGTTTTCCCAAAGAGCGTTAAACATGACTATAATTATATAAATTGTTTATTAGTTTACTATATAGTGTATATATTTCTCAAATTCGATTAACTTTATCCAAACTGAAATTTTGTAAACGTTAATGAAATAAACCACCACCTGTCTGATTTCCTATTAAACTTATGTTAACTAATAAAAACTCTATTTTTCTCTGAAAATGTAGCGATTGCAGAAAAAATATATCATTTCAATAACTAACTAAGTTAATAATTTCTTTTGAAAATTAAACGCACCCTTTAAATTGTTAGCAGAAATGAAAATAATGTTTTGAAAGTCAATCTTCAGTGTCAGTTTTTGAGTTAATTTCTTTAATAATTCCTTATGTTGTTACTAATTCCTCAGTCTTTACTTTGAATATTCTAAAATAAAATATTTTATTAGTTACCAAGGTATTCCTGTTCACCAAACTATTACCCAGGTATTCCTGTTCACTAAACTATTACCCAGGTATTCCTGTTCACCAAACTATTACCAGGTATTCCTGTTCACTAAACTATTACCAGGTATTCCTGTTCACCAAACTATTACCAGGTATTCCTGTTCAATTGTTCATGACACAATAGCTCTACTGTCACTATTCACTTGCGAATTAATTACTTACAATGGATATGAGCATTTGCTTCATTAAGCCATTACTTAACAATTCAGGAAATCCATTATAATAAGCCTTACAATAGCATAATAACCATTAACATCTTTTATTCACTATACAACCATTTGAACATCTTAATTTCCTTAAAAGTAACTTTTCAGTTATCTTCAATAAATGAAAAAGCAAGTTACGGTTATAAAATACATATAATCTAAAAATGCTACGTAATTTTTTTTAATTTGTTAAGAAATGCGTACATTCTCCACTATGCACAGTAATGTTTTTTGCGGTCACATACACTCTACACAGTCATTCATTATTGTTAACATCAAAGAATGTTTGTGATGTTCACACTTTAATTAATATGTTAATTTTACCACTAACAATTTACTGATTGACTAATGATAAATTTGAACAGTTTAATAGTATGACATTGTATACACAATCATTCTACAAGACGCAGCATCTACTAAAAACATCCTATAAATAAATGACATATAATATTCACACTTATAACTTATAGTGAAAACAATCGTTTGTCACAAACTCTAATCCGGTGGAAAAAACTTTAAGTACCTTTTAACCTCCCCCCCCCCCCTGTAGAGTACTATAGTTCCTGGTACCTCTAAAACACCTTTAGTAACTAATATAAACTGATAGGAATTTTCTAATTACCCGCTGCCTTACCGATGATAGGAGTAACCACTCACCAAACGTAAAGGTAACCTAACTAATAATTCACAGAAATGACTAAAAGTACATGCATCTAAAACTTATTAGGAATAGATTTTAATCTGCTTCGTGGAATAACAATTACCTTAAATACAAACCCTTTAAATTAAATAATAATAGAAAAGTAACACAGAAGAGGAAAATATCACAATAAATGTATTCAAATCACTTTATCTTTGCAATGCCTGTTGCTCACCTCATCGAGACAGCCTGAGTTACCATGAGGCCGCAACACACCTTCTCCTCTGGGTCGCACTCCCCTGGGGGGACAGGCTGGTGTTCACGGTGCCTGGGAACATAGGGGGTGTTACAGAGGGAACAGATTGGTTAGGTAATTGGTAGTAATAACTCTATTGTTTGTGTGGTAATGTGTTCAGGGGTGGGCAAAATATATGGTAAACCTGTTAATTTCAAAAAATTATAATTTTCAATACGTATAAGAATGGAATGCTACAGCTTGGTGACTCCCTCCACAGGAAGTTTCATACGCTCATCCATCAAATCATCTTCCAGTTTCTTAAAACTCTAAGGTGGAATTGTCTCTCCATAAAACACTACAAATCTGTACAAATCGCCACTCCATGTATTTAGTTCACTTTTATTCTGCTTCATAAGTAGTGTCTGATATCGTCTTGAGAGTTTCAGGGAATATGGTTTGGACCATTAGGTAGTCTCCTGACATGTCAAGTAATTTCTATTGTTGACAGTTATTTTGACCAGAGGGTTCCACAACATGCAGACACGATGTGAAGTGACTCACCCCTTGCTTCACTTCTGTAAGGGGGCAGTCAGTTTTGTGGATTTCTAGGGTTTCCTCCACATATGATTTCGACCAGTTAGAAAAAGTGAAATATTAGATTCGTAAGAGAATAATATTCAGTTCTCTTGGTCTGCAGACCAGACCTAATGTTACCAGTCCACTTCAACTTCTTTTGGATGTTTCTAGAAGTGCTTCCCTTGCTGTGGGTGTCCCATTGCATCAGACTTCTATGAGATACGACCAACATTTTAAAGATATCGTGTATTGAGGTGCTGGTCCAATTCACTTTTACTGCAATTGTCTGACTACTTTCTGTCGTAATGCGTCCGTGCTGAATTATTTGCGGTTGTTAGATATTTTCCCTCGTGTTTTTTTTTAATTCAATTACAGTCCTTGATAGTGCAACTATATCGAAAATACAACAATTTGCACTTTTTGAAATCAGGTTATAAATGTATATAGATAAAAAATATTAGATGGAAGGAAAATTATTGACCTTTTAACTTAATCAATTTATTAATTAGAGATATATCCTGCAATTAGGAAATTATACTCAATGTACTTCACACGTTTAATATGACTGTGAACTAAAGCAGTTTTTGCTCCTATAACCATTATTTTCTCCACCCCTGAGTATGAAAAATAGAAAATATTAAAAAAAATGAGGAATATAAATTAGTAGAATTGTATATTTAATCAAAATTGACATACAATAAACAATTCCCTATAAAAGATATCATAAACTGCAAGCAAAAAATGTAAACAATGGAGAAAACAATGAAAAAATAACTAAATAAATATAATTAAAATAGTGAAAGAAGTGAGATTTCTCCAATCACTTGCAATTTCGAACACAATTTAACTGTCACTTTTCAGTGGTGTGGAACCAATAACTTAAACCAAAGGGTTACATTTAACCCTTAGTCTCTAGCACTTTGTAAGCTAATCACTGCAATAGATTATTGGTAAATAAATAAATACTGTAAGACAGAGATAGCGGATCATGCACACACGTATATGAGGTGATGTAAGTGTAAGTGAGAGTGTAAGTGATCACACCCATCAACTTCAGCACGTACACTGGAAACTAGTTCCGTGTGCACTGAAAATGTGACTTACATTCTAGAGGAAAAGATCAAATTAAAGAAAACTCAAAGGTAGCTTTATGACATTTGCTTGTGTGACGCACAAAATAGTAACCTATGTGGTGTCATAGGTAAGTCACATAGTTATGCTCAGTCAGTCGTCACCTAGTCTATGTTGTAAGAGATTATTGCAAGAAGAGTCATGCGGTAACTAATGAAATCTTTGTGAAATACTAACAGGACTCACTCATTCATACTTACATGTCATAACTATACTAGTTAGCTTAATCAACTTATAATTGCATGCATTATATAACATCTAAAACAAATCAGCAACAGTTTGCACTTGTATAATAGTTAAGGTAGTGGTGGAACTCTATGTTGATGATATGGTTATTTACTTATATGGATCTAACTGGTGGTTATCATTGCCTTGGATAGATCTAACTAGTGGTTATCATTCCCCTGGGTAGATCTAACTAGTGGTTATCATTTCCCTGGATAGATCTAACTGGTGGTTATCATTTCCCTGGATAGATCTAACTGGTGGTTATCATTTCCCTGGATAGATCTAACTGGTGGTTATCATTTCCCTGGATAGATCCAACTGGTGGTTATCATTTCCCTGGATAGAACTAACTGGTGGTTATCATTTCCCTGGATAGATCTAACTGGTGGTTATCATTTCCCTGGATAGATCCAACTGGTGGTTATCATTTCCCTGGATAGAACTAACTGGTGGTTATCATTTCCCTGGATAGAACTAACTGGTGGTTATCATTTCCCTGGATAACCACCACTCATTCTCACAATCAGGGTAAAGTGTGGGAGGTTCCAAAGTATTTTAGGGTATTTACTGGTCTTTTAGGGGAGAATATAAACACATTTAGGGTAACATAATAGTAATAATAGCTACTTTAATTATTATTACTCAATAGAGGGGAAGATTCTAGCAAAATAAATAATAAGACGTACAGTAAAAAAAGAAGTAATATATCAGTCAAAAATAATTACAATTGAATTAGGATGGATAAATTTAGAGTTTAGTTATTAAACCTTATTCTATTTTGGTGGTAGTGAATTCGAGTAAAGAGACTGTGAATGTGAAGATTGAGTGAAGGTCACTGACTGTGCAGTGTAAGTCACTGACTGTGCAGTGTAAGTCACTGACTGTGCAGTGTAAGTCACTGACTGTGCAGTGTAAGTCACTGACTGTGCAGTGTAAGTCACTGACTGTGCAGTGTAAGTCACTGACTGTGCAGTGTAAGTCACTGACTGTGCAGTGTAAGTCACTGACTGTGCAGTGTAAGTC
The DNA here is from genome assembly GCA_947561585.1 of Caprella mutica. Taxonomy (NCBI): domain Eukaryota; kingdom Metazoa; phylum Arthropoda; class Malacostraca; order Amphipoda; family Caprellidae; genus Caprella; species Caprella mutica. The sequence continues at coordinate 175,536 of CANNZV010001571.1, read as the reverse complement.
ACTGACTGTACATTGGTCTAGTAATTAAAAGAGTATATGTAATTTATTCACAGTTTGGATTTAATTTAAATTACATACTAACTAGTATCAAAATGACTAAGGTACTAGACTACTAGTGCAGAAATATGAGACTAGTGTATGGTTATAGTTCAAAGTTGAAATTAACAGGTATAATATTATTGGTAAACGTTACTCTGAGATGTAGCGTTATATAGTGTAGCTATCGTGTAGCGTTATAGTGTAACTATCGTGTAGCGTTATAGTGTGACTAACGTGTAGCGTTATAGTGTGACTAACGTGTAGCGTTATAGTGTAACTATCGTGTAGCGTTATAGTGTGACTATCGTGTAGCGTTATAGTGTAACTATCGTGTAGCGTTATAGTGTGACTAACGTGTAGCGTTATAGTGTGACTAACGTGTAGCGTTATAGTGTAACTATCGTGTAGCGTTATAGTGTGACTATCGTGTAGCGTTATAGTGTAACTATCGTGTAGCGTTATAGTGTAACTATCGTGTAGCGTTATAGTGTAACTATCGTTTAGCGGTATAGTGTAACTATCGTGTAGCGTTATAGTGTGACTATCGTGTAGCGTTATAGTGTAACTATCGTGTAGCGGTATAGTGTAACTATCGTGTAGCGTTATAGTGTAACTATCGTGTAGCGTTATAGTGTAACTATCGTGTAGCGGTATAGTGTAACTATCGTGTAGCGGTATAGTGTAACTATCGTGTAGCGTTATAGTGTAACTAATGTGTAGCGTTATAGTGTGACTATCGTGTAAAGTAACATTAGAGTAATTATAAATTATTGGAATAGTGATCCATATATATTGTATAGTTACGGTAGTAGCGACAATAATTAAAATACAATAGACTTTGTAACACTACCTGTACTTTGTAACACTGCCTGTACTTTGTAACACTACCTGTACTTTGTAAAACTTCCTGTACTTTGTAACACTACCTGTACTTTGTAACACTACCTGTACTTTGTAACACTAACACTACCTGTACTTTGTAACACTACCTGTACGTTGTAACACTGCCAATAGTATCAATATCAATAATATTCAAAGATATGTCAAGCAAATAACCTTGTATATTAATATTATAAACATTTATAGTTAAATTTGTTACATAGTTAAATTTGTTTATTTGTCGTAATAAACATGATACATAAATACAAAAATAGATTATAGTTTTGATATTTAAGATCATATTTATATGACAAAGAAAAGAAAAATCGGTTTTATGAGCGAGAAAAGATAACGGACCAGAGTCCGTTATCTTCAGGATACAGTAACTTAAAGGGTATGGTAACTAGCAGAAAAGGCAAAAACATGACGTCACAGGTTTCGTTTGTGACCCAGCGTCTCATAATACCTCGTATTTGCATGTTATTATCGAGAAGTCTAAAGTCAAATCATAAGTGTTTCGTGTGATAAATAGTAAAATAGGGGATCGAATCTGGAATTTTAATATATAGATATAATTCAGGTGTGTTTATATTGTTCTCGTCTTTTACTTATCTATAACAAATAGCTTCTTAAACATATACTACTTAGAAGCCTAAACCAGCAGTTCAGAGTGCTGTGCTAGTTAACTGCTAAACTTTAGTTCCTATGAATAACAATTAAGGAATAAAATAATGGAAATACAATTTAACCAATGCCTATTTAGTAATTGACAAGAAAAACAATTCAACTTAGTAGTGACTAAGTAGGTAGGTAGACCAAGAGCCGCATGTCAGAAGGAGACTTTCCAAGAAGAAAATGTAAGTAAAATAGGTATCTCAACGTAGACTTGAAGGATTGATATAAAATGATGAACATGTAAATAGTTTTATATGCACCTCTATACAGTAACCTAGCTTTAGTTCATTATAGAGGAGTTCTACTAGTACAACTTCTCATAATGATCGTCCTGTGTATGGTGAACCATCCTGATTTTTATGAAATGCCCTGTACAATGAATTTCTTTTAAGCTGTGCAGACTGCCATAAAAGGGCCGGTTTTCTATGAATATGTTAAAATCTTCTATAGTGAAGTGAATTGTGAACTCCCTATTATAGTGAAGTAAATTATGAACTCACTATAGTGAAGTAAACTCTCTATAATGAACTAGTTGAAGTTCACTATAAAGGAGTTCTACAACAAATTAGCGGATACAGCAAACTACATTAAGGCTTCATATGAAAAAATTAAATAAACATTAGGCAATTGTGTTTTTTTTTCCTTGTGGGTATTTTTCCGTGTGGGTGTTTTTCCAGTCACCTCCAGAAAGTGAGTGCTGCTGACTGACGTCAAGATAGGTACAGTAAAACTTTCAACATTCAACCTGGCTAATAACTATGTTAACGCACCTTTACGGTAACTGGGAATGTACGGTAATTGAGTAGTTACCACATTACATGAACTATTAAACCCCAGGTGGCGGTTTTTTTGGAAATATTTTGGCGATTTTTTGCACAACTTCTGAGTAGAGACCAGGGTAGTATTCATGACCAGGGTAGTATTCATGACCAGGGTAGTATTCATGACTAGGGTAGTATTCATGACTAGGGTAGTATTCATGACCAGGGTAGTATTCATGACTAGGGTAGTATTCATGACCAGGGTAGTATTCATGACCAGGGTAGTATTCATGACCAGGGTAGTATTCATGACCAGGGTAGTATTAATGACCAGGGTAGTATTCATGACCAGGGTAGTATTCATGACCAGGGTAGTATTCATGACCAGGGTAGTATTCATGACTAGGGTAGTATTCATGACCAGGGTAGTATTCATGACCAGGGTAGTATTAATGACCAGGGTAGTATTCATGACTAGGGTAGTATTCATGACCAGGGTAGTATTCATGACCAGGGTAGTATTCATGACCAGGGTAGTATTCATGACCAGGGTAGTATTAATGACCAGGGTAGTATTCATGACCAGAGTAGTATTCATGACCAGGGTAGTATTCATGACCAGGGTAGTATTCATGACCAGGGTAGTATTCATGACCAGGGTAGTATTCATGACCAGGGTAGTATTAATGACCAGGGTAGTATTAATGACCAGGGTAGTATTCATGACCAGGGTAGTATTCATGACCAGGGTAGTATTAATGACCAGGGTAGTATTCATGACCAGGGTAGTATTAATGACCAGGGTAGTATTCATGACCAGGGTAGTATTCATGACCAGGGTAGTATTCATGACTAGGGTAGTATTCATGACCAGGGTAGTATTAATGACCAGGGTAGTATTCATGACCAGGGTAGTATTCATGACCAGGGTAGTATTCATGACCAGGGTAGTATTCATGACCAGGGTAGTATTAATGACCAGGGTAGTATTCATGACTAGGGTGAGATATGTGAAGAATGGTATTCTTTTCTTGTAATAATTGATATTAGGAACATTTTAATTTGCATCTACTTAGATGTTTATATTCTTTATTTGTATCGTAGTGTGTATTCTACATCATCGTAAGTAATTTTCTTCTACATCATTGTAGAGTATATTCTATCCCATGAGTCTCTGGTAGATGAGGAACCCCCCCCCCCCCCACAGGTTCACCCCCTCCCCCCTATTCACCCCAGGGCAAATGCTATTCCCCGGATGGTTCCATAGAGTTGTGACAAGGTCGTGGTAGAGCTCTTCCTCAAGGACACCAAAACAAAATATACGAACAATAAGCCATTGAGGTGCACTGGCCCTATGCTAGATAGCATACTTCACTCACTTCCTTAACTCTATTGTAATTAAAGCTATTGTTACGGTGAACAATTACCAGCGTATGGTAATTGTTACAAAGAAGCGGAAACAAGAGCCGTAGATACGGTGACAATGGGGGGGGGGGGGGGGTTAGAAATCACCCGGTAATCTACAATCTACATCACTTTTACTACATCCTATCTTTCCAAACCTGTAACATCTTCAGCCAGTGGTAACTAAAAGAGAGAAAAGGCAAGACAATTCAATAAACATAAACTACACGAAAGTTTACTTTACTACCCATGCATGAAGAAAATAATCTATTTCTGATAATTACTTAGTAAGTGACAAACGCTGATTATTTTGGTAAGTAACCAAAAGTTATACATATATTATGGTTAGCTTCCGTATTGTAGTAGTTATTATGACAAATTGGTATAGTGCGCTAGTTATAGTTCCTATAGCCATTATATGACTTTAGTTGGTGTGAAAAGAAGGACTTTTCTTCCGCAAAATAACAAAGGAAAAGATAAACACAAACTAAACTAATTCTCTAATCATAAATCATCATTATTGAGGAGACTATTTACCGAGTAAATGCTCTTTGTTCGGAAGTTAAATTAACAAGAAATGCAAATAGACTAAATTAATGGTAGTAACGAAGGAAATTAACTCAATGATAGCTTCCGATTTCATATCAATAACAGGAATAGCTTTTGATTTTGGTACCGATAATAGGAATAGCTTTTGAATTTAGTACCGATAATAGGAATAGCTTTTGATTTTAGTACAGATAATAGGAATAGCTTTTGATTTTAGTACAGATAATAGGAATAGCTTTTTATTTAGTACCGATAATAGGAATAGCTTTTGATTTTAGTACCGATAATAGGAATAGCTTTTGAATTTAGTACCGATAATAGGAATAGCTTTTTATTTAGTACCGATAATAGGAATAGCTTTTGATTTTAGTACAGATAATAGGAATAGCTTTTGAATTTAGTACCGATAATAGGAATAGCTTTTTATTTTAGTACCGATAATAGGAATAACTTTTTATTTTAGTACCGATAATAGGAATAGCTTTTGAATTTAGTACCGATAATAGGAATAGCTTTTTATTTTAGTACCGATAATAGGAATAACTTTTTATTTTAGTACCGATAATAGGAATAGCTTTTTATTTAGTACCGATAATAGGAATAGCTTTTTATTTTAGTACCGATAATAGGAATAGCTTTTGATTTTAGTACCGATAATAGGAATAGCTTTTTATTTTAGTACCGATAATAGGAATAACTTTTTATTTTAGTACCGATAATAGGAATAGCTTTTGATTTTAGTACCGATAATAGGAATAGCTTTTGATTTTAGTACCGATAATAGGAATAGCTTTTTATTTTAGTACCGATGATAGGAATAGCTTTTGATTTTAGTACCGATAATAGGAATAACTTTTTATTTTAGTACCGATAATAGGAATAGCTTTTGATTTTAGTACCGATAATAGGAATAGCTTTTTATTTAGTACCGATAATAGGAATAGCTTTTTATTTTAGTACCGATAATAGGAATAGCTTTTGATTTTAGTACCGATAATAGGAATAGCTTTTGATTTTAGTACCGATAATAGGAATAGCTTTTCATTTTAGTACCGATAATAGGAATAGCTTTTGATTTTAGTACCGATAATAGGAATAGCTTTTCATTTTAGTACCGATAATAGGAATAGCTTTTTATTTAGTACCGATAATGAGGTATAGCACCTGTAACTACCAATCAATTAAATAAAGATATCGGTGATAGTTACAACATAAAAGTTCACAGACAAAGTATCAGGGTCTCTGTACGGATACGTTCTTACGTTCCTTTCCACTGTGAACAATGATCTTGAGAATAATTACCACTCTATGCAATGCCGTGCGTTACACTAACCAACATATGTTGTTAGTATTAACCAACAGCTCACCTAACTATATTCAGTTAGTGAGAATTAGTAATGCAGGTGAGTGTACTAAATAGCAAAATATGCTTTAAATGAAAAAGGAAAGTTTGCTCTATGAAAAGTATAGAAAAGTAGAAACCTACAGATGATTTATATCAGCGCATAGAGTATATTAATGAGTATAATGCATATTGATTACCAATACACCCCCTGCTGCCTGGTAAGGTGATATGTGTTCAGTAAATTTACCTGTGCATATGTTAATGGAATAGAAAAGTAATTACTGCTATTAAATTATATTGCTGTGTTCTTGAGATATTCTATACTATTTAATGCGAACTAAATTAAATAATAGAAACAAAAGATTTATACATTAAGAATACAATCATTCAATTGATTTATTGAATTCAATCATTTAATTGATTTATTGAATTCAATCATTCAATTACACGATATGGAATAATAGAAAAATAATGTAAAAAGTTATAATAAAAATAGCATTGTTGAATATTAAATATATATAGTTTTTATCAATTGAATGAGATTAAACATGATTAGCATGTATCATTTTAGTTAGTAAGTTATTTTCTAATAATTTCACTGATGAAGACTCTAGAGCACTATCCTTTTAACCGATAATGTATGTCAGTAAGTTTTGGGCGTCACCCCTATAGATGATATAATTAACCGACTCAATTTGACATCCATGAGTGAGCGACATGAAGCCCGTGACCCGACATATCTAACGGACACGAACAGACGATATATCTAACAGATGAAATATCTAACAGACACGAACAGACGACATATCTAACGGACACGAACAGACGACATATCTAACAGATGAAATATCTAACAGACACGAACAGACGACATATCTAACAGGCACGAACAGACGACATATCTAACAGACACGAACAGACGACATATCTAACAGACACGAACAGACGACATATCTAACAGGCACGAACAGACGACATATCTAACAGATGAAATATCTAACAGACACGAACAGACGACATATCTAACAGGCACGAACAGACGACATATCTAACAGATGAAATATCTAACAGACACGAACAGACGACATATCTAACAGGCACAAACAGACGACATATCTAACAGACACGAACAGACGACATATCTAACAGATGAAATATCTAACAGACACGAACAGACGACATATCTAACAGGCACAAACAGACGACATATCTAACAGACACGAACAGATGACATATCTAACAGACACGAACAGACGACATATCTAACAGACACGAACAGATGACATATCTAACAGACACGAACAGACGACATATCTAACAGACACGAACAGATGACATATCTAACAGGCACAAACAGACGACATATCTAACAGACACGAACAGATGACATATCTAACAGACACGAACAGACGACATATCTAACAGACACGAACAGACGACATATCTAACAGACACGAACAGACGACATATCTAACCGATGGTTACTCGTAAATAAAAGTAGAAACTAATATTTTGTAATTTATTTGTGGATGGACTTTCATTTCCCCATTTTTTGCTGTGACAATACAAAATAATAATAATCTCCTTGCTTCCATTCCATTCATAGTCACATTTCTGACAGAAAAACTGTGAATTTTGTGACTCGACGTGATGACAGATCAAAGCTGACACACAGCAGATGACCTGTCAGGTCATAGATAAGGGAGGAGGAGGGGGGGGGGGGGGGGGGAGGGTGACATTGTGACACCATTAAGTTTTAGACTCATGCTTTGAATTTAGGGAAGTGACAACATGTGCATATGTTCTCCTTCTTCAGAGTTATTTTCTAAAGAATAAATTAATATTTCTTTTAACTAGTTATTTAAACTGATTCAAGAATTATTGGTAAGAAATGGAAATAATTTGACTATTGTTAATTGATAGCTTAAGGTTTTCTAATTCTTTATTGCATTTTTTCCAATGTAATATCAATCATTTAAACGTTTTGAAAAGGGAAACTAATTCATACTTTTTTGTAAGTATCAATTACATAGAGTCTCGATGTGAGGATTTTTTCTTGTTAGAAATATGAAGTTTTAGAGACGCTGTTAATATTCATCCAAACACAGTAAATGAGTTAAAGGCATCATGGCAAGGAATTGCGCTACTGTGAGTAACAAGGGGCAATAATAATAGTAACACTAGTACTGGAGGGGCCTAATGACCTTATTTAAAGTAAATAACACTCACATTTTCCAATGCAGAAACAGAACCATTATATTATAGTAAGGGAAATAGAAAGGGGAAATGTATGTGGAGGAGGGGGGGGGGATGTATGCAGGGGATATAAATTAGAGGTTTAGGGTCAATGGGGGTGTAGGGGTCAATGGGGGTGTAGGGGTCAATGGGAGTGTAGGGGTCAATTTAAAGAGTGGGAAGATTCACGTTTGGTGATTTTTAAGGAAATGAAATAGAGTCAATAATAATTCAAATTATTATCGTAACGAAATGTAGAAGAAATTAACTATACACACTGCACAGTGTATATACAGTGCATGCACCTCTATACAGTATAAGTATTAACTATGCACACTGTACAGTGTACATACAGTGCATGCACCTCTATACAGTATAAGTATTAACTATACACACTGTACAGTGTACATACAGTGCATGCACCTCTATACAGTATAAGTATTAACTATACACACTGTACAGTGTATATACAGTGCATGCACCTCTATACAGTATAAGTATTAACCATACACACTGTACAGTGTATATACAGTGCATGCACCTCTATACAGTATAAGTATTAACCATACACACTGTACAGTGTACATACAGTGCATGCACCTCTATACAGTATAAGTATTAACTATACACACTGCATGTACCTCTATACAGTATAAGTATTAACTATACACACTGTACAGTGTATATACAGTGCATGCACCTCTATACAGTATAAGTATTAACCATATACACTGTACAGTGTACATACAGTGCATGCACCTCTATACAGTATAAGTATTAACCATACACACTGTACAGTGTACATACAGTGCATGTACCTCTATACAGTATAAGTATTAACCATATACACTGTACAGTGTACATACAGTGCATGCACCTCTATACAGTATAAGTATTAACCATACACACTGTACAGTGTACATACAGTGCATGTACCTCTTTACAGTATAAGTATTAACTATACACACTGTACAGTGTACATACAGTGCATGCACCTCTATACAGTATAAGTATTAACTATACACACTGCATGTACCTCTATACAGTATAAGTATTAACTATACACACTGTACAGTGTATATACAGTGCATGCACCTCTATACAGTATAAGTATTAACTATACACACTGCACAGTGTACATACAGTGCATGCACCTCTATACAGTATAAGTATTAACCATACACACTGTACAGTGTATATACAGTGCATGCACCTCTTTACAGTATAAGTATTAACCATACACACTGTACAGTGTATATACAGTGCATGCACCTCTTTACAGTATAAGTATTATCATAAAATTCATTCTCGTAATGGAGCTTTACTGAAATCTCAAAATTTAACTGAAAAATAAATCTAAAAGAAGATTCTAGTATTGGTATAACCTCCCTAGTATTGGTATAACCTCCCTAGTATTGGTATAACCTCCCTAGTAGTGGTATAACCTCCCTAGTATTGGTATAACCTCCCTAGTAGTGGTATAACCTCCCTAGTATTGGTATAACCTCCCTAGTAGTGGTATAACCTCCCTAGTATTGGTATAACCTCCCTAGTAGTGGTATAACCTCCCTAGTAGTGGTATTATCTCCCTAGTAGTGGTATAACCTCCCTAGTAGTGGTATAACCTCCCTAGTATTGGTATAACCTCCCTAGTAGTGGTATAACCTCCCTAGTATTGGTATAACCTCCCTAGTAGTGGTATAACCTCCCTAGTAGTGGTATAACCTCCCTAGTAGTGGTATAACCTCCCTAGTAGTGGTATTATCTCCCTAGTAGTGGTATAACCTCCCTAGTAGTGGTATAACCACCCTAGTAGCGGTATAACCTCCCTAGTAGTGGTATAACCTCCCTAGTAGTGGTATAACCTATCTAGTAGTGGTATAACCTCCCTAGTAGTGGTATAGTAATATCAATATTAACTTTAATAACATTATTAAGTTTAATATAGATATTAAATACAATGGAACTATGGCTACCTCGTGACTATTTATTTTCCAGTGAGTGACTATTAAAGGTTACGAAAAGTAGTCACATTAACGGTACAGATGGTACCAATAGTCACAAATTATGCCAACTATCATTCTATTACTGCTTAGTTTAATAGTCATTAGCATATTGAATATAGTCATCATTGGTTAGTCCTTTTCAAAAAGAAGGTAATTAATTACCAATAAAATATATCGACTTTCCTGAGTAGCTAATTTGAAATAATTAATTCACCAAAATGTTGGAAAGAGCAGCTAACTTGTGGGGCATCACAGTACTCGGACACTAGGTGTTACCACAGGTCATGACAGGTCAACTAGATATCACTAAAGGTCAGACTGGTTCATGACCTATGCTAACACCCACTTTACGAGTACTGAGAGTGTCTGAGTACTGGGATGTTTCCCTGTATCAAAAGACTTCATTCATTCAGCTATCTTCTGATTGGCCAAGTGAATGTGGTGGAATTTATTTTTCGAAATATTAAGTTATTTCTTGATGTTGTGGAACTATTAATAGAGTCTCAGAGTACTTAAATAACAAATGGTGAATAAATTATTAAGCCTATTTAAGTGTTTATGCTGTAGAAGATGATAGCTAATTGAGGGGATTAATTACTATGTTCCATTAGTTATGTCATTTATGAAGTATGCTTTCTACACTATCCATCCATTTGCAAATAGCATACTTCACTGTGTGTGCCTCTAGCTAAACACCAAACATGCAACAGAAACACTATTAGTTACTACTAAGCATGCTTCACATTTCTACCCATAATACCATTGCGTGCCATTACCCCAATGTGTTTATAGTCATTACCTTATAGGCTCGGGGTAAGGGGTGAGCACTGAGTTGGATAGAATGGCAGGGAAGCCAGCAGGGGGATTGGACAGGTTGGTGAGGACTGTCCTGCTGCCCGGTAAGGTGGAGTAGGGGGGTGGGACGTGGGAGTTGAGAAGGTCTGGTAGTCGTGTGTTGCTGGGGGTGGTGGTTTGGGTGGGAGGAGGTCTTTGCGACACTCCCTCATCAGCAGCCTCCTGCATCCTCCTAGCACGCCTCTCTCGCCTCCTCTCCCTCCTCAATCTCCTCTCTTCCCTCCTATCCTGCACTGAGCTCCCCTCATTGGTAGCTCTAGTCCGCTCCTCCGTTATTGTTTGGTTAGACTCTAAGGGTGGTGGTAGAATGGAGGGAGGGTTGTCTTCTGTAGGGTTGGTATATTCACTAGTGGGCACATTACCCTCATAAGAAGTGTATTGGTTATCTAGCGGCACACCACTAGTTACATTGATAGACTGGTGGTGAGTCCCTCCATTACTAGTCGCTATTTTCACATTCGCACATAATTTATTGTTAGCTCCGTAAGAGTTTTTAGCGATGCGACTGGAACTATTGTCAGATAATACAGTGACATCAGGAGCGACATTGTTATTCGTACTAGTTTCTAATTTAACCTTTGGCTTTACGTTAGAAGGTAGTTGAGATGCGTCGTCAGGGGTGGCATAATAACCTAATCTTTTGGCCTCTTCGTCATACTCGATACTGCGGATGCAATTTAATTTGAAGTAATTGTTTTTCTTAACATCTTGACGACCGATTTCAGAGTTTTCTTTCCCGAAAGAACTGGTGTTCGCTGCGGGCACAATTCGCACCGAAGATATTTTGGCGAGAGCGCTAACCAGCGGACTGTTATTGCCGTCATTATCGCCACCTCCTGATATTATGAAATCACCACAAATATTATTCTCACTGTTCAAACGGTCTGCCTCATTGATACTGAGCACTGAGGAGTTATCATATTGTCCAAAGGAGTTAATTTTAGACGAGCCCGGCAGAGCACGATTAGTAACTCCCACTCTAACCATCGCTAACAAAGCACTGAAACATCCATGAAAAACTCTCACTATTCTCTTGTGAAACTCGTTTTCTGTTCGTCGGTCATTTTCTATTGCATCTCTGTACATAGATAACTCTTCTATACTGGCATTATGAGGATTTTCATCAATTAATCTGACTTTATTAGGCTCCGAAAAATGGAGTGAAATCAATAAATATTTAGTAGGGGTTTAACGACTTCATGAGAACCGAAGGACATATCAAGTCAAAGGAAATAAATACAGGGAACTCTAAGATGTGAAGAAATATCAAAATAAATCGAAAACAAACCTAACTAGACAAGAAAACCAGATGTTATAAATTCATCATAACAGTTATGTCTAACTGTTAACATTAATATATATTAAATAAAGTATTTGACACTGTGTAAATGCATACAAGCATTAATTTCTATAGCAACACATTTAATGGATATTATTAACATTTTGCATATTAATAAATACATCCAAAAATATTTGGATGTTAAATATATTTTCATTATTTGGAATTATCAGTTTAAAAGTTGATTATACTTTTTATTTGATAAATAAATGTGAACTACAGTCTGCAAATAATTGCAGTTGTGTTTTTTAAAAAAAAGGGATATTTTGAAATGAAAAACGATGAATATTTTGATATTTCATTGAAATCAACTCCGCCTTTCGCTTATTATAATAATAAGAATAATAATATCAATAAGAAAAGAAATCGTACAGCCTACCTAAGGTAAAGTGAAACTATTTACAAGATGCACCACACAAAAAACTAACCATTAAAATAAATTATAAAATGTGAAATATATCTTTATCAGTAGCTAGAAATTCATCATTTAGAAATATTTAAATTCAATTCACTAATTTAGACTAATCAAAATATTCCATCAAATTATTGATGATAACAAAAGTGAAATAAACAGGAATAATAGAATACAATTTAGGAATGCAATAGAAACTGAAAAAAAGACACAATGTGGAATGTGACTACTTACCTATGTATTATCTCACCCATAGTAACTACTTACCTATGTAACATCTCACCCATAGTAACTACTTACCTATGTATTATCTCACCCATAGTAACTACTTACCTATGTAACATCTCACCCATAGTAACTACTTACCTATGTATTATCTCACCCATAGTAACTACTTACCTATGTACTATCTCACCCATAGTAACTACTTACCTATGTATTATCTCACCCATAGTAACTACTTACCTATGTATTATCTCACCCATAGTAACTACTTACCTATGTACTATCTCACCCATAGTAACTACTTACCTATGTATTATCTCACCCATAGTAACTACTTACCTATGTATTATCTCACCCATAGTAACTACTTACCTATGTACTATCTCACCCATAGTAACTACTTACCTATGTATTATCTCACCCATAGTAACTACTTACCTATGTATTATCTCACCCATAGTAACTACTTACCTATGTATTATCTCACCCATAGTAACTACTTACCTATGTATTATCTCACCCATAGTAACTACTTACCTATGTATTATCTCACCCATAGTAACTACTTACCTATGTATTATCTCACCCATAGTAACTACTTACCTATGTATTATCTCACCCATAGTAACTACTTACCTATGTATTATCTCACCCATAGTAACTACTTACCTATGTAACATCTCACCCATAGTAACTACTTACCTATGTATTATCTCACCCATAGTAACTACTTACCTATGTAATATCTCACCCGGTCCCATAGTAACTACTTACCTATGTAACATCTCACCCATAGTAACACAAAGTAACTGCTTACCTATGTAACATCTCACCCATAGTAACCAAATTAAACAAATAATAAGTCGGATGAATATTCCAACAAAGTAAATGGTGATCATTCAAAACCGTCGTTTGGATAAAGTATCTAATACCAGATGCTAATTAAATATAAAATGAAAATGACAATATGTAATCAATAAAAACATCAAATATGAGCTTTAAAATATATTAATATTAAGAGTTATTTTCAATTATGACCTATTGATATTTTCGTACAGTATTTAATTAGTATCTCGTACTTGTCACTCTACCCTACCTACAATTTAATACACTAACAGATAGTTACTAGTCTTGAATAAAAACTAAACCAGTAAGAGAGAAATAAAAGGAATTGAATTTGCTAAAAACAAAATAATACACTAACACATTTAAAATATAATTCTAAATTAGGTATTTAGCGTCTGCTTCGGAAGTTCGGAACCAAAGGTCATCTCGCTAACTTCAGAAGGAAAATAAATACAAGGGACTATAAGAAGCAGTCAGAAAGGAAAGTTTTTCCGTGAACAAAGTCGCATATCACTGTCGGTGACAATGCTCATGGATGCAGAAAAGCTACTCCGTGAATGCAGTCACTTACCAAGGAAGGTGACAAAAAGGGACACAATCACCATTGCTCGTGTCCCTTTTCCTCCCTTTGCAATCACGGATGGAAGAGGAAAATGAAGAGGTGATAGTAAATGAAGCCTACCTAATACAAAATCTAAGAACTCATAGTTGAAGATTATAGCCATAGCGCTATCCTCTGAAACTGCAAGTAGCGTTAAAGTATAAAATAGAAATATTCACGAAAGAAGTCAACATTCCAGCTGTTGGTTCATCGTATCAGTTACAACTCAGGCTAAAGTCATAAGTTCTATCAATTTCTATTTCTTAATATTGAGCTTTATTTACTGGCTAATAGAGACGCTCATACGGCTTCAAACTGAGAAAAAAATTACACCAAGAACAGTGAATTTTACACTAAGAGAATTTCCTTATAATAATAATGATTAGTTGCTATAGTAAATTGCATCAGACCCGCTTAGTGTAGAAATAGAGACACTATTAAAGTGAAGAGTAAACAACCAGCACTGTCACTCTTCACATCATACCATTTGAAAATAACAAAACACATTGTAATAACATTTCACTGACTGAATGGATAGCACACTAGGACTACATGTCATTAGCGCAATCGGAGAGAAAAATAAAGAAAGTCTGGTGAGCTCACATAGGTCACTAATAAGTTGATCTCATATCACAAGAGTGCTCTAGTTGCAAGGCTGGTTGGTTTAAGGCGCATCTCATTGCCAGATGGCGCCATAGTGCCCCCTGGCCACGCCCTGCAGAGGTCCTCCCCCAGCAAAGAGTCTGGTGCCAGAGTGGTCATAGCTGTGGCAGTAGATGGTGGGTGAATACTCCCCATTGGGGGAGTTCTCGTTGGCATTGTCCTCTGCGTGAACGTACCCTTTGGAACACTTCAACATCACAGCACGACCACTGAAATCGAAACACAAAACAACTATATTCAAATAGAAACAACAGAAGGAATGTTAGCAATGAATTATAAGATAACAATTATAATTTTATTCAATTAGTATCATCATTTAGGAAAAGTTAGAATAAAATAATTTCGGGTCAGAGACATCTAGCTACTGGTCAAGTACCAGAGACATCTAGCTACTGGTCAAGTACCAGAGGCATCTAGCTACTGGTCAAGTACCAGAGGCATCTAGCTACTGGTCAAGTACCAGAGACATCTAGCTACTGGTCAAGTACCAGAGGCATCTAGCTACTGGTCAAGTACCAGAGACATCTAGCTACTGGTCAAGTACCAGAGACATTTAGCTACTGGTCAAGTACCAGAGACATCTAGCTACTGGTCAAGTACCAGAGGCATCTAGCTACTGGTCAAGTACCAGAGGCATCTAGCTACTGGTCAAGTACCAGAGGCATCTAGCTACTGGTCAAGTACCAGAGACATCTAGCTACTGGTCAAGTACCAGAGACATCTAGCTACTGGTCATGTAGCTACCAGAGATATCTACTCGTCGAGTACCACCACTTTCATTTCTATTAAATATTGGCGACTAATTACATTATTTTAAAATCATTTCTTAAATGAAAGAGATTTTGTTGGTTGGAAGAGTTGAAACTGTTGAATCATTAATAAATTAACTTTTTCAGCAATTAACTAGTTCTAATGTAAGTTTTCTGAAAAGAGAAAACATTGTACAGACCTGTTCATGGTACTCTCCATGTACTTGCCAGCTCTCATATCATAGAAGAGAATGGCCCCCACTGCTGTGCCTATAGTCAGTACATCGTTATTGAAGCTAACAGACCTCACACCGCAACTGTTAATTCTAGCGTTAACCTGTGGAGAGAAGTGAGACAGAGAGAAGTGAGATAGAGAGAAGTGAGATAGAGAGGTGAGACAGAGAGGTGGTAGAAGTGAGACAGAGGGGTGGTAGAAGTGAGACAGAGAGGTGGTAGAAGTGAGACAAAGAGGTGGTAGAAGTGAGACAGAGAGAAGTGAGACAGAGAGGAGGTTAGAGGTGAGACAGTGCATTCGCTAGAAGTTAACAGGTCTTTTGTCAAAATGAAATTGCAAACAATTTCAGAGTCCTAGGATATAGCTACTATTAAGAAATGTATTGAAATGAATGTTCAATAATAAAAAAAATATAGCTACGGGAATCAGAGCAGGAAAGTTGAGGATTAAGAAATAAAGAAATTAGAAGAAAACTAGAGAATAAGACTAACATTTTAATTTCAGTGGAACTAACAATTTACTGATTTGGAAAATTAGTTTGAATTTTGAATAGTTGATTTAGTAGCTGATAGTGAAATTTACATGACTAAATAGTATGGAGATCTTAATTGACTTACTTTTTTGACATAATTCAATGTTCTTGAATCAATTAAGGTAAAGTGTGATTTAGAGCCAACACAGTATATACTATCATCTTCTTTCTTGGTTAGACAAACATTATCCATAGCATGCGGCAATTTGCGAGAAGTCGTTTGGTAGAAACGCTCCGTATCCCAAAGGTGAAGAAATGCATTGGTGGATAAAGTCACCAACTCTCTGCGTGACGAATTGAACACCACACAGCGTACTTTGTCGGCACCATTACACCGCTTCACTCTGAGGGGGCTGATGACGGGACACGGTTCATCTTGAGAGTACCGGTGGTCCTCTGCCCTCCACAACACCAGTTTCTTATCGTTGCCACCACTCACCACCAACTCATCGTCTAACCAACACACGTCCATCAGTGCATTCTGGTGAGACTTCTGACCTACACAGTGATGACTCAGATCAGGCAGCTTATAAACTGCTATGTTTTTTGCTGATTGATCACAAGTGGCTAGTAAAGTACGGGATGGGTTCATTTTTAGAGAATATATTGCCTGGTTCATAGCAGGTTCGTCTGGAAGTTGTATTAGAGGCACGTCTGTAATTTTGTGTGTGTTGGTGTCGTAAATCTTTAACTTGTGACACCTTGTACCCATCATTATTTGACTGTGAGACAACCACTGGCAACAAAAAACCTGAAAAGAAAACAACGACACATGAATGTGAGGCAATGCCTAAACTGAATTAAAGAATGGATGTAAATCAAAAATAGAAAGATAGTACGTAGTTACCTAACACATTAGTTTACCTTATCTACAATGTAGTTACACTTTAGTTTACCTTATCTACAATGTAGTTACACTTTAGTTTACCTTATCTACAATGTAGTTACACTTTAGTTTACCTTATCTACAATGTAGTTACACTTTAGTTTACCTTATCTACAATAGTAGTTACACTTTAGTTTACCTTATCTACAATGTAGTTACACATTAGTTTACCTTATCTACAATGTAGTTACACATTAGTTTACCTTATCTACAATGTAGTTACACTTTAGTTTACCTTATCTACAATGTAGTTACACTTTAGTTTACCTTATCTACAATAGTAGTTACACTTTAGTTTACCTTATCTACAATGTAGTTACACTTTAGTTTACCTTATCTACAATGTAGTTACACTTTAGTTTACCTTATCTACAATGTAGTTACACTTTAGTTTACCTTATCTACAATGTAGTTACACATTAGTTTACCTTATCTACAATGTAGTTACACATTAGTTTACCTTATCTACAATGTAGTTACACATTAGTTTACCTTATCTACAATGTAGTTACACATTAGTTTACCTTATTTACAATGTAGTTACACTTTAGTTTACCTTATCTACAATGTAGTTACACTTTAGTTTACCTTATCTACAATGTAGTTACACTTTAGTTTACCTTATCTACAATAGTAGTTACACTTTAGTTTACCTTATCTACAATGTAGTTACACTTTAGTTTACCTTATCTACAATAGTAGTTACACTTTAGTTTACCTTATCTACAATAGTAGTTCCCACAGGGTGGATATCGTTAGTTACTGGAGTAGATTGAGGAGGTATGAAGAGAGGGTACTCTTTCAACATTCCTGAGAATAAATTAAAAAAACATTAGAATTTTATCAGTCAATGAAGAACAATCAGAAGCTAACAAGACACAACACCCCGGGTGATTCTCCTCGGGGAGAGCTGCGATTATGGCACAGAAAAATCACCCAGTCAATGAAGAATCCGTTCATAAGAAGAAACAATTTTAGTGACAAAATCGAAAAAAATTACAGGTCCATACGATAATATATATAAATTATTATTTTGAAATTCGGTTTCCTAGAAAGTGTTGCGAATAAGTCAGACTATCACTTAAAGCTTGTTTCAATCAAATCGGTTGACTATTGAAAGAGTAATAATGATTCTCCTAAAACACACACTCTTAGTAAGCAAGGGAGTGGGTGTCATTTTTTAAATGGCACTCAATCTCACAACATAATACACTTATTCTGGTATAGCTAAAGAAAAAGTAGACTCACATACGAATATCTTGTCATTTTTTGCAATACTCTAATCATTATTGAAAATTAATGTGTTTTCTCAAGAAATGGCACCCAATCTTATTGCTTTCTAGCTTTTCAGGGTAAAGACTAATTTTAAATTTCAGAACTCTCTTCTAATAAAAAATGTATTCAAATTAATCAAATTTGATTAAAATGAGTTCCAAGTACTAAGTACCTTTACTAGGCATTGACACTTGATCAAACTGGAGATTAATGAACTTTAGTAAAACGTTATAACTTATTTAAATTTATTTTAAAACATAGAAATTTTATCTGAATTTGTAAATATGCATTTTACATGATAGAACTTAGTTCCAGCACGGTTTATGGTTTGGTTATAGAGATATAAATAGTTTTATGAAATCATCAAGGAGCTCAGAAAAAGGTACTTTGGGATTGGTGTGATATCTGAGAAAAAACACTCATTATATAAAAACCCTATAAGTCAGCACAGTTTTTTTTTTGATAAAAAAGGAGTAAATATGTTTGTTCTTTGTGATTACATTTATTTTTAATTGTACTGATGTCTTTTAACTAAATATAAAAATTCATGGTTCCTAATCCCTAATTTCATCACAAAATCCGGAAATAACACTACATAATCATAGAAGAAGATTGAATTAAGTGTTCGAATTCAATAGGATTCAAAACTATTTAGGAAGTAATATACAGTGAATAATATATGATTAATCATTCAATTATCATATAACTAAAATTATTTTAAATTATGATAAGTTTCATGTTATGATGCAATAATATGCAAACTTATCTCAAGATAAGATGAAATCTAGGGGCCAATAAGATGGTAATTGAATAAATAAGAAGTCACTAGACTATCAGTGAACTTATGATATTTTTCTCTGATAAATTCATTTGCATAGTCACCCTTCTAATAAGCATTTTCTTTGAGTTTCAATGGTAGACTTCATTCTATTAAACCAAAATATTAATGTACTATTCTATTGTTGAATTATTCTGTTTATTTGAAAATAAAAACATGTTTTCTAGCTACACACTATGTGCAATAACTTGTATGGTGCTAGTTACATATAAGATCCAAAATATTTAAAATTATATTATGCATTTACTATCCACTATTAAAATATATAAGCATCTAAATGTTTTAAAACTATTAATATACATTCCATAATTGCACAATATTGCACTAGACCATATATGAATCAATACAAGTATAAAGCAGTACTTCAATTGGCTATTATAAACAATTAACCAACCACATGGCAACTGAATGATAACGTATTGGCAACTCACAACAGTAAGTCACACAATCCGTAATATCACAACACTCTGGCACCTAATCTGCAAATGGTGCAAGATCCCCAAATTGACACCAAATCCCGACAAAATGGCTCCCAATCCTTGCACTGGTTCCTAATCCCGAAATATCACTACCCAATCGTAGAATGAGATCCCAACAAATCTGCACTCCTAGCGGGTCGCAGCAAAAAAATAGATTTAGTGTCTATAGCTACTTATATCTAGATATAGGTATAATTCGGTATAATCAGGTGTAATTCAGTATAGTCAGGTGTAATTCAGAGTAGTCAGGTGTAATTCGGTATAATCAGGTGTAATTCGGTATAATCAGGTGTAATTCAGTATAATCAGGTGTAATTCAGTATAGTCAGGTGTAATTCAGTATAGTCAGGTGTAATTCGGTATAATCAGGTGTAATTCGGTATAATCAGGTGTAAATCGGTATAATCAGGTGTAATTCGGTATAATCAGGTATAATTCGGTATAATCAGGTGTAAATCGGTATAATCAGGTGTAATTCGGTATAATCAGGTGTAATTCGGTATAATCAGGTGTAATTCGGTATAATCAGGTGTAATACAGTATAATCAGGTGTAATTCAGTATAATCAGGTGTAATTCAGTATAATCAGGTGTAATTCAGTATAATCAGGTGTAATTCGGTATAATCAGGTGTAAATCGGTATAATCAGGTGTAATTCGGTATAATCAGGTGTAATTCGGTATAATCAGGTGTAAATCGGTATAATCAGGTGTAATTCGGTATAATCAGGTGTAATTCGGTATAATTCGGTATAATCAGGTGTAATTAGTTATAATCAGGCGTAATTAATAATAATAATTCTATTCATAGTTTTGTTCCTAGATCTGTGTTAATTGATATTAATTATAGTTTAGTGTACCCTTATCATATATGCAGTGTCCTGATATGAGGGAGAGGGGGGGGGGGGGGGGAGGGGGAGCTTCCAGTGTAGCACACTTACGTCCTTTAGTTTTGCTACAAAAAAAATTATTTGAATTTTAACGTCATCTGACTTTTTCGCTCACAGCTCTCCTTCATTCAATGAAACCAAAATTTTACCTGTTAGGGACATCTACAAATATTTATTTGCTATCCATATGTTCAAACTTCCTTCAGAAAACCTTTCAACCTTTCCCAATCACACCTACAATAGTAGGTCTCGTCACTTCGCAATTCCTACCTTCCAGAGACTTACCACTTCGCAAAAATCTATTCATTTCAATGGTCCATTACTTTGGAATTCAATCCCATCAAATATTAGAGATATCCAGACTTTAAAATCTTTTAAGACTTCCTATAAACAATTTTTATTAGACCAATTGGGGTAAATCTTTATTTTTAATAATTTCCTTTTAATTTTTCATCATGTGCCTTAATGTTGGTTTTCTAACCAATTAGTATTCTTTTTTGTCAATATGTGTTCTTATGTATGTATTTTTTTACTCACAACTGATAATTACCTTCGCAGAATGGGGGAAGGTCATATTTTCATCGGATTTTATTTATTTATACTCTTGTTATTCGCTTAACTGAAAAAGTGTTCAACCAAATTGCCTGAAATTTGGTAAAACGATTGGTCCATGTCCAGTGACCTGCTGCTAGAATTTTGGAAATAACCCGGTAAAGGTCATGGTCTTTTATAATTCAAAAAGTATTGAACCATATTGCATGAAACTTGGTGGGACGATTGATCAATACAGGAACCATTTTGTTAGATTTTGGGAGTGATTGGGTCAAAGATCAATGTCAAGGCCATTTGTAACTCAATAACTCAAAAAGTATTCAACCAAATTCTCTCAAATTTGATGGTACAATTGGTCAATGTCCTGGAACGATCTGGTAGAATTTTGGAAACGATCAAGGTCATTTATAACTCGAAAAGTATTTTACCATATTGCATGAAACTTGGTGTGATGATTGATTATTATCCAGTTACCAGTTTCTTAAAATTTGGGAGAGAACAGGTCAAAGCGGAGGCTAAGGTATATATGCACTCTATCGAGTGCACATAATCTAGTTAGTATTTTATTTTTTATTTTTGAATTCTGCCTGAAAAGAGAAACCTTCGTATAGGCTTGAATTTTTTTTCTTTAAAATGTAGCTATTAGTTAATCACTGTTAAAATTGTTCTATATTATATTTCTATAAAGATTATTATTATAATTTAAATTAGTTACTTTCTTTGCACTGCCAAAATGTATTAGAGGTAGGCTAGATCTGACACCAACCTACGGAATAAATTAGTGCAGATCATTTCATTAAAATGTTTACACTAACTTCAGGCATTTATGAAAATCAGGGAGTATTTTTTTTCATAATCATTAACTAAGAATTATTGACCAAATGATTTAGATGTGTACATTTTACAACCAGTTAATAAAATACCTATTTATTTAAGCTTTCTGACAAAATAACCAAATGATTTAGATGTGTACATTTTACAACCAGTTAATAACATACCCATTTATTTAAGCTTTCTGACAAAATAACCATATCTATCTCCTAGATTTCTCCTTTGAGATAAATATCACATTAATTTTAGTGTTCAATTAAGTTGAACTCTATTTTACAAACTAGGTGAGCTAAACAATTCTGAGTAACTTACCAAACAGTTTTTGTGAACAATTTTCAAAAAGGAATTAGTTAATTAATTACCCATGTAATTAATTAAAATAAATTTGGTAATTAATTTAGTTGACAAGTTGGCACTGAGCATCCTCATAATGAATCACATACATTAATATGAGTACCTAACCCTTTAGTAGCTTCCTTACCTGTGGTGAGGATGTGTCTCGTTCCATATTCTGGACTCACTCTTGAATATTCAGATTTTTGCCAACCACTTGAGCGTGATAGGAGAAAATCAGCAACGTTATAACTCACTGGTGTGTATTTCTGAAAAGAAAAGAATCAATGAATTTAAGTTAACTAATTTAATGAATCTTGATAGTAGAATAACTTGCTAGTTAAAACACTTTTTTGTTTAAAAAGAAAATATTTTGAATATCCAACATCCAAATCCAGAGAAAGAAGAGATGTTTAAATTTACACAATTATATTAATAATAAATTCAGACCAGTGTCATAATGATCCAAATACAAATTTTAAATCACTAAAAATCCATTCTTAGAAAAAGGCAAGTAAAAATAAAAAATAAACTCAAAATTAAAAAACACACAGCTATGCTCTTCCATTTAAAACTGGAAACAAATAACTGATGATAGGTTAAATGATCCTCAAGTGCTTATCCTCATTCAATATTACAAGGTTATTGGCAGCATCATACCTTTGAGAAAACATTCTGAGCTCTGAATTGGTTGTTTAGAGTTTCTGCATCAATTCCATTGACAGATGCATGGTCAACAAACATATCCTCAGCTTCTTTATCCTCATCCGGTTTGGCATATATTGTGAAGTCTTCAATCTGAAAAAGTGTTAACAAATTAGTCTCTTCTCTCACAGTAATGAATTTCATCATTTATTGTAAGGCAAAAAAAATGGCCATTAGTGTTTTAATGTGAAAAATGAAATCATATCACCTTGTCATTTCCAAACATTCTGTTGCCAGATCTTGCATAAAATGGATTTCTTGTTTTCCTTTTGGAAACTAAGCATGGAGGAATTCTTCCATTCACTCTGCATCTTTTCGTTTCAACCATAGACATCATAAATAATTAATTTTAAAGAATATACCTGAAAAAATAGGACTTAAAAATTCAAAAATGAAATAGCTAAGTTAAGAAATTAATATAATTGGTTGAGTTTATTGTTTTGAACATAGTTCAAAACAATTGAGATTGCCAAAATAAGAGATAGATTATTCTCTGGTTTAGCATTTCTCTCAGTCAATTTGTTTAATTGTGTTGCAGGAGGTTTAAGTTACAGCTGAATCAGTATTGTGTTAGTTCAAGTGAGATTTATCAACAAAATCAATATTTTTCTCAATTTTCTCTTCACTTCTCACTCAACACTTGTTCTATACTTTGGCAAGCAGTGAGCTAATTTTCAGTCAAATACAAATAGTGCAGAGAATATTTTCTCCAAGCCCTTTTGCTTATTTTAAGAAGATTCCAAGCCAAAATTAACATAGCAAAATAGTTTTCAAACAATTTGCACTTTTGCAAATTACAAGGTACTCATCATACTCTCCAACCCAGACTGCAGAATATGGGAGATATTTAGGATATTCTCTCTATTTAAATTAATTTTGCTACAAACGGAATAAGAGATCTCTACGAACACTTTACCAGTTTCTTCACTGGTCTCCAACCAGTCTGAAAAGAAGGTCTCCTCAGACAGAGGATTTTTTTTACAGAAATTGTGATTTGGGCACAGCAAATAACATGGGAACTAAGGAATTAAATAGGACATGGGAGCAGGATTAATACAAAAATCTTGCTACAGTTTTCAGACTGGCTCTTCAATAATTACATCAGTCTGTATTTGGTGGACAAAACTTGAAAAACCTACCGACCTATTCCAGTGTGTATTCGGTGTAATAAATCTGTACTGACTTATTCAAAAAGCTGAAAAAATCCATCAACATATTTGGCTGGTCCACCAACATATTTGGCTGGTCCACCAACATTTTCCCTATTTAGCCACTGAAAATTAATGGTAACATAGGAATAAATGGCTAAAAATCCACTGACTTTGCTATAATATTATTTTTAAAAAGAAAAAATTGAAGGACAGTCAGAGACTTATTCAAAAAACTGAAAAAATAACAAGAATGTTCTATTACTTCTATACTATATAGCATTGAATTTATATATTCGCATTATTGAAAATTCAAATTCGGTCGTATGAAAAAAATGAAAAATCAATTACCGAATTTAGTTTATCAAATTTACGGTAACTGAAAATACATCGATTTATGTATGAATTGCCGAATGTTTAATTGAAATGCTAATCTAATCACAAATAGATTATTTATGCAACGGAATACATGTACATAATACAACACAAGTCTTGAAGCATTCGTTATGACAATTATTGCGCGAGTAACAAAAATATTAGCAAGTGTTCGATGATAGGTTTTAGGTGATGGTGGTAACTTAAGTCACAGATTCGGCAATAGGTTCAGTGGAATGAATTTTCTATGTCATAACGTTTGCATTTTATTAATGGAACTTCTCCACCTGTAACACCCAGTCTGTATTTCATGGTAAATTCCACCAACATGTCGGTGGAAATTTTTCCCCTTAAAAATAATATTCTAGCAAAGTCGGTGGATTTTTAGCTATTTAATCATATGTTACTGTTGTATTTAGTATTAAGATTTAATGTTATTATTTCTGTTAATGATCTACGTATTCTATCTATGGGTACACCCAATATATTTCTGACATTTACGAACGAATCCACCTTGTACATTACTAATAAAGATGATTAGAAACAAGATCAATTATTAAACATGGCGCTGTAGAAAACTCGAAAAGGAGAATTGGAAATGCCAAAGAAGAAGAATAACGTCAACACCTCGGAAAAGCAGAAAAGCGACCACCAAGCAACTTCGACGAACAGCATGGAAGCTCCACAATGGCTACAGATTTTCTTGCAGCAACAAGCTGAAAAAAGAAAGCAAGAAATGGATATGTTTCAAAATACATTGACAGCATTTATGAACAGTCAGAGCGCTGGCCAAGGAGGCACAGCAAGTACATCTGCTAGTTCAGGCACAACTGTGAAACATCTCAGTGCAGCAAGACCTGAAAAACTAGAGAACGATATAACTTACAGCAAGTTTATATCTTGGCGTCTGAGCTGGAATGACTATTACAAAGTTCAAAAACTGAGTCAACAACCACTTGATGTGCAACAAGCTGACTTCAGAGGATGTCTAACAGAAGATATGAAAATTCATCTGAAATGTGCGATTGATATATCAGAGTCAGATGACAGCACTGTGGACGAAATTCTTGACAAAATACAAGATTTTTTAAGACAAAAGCGAAATGTTGCCTTGGATAGAGTGGCTTTCGAGGAAAGGAAACAACAGGAAGGTGAATGTTTCGACAATTTCTACGTTTCACTTAAAAAGTTAGCCGAAGAAAGTGATCTTTGCGGTAACTGCACCAAACAAAGACGGGTTACAAGAATCATGTCAGGCATCCATATGATATAAAAAGCATCCATATGATAAATGTCCTGCAAGAGACTCATCTTGTAATTTCTGTAATACTAAAGGGCATTGGAAATATATGTGCAGGAAATTGAAAACCGAGAACAAGAACTCAAAAGAAGGGAGATTTAACGTCACGAAGCATGTTAAATCAACTTATATGGTTAACATAAAATCAGCTAGAACAGATAAAACCCACAGAGTTCAGTTGAAATGTTCTACGCTTGACAACAGACGTTCTTGTACATTGAATGCTATTCCAGACACGGGAGCAGAGGCTTCAATATGCGGACCAGATATACTAAAGCATCTGAAAATAAAAGCACTATGCAGATCTAACAATGAAACACTGATAGCTGCTAATGGATTACCCATTAAAACACATGGGAAAATAAAACTAAAATTAATCTTGGAGAATATCAAGATTGAAGAAACCATAATTATTTGTGAAAATCAAAAGGAATTACTCTTATCATGGAAAGCATGCAAGAGCTTAAAGATTATTCACGAAAGTTTTCCTCGACCAATAAAATCCGTTCAAACGAAAATGAACATAAATGAAACCTGCAAACATAAAGAAGTGTTGCTAAGTGAATTCTCAGATGTATTTACTTCAACAGAAAACTTGTCAGTCATGAAAGGAAAGGACATGAAAATCCATCTGAAAGAAGATGCTGTGCCAAGTGCAATTTACACTGCTAGACAAATTCCTTTCAAATGGTCTGATGAGGTGAAAAGAACACTAGATACAATGGTCAGTCAGAAGATCATTCGCCAGGTGACAGACACTCCAACAGATTGGTGTCATCCGATGGTTGTTGTACCGAAAAATAACAACAAAATAAGAGTTTGTGTTGATTTCAAACAACTGAATAGGTTCGTGAAGCGACCAACATATCCAGCTACGACACCTAGAGAAGCAGTGATGGCAATCACACCTCAGGCAAAGTACTTCACAACACTAGATATGACGCAAGGGTATTATCAAATAGCCCTCAATGAAAAGTCTCAACTGTTAACTACATTCCTAACGCCGTTTGGAAGATATTGCTTCTTACGTGCACCAATGGGATTATCATCAACCGGAGATGAATTTTGTCACAGAGGTGATGAAGCGATTCAAGGAATTCATAATGTGAAAAAAGTAGTTGATGATATGATAGTCTACGATTCAAACTATGAAGAGCACATTCATCATGTACGAGAGTTACTTCAAAGATGCAGAGAGAGAGGCATCACATTGAATCCAGACAAATTCAATTTTGCTCAAGAAAATGTAAAATTTGTTGGATATTCGGTAACTTCTGAAGGTATTGAGGCAGATCCTGAAAAAATTTCAGCTATCAAGAAGTTCCCCAAACCATCAAATATATCAGAATTACGATCATTTTTAGGATTGGTAAACCAACTGAGTGAATTTTCACAAGAAATAAGTACAAAAGTGACTCCTCTGAGAGGATTGGTTAGTCAGAAAAACAAATACCAGTGGTTGCCATGTCATGATGCAGCATTCGAAGAAACGAAAAACGCCCTGAAATCTCTACCTGTTCTTGGTCACTATGACCCGAAGAAAGAGATAACACTGTTGACAGTCGCATCCAGGCTGAACGGACTTGGATTTGCAATGATCCAAAAAGAAAATGGAAGGTACAAATTGATTAAATGTGGATCAAGATTTCTTTTACCAGTGGAGGCAAGATATTCAACAACTGAGCTTGAGCTTCTAGCAATCGTATACTTGACTGGACTAGAAAATTTCACCGTAATCACAGATCACAGACCTCTTCTATCAATCCTAAATAAACAAACTTTAGAACCAGTAACGAATCCAAGGATTCAGAGATTGAAGGAAAAACTTGCCAAGTACAATTTTGAAACAATATGGAAACAAGACAAAACTCATCTCCTCCCCGATGCGCTTTCAAGAAAGCCAACTGAAAAACCTAGTGATGATGACATGAAATCCGCTGAAACATTGTGTAACTATGTAAGAAATGTCATTTTTAAAAATGACAATGAAAAGGACAGTCTCGATATGAAGAAAATGAAAAGAGAAGCAGAAAAGGATGAGCAGTACACAGAACTGAAGAAAATAATCATACATGGCTTTCCGTCAGATAAAATGAAAGTTAAAGCCTGCATACTGCCATTTTGGAATATCAGAGAAGAGTTATCTATTGAAGATGAAGTCCTGTTGTATGGAAATAGAATGATTATTCCTAACGCGCTTCAAGAAGACACTCTAATGAGATTACACGCATCTCATCAAGGAATAGACAGAACGAAAAGAAGAGCTAGGCAGACTGTGTATTGGCCAGGAATCAACAGCGACATTGAAACTACTGTTGCATCTTGTCACAAATGTTCCCTCTTCAAACCATCTCAAACGAAAGAAACCTACAATGTGGATGAAAGAACGCCAGGATGGGTTTTCCAGGATGTAGCTGCAGATTTCTTTCAATATGCTGGGAATAATTTTCTAGTTTATATAGACAGATTGTCGGGATGGCCAATTGTAACAGCATTTAAAGGCAAAACTGGATCAAAAGAACTATTAAGAACTATCAGATCACATTTTTCCAATGTAGGAATTCCTCAGCGAATCAGAACTGATAATGGAACTCAGTTTGCATCATTTGCTGTGAAGAAATTCATGGAAAAGTTCGGAGTAGAACATATATTTTCAAGTCCTCATTATCCACAAAGCAATGGGTTAGCTGAATCTGCAGTAAAAAGAATGAAATATCTTATTGCCAAGACCACAAAAGACGGCAACTTGGATTCAGATGAATTTCATGAAGGACTGCTTGAAATGAGAAACAGGCCTGGGAGAGGTGGATACTCACCAGCAGAAATAGTCTTCGGACATAATTTAAACTCACTCGTACCTTGTCATAAACAAACATTCAAGAAAAAATGGAAGACGATGATGGAAGATGTGGAGAATAAATAAGAAGAAAATAAATTGATCGAATGGAAATATTATAACAGAAATGCAAAAGATTTACATCCCCTGCGAATGAAAGACTTGGTTTATATTCAAGACCATATCTCGAAACGATGGAACAAAACTGGAGAAGTTGTTGGTTTGCATGAAAATAGAAAATATTTAATTAAAACTAAATCGGGATCATTACTATGGAAGAATAGAATACATTTGATGCTAATGAAGAACAAAGTAAATAATCAAGACATCAGGAACCACATAGTGATTTGACTCTATCACAAACTGCGGAAAGGGGGAGTTGTTGTATTTAGTATTAAGATTTAATGTTATTATTTCTGTTAATGATCTATGTATTCTATCTACGGGTACACCCAATATATTTCTGACATTTACGAACGAATCCACCTTGTACATTACTAATTAAGATGATTAGAAACAAGATCAATTATTAAACAGTTACCATTAATTTTCGGTGAATGGGAAAATTATTGGAATTTTATGGTGGATTTTTTCAGCTTTCTCAAAAAGTCAGTGGAATTTTGTGCACCAAATACAGATTGGGGTAACACTAATTCCTATTCACCTTTACTATTGTACCAGTCTGTATTTGTTGGTGCACAAAATCCCACTGACTTTTTGAAAAAGCTGAAAAATCCACTTTAAATTTCCAGTAATTTGGCTGATCCACCAACATTTTCCCAATTTATCCACCGAAAATTAATGGTAACATAGGAATAATTAGCTAAAAATCCACCGACTTTGCCAGAATAATATTTTCATAAGAGAAAAATTCCACCGACATGTCGGTGGAATTTACCGCAAAATACAGACAGTAAACAGACTGGCTATTGTACACAGCCAGTCTGCAGAATATGGGACATTTTCAACATTTTCTGTGCGAACAATCCTTAATTTTCTCCTATATTTACATTAATTTTTACTGAGAACAGAAGTCAAAATACAAAATTTCTTGGAGAACAATTTACCAGTTCCTGCAGTTTGGGTACACAGTCCTGAGTCTTCTTTTACGACAAATCATAAGAAAATAATAAAGTTATTGGTTATAAAATATAAAGTAGACATTCGGTAATTGAGTGTATTCGGTAATTGAGTGAATACCCTAGGAATTAATAGCTAAATATCCTCCGACATTACAGGATTTTTTTTATTAGAGAAATTGAATATCTGCCGACATATGTCATATTATGATCCCAGATTGTATTTGGTGGTAAATTCCAATGATATGTCAGGAGATATTCAATTTCTCTAGTAAAAAAATCTGGCAATCTCAGAGGATATTTAGCTATTAATTCCTATATTGCCATTAATTTTTGGAGGGGAAACTGGAAAAATATTGGAGGACTACTAGACAAATTGATGAAAAATGTTGGCAGCTATTTCTCAGATTTTTGAAAAAGTCAGAGGAGTTCAGTGCACCAAGTACAAACTCACATATCATTGGAATTTACCACCAATTCAAATACAATCTGGAACGTGAAAACGGTCCCTATATTTATGTCACGCGCGTTTGAGTGATCTGCAATATCGACCGATTTCGCTGCGCAATCTGTTGATCAATAGTTTGCGCAGCCATCGATCGATAGCGCAACCATCAATCGATAGCGCAACCATCGATCGATCCCTTCGCATTCGAATGATATGATTTTTTTAATTAGTCAAGTAATAAAGCATGTCCAAACTCTCCATTTTAATGGCAAGTTTGTCACAGTTATTTTGAGCCCTTCAATTGCAAATGGCGAGTTTTTTCTATTTTTCTCCTATGCTACAATGTTATTTTGGAGAGAATTTATGATAATTTGATCATTTTGGAGAGAATTTGTTGAATTTTGGAGAGAGCTGTAGAGACAAATGGTGAGTTTATGAGACATACAATTTCACTTGGAATTTAGTACATCAAATTAGAAATTAGCACATTTTATAGCGTATATCAATCGATAGCCAGTCTGCAGAATAT
>CANNZV010001571.1:0-144260 GCA_947561585.1 Caprella mutica | reverse complement strand
GGGAGAGTAACTGTCTCTCAAATTAAAATC
The DNA here is from genome assembly GCA_947561585.1 of Caprella mutica. NCBI lineage: Eukaryota > Metazoa > Arthropoda > Malacostraca > Amphipoda > Caprellidae > Caprella > Caprella mutica. The sequence continues at coordinate 144,230 of CANNZV010001571.1, read as the reverse complement.
TCTGCGGGAGAAGAGACGCATTCTGCAGACTGGATCGATAGCGCAATCATCGATCGATTTCTGCTCGTTCGAATTATACAGGTTTTCTTTGTTTATTCATTTAATTAATTGTTTTGTTTTTACTGGAAAAATACTTTTTTTATATTTAATAAGTCAACCATCAGTCGATTGTTGCGCGTTTGAAAGATATGGATTTTCTTAGTTTATGCATCTAATTGTTACATTAAATAGAGCAAACATCAGTCGATTGTTGCGCGTTTGAATGATATGGATTTTCTTAGTTTATGCATCTAATTGTTACATTTAATAGAGCAACCATCAGTCGATTGTTGCGCGTTTGAATGATATGGATTTTGTTAGAGTTTATGCATCTAATAGAGCAACAATCGACTGATGGTCGACTTATTAAATATAAAAAAAGTATTTTTAGAATAAAAACAAAACAATTAATCAAATGAATAAACAAAGAAAAGGAAAACCTGTATCATTCGAACGAGTAGAAATCGATCGATGGTTGCGCTATCGATTGATATACGTTATTAAATGTGCCGATTTGATGTAGTACAAACTAAAAAAATCATATTCGAACGCGCAAAAATCAATCGATGGTTGCGGTATCGATTGCTATATGCAATCAAATGTGCGAATTTGATGTACAAATTAAAAAAAAATCATATCATTCGCCAGAGTGGAAAACACAAATTCTAACAGAGTTACTTACGAAAACTCAACCACGGAGTTTAATGTTTATTAATGATTAACATCATTAACCGTGCTTAGTATTAGTAAAGCATGTGCCATGTAGGCCAAGTAAAATAGTATGTCTCATAAACTCGCCATTTGTCTCTCCAGCTCTCTCCAAAATTCAACAAATTCTCTCCAAAATGATCAAATTTTCATAAATTCTCTCCAAAATAACATTGTAGCATAGGAGAAAAATAGATAAAACTCGCCATTTGCAATTGAAGGGCTCAAAATAACTGTCACAAACTCGCCATTAAAATGGCGAGTTTGGACATGCTTTATTACTTGGCATGTAGGTACCTTATAAAGTTAAACCTATAGATCGTCACCATATAGCATGCAGAGTTCAATTTTTTCAAATATTATGAAATAGGTATATAACAGATTTTTACATAAAAGAAATAATGTGAAATTTCTGCAGAGTTGTTTTTAGGAAGCCAGTCTGCAGAAACTGGTAAAGTGTTCGTAGAGATCTCTTATTCTGTTCGTAGCAAAATTAATGTAAATATAGGGATTAATTCAGAAGTGTTCGTAGCAAAATTAATGTAAATATAGGAATTAATTCAAAATTGTTCGGAGAGAATATCCCAAATATCTCACATATTCTGCAGACTGGTTAGGAAGAATTTCTAACAGAGTTACTAGTCCATCAGAAGAGAGTTATTTTTCCACCCTGGAATTCATTCGAACGCGCAGGGATCGGTCAATGGTTGCGCTATCAATCGATGGCTGCGCAAACTGTTGATCAACAGATTGCGCAGCGGAATCGGTCGATATTGCAGATCACTCAAACGCGCGTGACATTTTACATTGAACTGAACTGAATAAGAGATCACTACAAACACTTTATTAGATCCTGCAACCTGGTGAATAGGTACCTAATGGCTACTACCTACTAACCTAAGCCCCTAGAGGGACTAGGCCTAGGCGCCTAGCTTGCTTCACTCCAGAGAAATGCTATACAGCCACTCTGGAAAAACTAGTCTCTTCTTATGGATTAATTACTCTGTTGGAGTTTAGAAAACTTTAAAATTCAGTAATAAATTAATGGGAACTGTATAATCCGCAGCATTTAGCCTCTAAAATTCATCTGTTAGCCTAAGGTATTTTCCAGAGTGGCTATACAGTAATAGTACCAGTCTGTACTGTCTGTAGAATGTGTCTCTTCTCCCGCAGAGACTTTAATTTGAGAGAGAGCTACTCTCTGACTCTCAGCAGAAGATTCAGAATCTCCCGCAGCTAAATTAATGGTAACATAGGAATTAATTCAAAATCTCCCGCAGCTAAATTTATGGTAACATAGGAATTAATTAAATATCTCCCGCAGAGATCTCAAATTTCTAAAATTCAATCAAAAACTCCCGCAGAGAGTCTTGGAAAAATGTTCCATATTCTGCAGACTGGTAATAGTATAGCTACACTTGAATTATGAGTAAAAAGAACAAAGAATTAACTGCAAAATTATATTAGCTAGTTAGCTACCTCTCTCCCAGACTCCCAGGACCCCCAGAATATGGGGCCGGCAGACCTGGTAGGTAGGACCTAGTTAGACTCCTGCTGCCTGCATAAATTATAATATCAATATGAAAGTTGGAACATTTCACAAAGAGTCTCGGCAGTTCATTTCTGATATCTAGAATTCATCAAATTGTGTCAGAAAATGTTTCACGGTGTCATGTTCATTCATCTCAATTATATATAAATGTTCATTAACTCCTGCATGCCCAATGTGAAGTAATGAAGAGAGTCAATAGGCAGGGTACCTATTGGTGTCCCAACGCCACCCAAGACTTTGTTTTGATTTTTAGTACCTAAAGCATAACATTCCAATTGTTACTGAATTTAGTTTCTGACAAGTAAAGTTAATAACTAATCAGAGAAACATAAAATTAAGAGAATAGTTTTCTTTCTTTAGTATTTAGCTTAGATTACCAATATTTCACAGAATTTTTAGTCGTTTAAAACAAGTACTCTCTTCCACAAGCGATAAGTACTTACCTACTTTGTTCCATTGAATAAAAGCATGTGAATCGTATAAATTAAAATATAAGTTAAATTATAACTATATTTTTACTTAATTGTATGATCGAAGATGTAGAATAGTCTGATAATACGAAGCTTACATACTTAACCAACAATTCCTCAGAAATTATCCAAGTAATCAAGGAAGTTATCATAAAAATAAAGTAGACATTTTTCAAGAAACAATTTAATTATTACCCATTGAGCATTAACAATCACATACTTAATAAGATATAGATTAGTAGGGGACTATCACAAAAAATCAACTGCTGCATTCGGACTTGAAAACGAAAATAAATAAAGAACCCTTATATTGAATAACAAAGGTCACCTAAATCATTTGCTTCATTAAGTATATATACCTACCCATGTAAATAATTTAAAATTAATTTTGAAAACTGAAGGCAATATTACTGAAATAGGTACAGTACAAGAAGACTTATGTGACTATATTCCAGTTTCAAAAATTACTCCATAAATGCAGTCACTTACCAAGGAATTTCGCCAATTAAATTAAAGTTATTATTAAAACAAACAGATCGCAACGGCATTCATGCCGCTGCGGTTAATTTAAACTTCAAAGTAACATCCATAAAATATTTTTTGAAAATGATATTACCTTTGCCGTTAGTCATATTTCAGACGAATGAATTCTCACAAGTAGCTATACAACTAAATACAATAGCAAGTACCAATATTTTACATAAGTTTTCTGTGAACAATTTACCAAATAATTATTCTATAAAGTTATCATTAATCATACTGTACAGAATTCAAAAGTTTACTGTTCCTTGAAGTTACTTTATCATAACAAAAGAGCGTCAGCAAGTCCTGCAGTTCTGAGCAAAGTTGGTTGTTGTTGTGATCCAGAAAGGCATGTACTGCGAATGTGAAACTTTACCTGCAAAGAGAATGAAACAGCATTAATGTAACTGAATGACTTTACAGGGTATCCGAAGATATTGAAAAATAAATATGATTGGTAGGTAGAGGTTTAACATCTTAAAAAAAGCAAAGGCCATAACACTGACATCAAAAATAAATTAGATACAAAGGACTTGAAGAAGTAGTGAGAAAGGTAAGTGGCTCCATGAACAAAGTTACCTACCACCAAAAGGAAACAATCTCATGTATGCAGAAAAGCTACTCCGTAAATGCAGTCACTTATCATGGAATGTAACGAAAAGGGACACAAGCACCAGTCACTGCACTCACAAGTGGAAAATGACGAGGTGATAAGTTCGATAGTCATACGAGCCTATCTAACACAGAAATCTAAGACCTGAGTTGAAGAACATAACCCAAGTCCTATTTTTTTAAACTGTAAGTCGAGTTAAAAAAATAAACTTGGTAATAAATGAAAATAGACAATTGGGAATTCAAATTGCACCAGTTTCTCACAGACAGCGTTCATATAATATCTGGGAGCGCCTGGTAGAATAGAAGATGAAAAAAATTACTGACTAAACGATCGACTTCTCTGCTGCCAAAGCAAACCATGTCAACCCATTTAATGAAAGACAGTAATAACTAATAGGCATTTATGGATAAGAAACTTCGATAGTAAACGAATGGAAGCTATAAGGCAGAGAAAAGAGGAAAATATAAATTAGAATAGAAAGAAAGAACATTAACCCATTCCAAGCGGCCTAACTATATATAGACGCTCCGAAAATTGGTCCCATTTAGCGGAGCGTCTATATATAGTCGCTAAATTTTTTTGCTTTAACAGTCGAGCGACAGGGTCAATATGTAGACGGTGTTTAGAAATATGACAAGTATTAACGTGTAAACACATAATCATCGGTTATTGTGCAATAATGCATCCTATAGCTCAGTAATTTAAGAAGTGTTGAAGAGGGGAGGGGAGTAGCTAAAGAGTAAAGGACAAACTGTATGTCAGTTCTAAGGAAAGATGATGAATTTGAAATGGAAAGATGTAAATATTTTGAGTACGTTGTCCTTCCAACAATGAAAGAAATAGTTGAAAAACACAGTAAAAATGAAATAAAGGATAACTATTTTTGAATTGTTTTTTTGATAATTTATTTCATAAATATGTTTATATATACGAATAAAAGTAACTAATTTAATTTATGCAACTTAAAAATGCTCATTTTTTTATATCTTTATATGAATAATTCATATAGTTGTTATGAATTCATAACAATTATATGAATAACAATACAAAACTCATATGTCACTCCACCAACAAGCGGCAGTCTATATATAGACGCTTATTTGACTCCATGATTTAGCGGGATAACTAAATAGTGTAGTTAATAGCGTGGGTGACTATATATAGACGATTTCTTATTTTTGTCGACTTCAATTCCCCTACTGCCGCTTGGAATGGGTTAAACTAAACAAGAAATATTTACTACAGAGAAAGAAGTACCAATTGATACCATCTTAATAACTATGTAGTAGCTAGAGGACATGAGAAATTTAGGAAATTAATGTATGATTTTTTGCAACTTACAGGTGGTGAGTATCTGCAGGAGAGGATTCCATCAGCACAACAGTACAGAAACTTTTTCCTGTACATCATCGCCATGGGTTTATAGAAGGACACCGTAACGCTTTGAAAAGCTTCTTTGAAACTTCCAAAAGCATAGAGTAGATTGAGTTTCTTGCATCTTTCTTTGTGTAAATTAGAATAGATATGACAAGAGGTGTTCAGTGTGACACTGTTTGGCAGCACTAGAACTTTGGGTGATTTTTTATCGCAACTATAAACGATACCATTGTTTGGAAATAGATTCTCAATGTTAATTAGGTGGCTAAAAGTTCGATATTGAGCACATGCAAATTTACTATATCCAGAGGAATAGATAGAAGATAAATTCTCTATGGTGCTGGTGGCAATCGTTTGGGAATATTTCATAGAGTTTGGCTGATCTTCATAGTTTGACATCGTAGCTGCGTGGAATGTTCGATAAAAGACTCCCAGTTCGAACAAACACAAGGCAACTTGGAGAAATGCTTCTAGTTCTTCAGAACGAGAATCACATTTTGATTTAGCATTAAAGAGGACATTCAAAGCTACTGGATGCTTCTCACAAAATTCATTAACACATGAATCAAACTTTTCGCTCGAAACCATATTCTCTACATCCGACAGTGACATCAAATCAACAGTAGTTACTTCTTTGAATTTATCATTAGTGTAACATTTAACAGGCAAAGGGTGTTGCCCTTTATTCTTAGAATAGGACTTTCTGGGATATCTAGAGGTTTTAATAACTAAATCAACATCATCCTGAGTACTGCTTTCACCATTCAAATTAATCTGTTCATCCGATGGAATTATGTCTGGTAAATTTTGCATGGCTTTCATATTTGGAAGAAATGAATGTTGCACCTTGGATCGTCTGGATGACGTTTTTCTCCTCTTTGTGACCATCGCATCATTAAACTCTGCGTAAGAGTAACTCTTTTTAACCTTTTTATCAGGAGAAGAGTTAATGGAAGGAGGTAGTTTGTGCTTTTGAGTTGGTGTGCGTAGATTCTTCTGTGGTGCGGCAATAGAAATGTTATTGAAAGCTCTTGTATTGGATAAACTTGAATTATTATCACTCATATCAAAAGATGAATCAAATAATTTGATTTTGTTCCTGACAAAGCCTGTAGTTTTATTTATGAATATTGGAGAAGACTCAGAGTCAGAACTAAGGGATAGAGAACTCTCTTCCTCACTACCAAAGTACCTAGATTCGTTTTCATCTTCAATGTTTTCTTTTCTAGACAACCAAAGTCTGACATTTCTTTGAATAACCGCAACAGATTTCAAAATAGTCAAATACTTTCTCTGGGCAAGCCACCCTCGAGCATTTTTCTGAATGATGGTAGCAGCCTTTCTATTGGTGGAGCAGAGCTGTCTCCAATCCTTTTGGCACTGATAACGACGATAATCTGAGGGTAAAAAATTGGTAGCTAAATGAGTTAGGTTAAATATAACAATAGCTACCAATTACAGATATCAATATTACTTGTTTTTAGAGATTGAAATATTAAGAGTTAATAATTCTATTGAAATATCTTTAGCTATCGGTATGAATGAATATCTAGCTACCTACTTCTATTTTTAAAGTTTACAAACATTGAAGATTTATGAATAATGATACACTGTTCCCGTTATAAATCACTTCGTCAACAATTGACACTAATTATTGTTAAAATTATGTTAAGTCTGCAACACTTTATTTTTCTTCTAGGTATGTTCAATCATTCACACAGCTTTGATTTCCAGTTATACATGCACTCACGCATTGTTTTCATTTTCATTCACTCGTTGCACACTCATTCACTCACTACTCACGGGACTGTATGAGCGTAGCTGCATTGTTTCTCTTGAGTTCTTTCATATTTTCCATTTCTCTGAATGCAGTTTCTGATAGGAAAACTTTTTGCTTTCCGATTCTGTTGAAAAATGAGATGTCAAAGACAGAAATCTTAGAATAGCTTCTAATAAAACGCAATACTTAAGTGAAGTGAGTTGCTACAACATACTAGATAGGTACTACAGACAGAATCTGCTTTTATTACATCTCACTCTTATTACATCTATTACAAAATGATAAGAACGAGGTATGACTCAAGTTATTTTATAATTGTAATTCCTTAACATTTCATTTTCTATGAATTAAATTGAAAAAATGAATTGGTTTGAATGAAAGTTCAAAGTAGTGAATGAATTAAAAGTATTAAAATTCAACCATAGCTCAACTCTAATTCAGTGTAGGTGAGATGTTACTAATTAATTTGTACTTTGATTTATATATCTATTCATAGTTAGGAATTTAATTCTAACTCGTAAGAAATGAAATGTGTAAGAAGTTTCATTTATATAATAACTTGAGTCATACTTCGTTCTTATTACCATTTTGTAATAGGTCTGAGTTGTGATTTTGGTAATAAAAGCGAGGCTTGCTTATACATTCTTTGAATCTGAGTATTCAAATATCATTTGCACAATGACTTTCACTACTCACTCACCTGTATGAATCATGTCGTTCTGCAGATAGGGATGAATTTAGTAAAAGTCTGACCAATTCGTTACTTTTGTCTGTACTGGTGACACTGCTGGTGGAGTATCTCTTGATGAACTCCTCGAATTGCATCCTAACGGGATAGCCTGCATGGCTAATGGCTACCGTATCCAGGATACCACAGGTAGCCAGCTGGTGCAGTAGGTAGTCAGGACACACTGAGCCTGATAAAGAAAACGGAAGAAATGATTCACGACGGATTAATCCTTTCTAATCTAAAAGGTTTCTTATAAATACATAGCACGAAGTGTTAGTATCAACACACCTGCCAGATAGAACATACTGCTACTACTCACCTGGCAGGCCGTGACCGTTTGGTTTGACACACTTAGTGTAGTGCAGATCACACTTTTCTAGCAGAGAGAGCAATGTGTCCAGGGAGCTCTTGAACTTGGACAGCGTGGTCACCTTCTTCATTGCCCTGCTGCCACTGGACACAGAGCCACTGAGTGATGGAGAGGGGGTAGGGGAGTGGAAATAACTCTCGAGAGATTTTGGCTGCTCTATCTGGAGAGTAAAGAATGTATTCTTAGTCTGAAGCTGGAAGGTAAATGCCAACACGATAAAGAAAACATATGCTCTAATGGAAAAATTAAATCAAGTAGCTAGAAACAAACGGTACTCTAGGAAATTACACCATGAAAAAGTGCCATAATAGAAGAACAATGAAACCTAAAATCTAATGTATGGGAAGTAGTAGCTACTCTCCAAACCTTCAACTAGCGCTAGAATTTGAAGTTCAAACTGAAACACTCATTCCATTCAATAGATTCACCTGTACCTACCTTACAGTTGGAATCACTCTGTATTTTCTTCACTTTGACAGATTGGTAGGTAGGAGTTTCAGTTCTGTCAATTATTCTAGAGACGAAAGAGTTCTCACTGAGTGACAACATAGTTAGCAACTCAGTGGGAATGTGGTCCTTGTTCTTCTTTAGCAGAGAGTCGCTACGGTAGAACACAGGGCCAGCGTAGTGCTTCACCACAAAACCAGAGGCACTGTGCTTCCGAGAACTGGGAAATTCTAAGAAATCTATTGAGGAGGCAAATAGAAATCATTTGAAACAAGAGGTGCAAGCAAGATTATTCATTTCCTTATGCTTAATTCCTACTGCATATAAAATTAAAAACATCTTTGTATTCTACGTGTGGCACAATATCAAAAATAGTGTCTAATTTCTAAATTATTTAAAATTAAATGTTTTAAAACGTTAGGTACCGAACACCAACAGTGATAACTTTCATTTTCACTCTAAAAAGAAGCAACTCAACTGATTATAACTTAATCAGAAAATATACTTGGGTAGTTAGTTATAAAATATTATTCGAGTAGCTACCTAGAGATATAAAAACATAGCTAATGCTGAAAATAGGTCTGAATTTGCAGTACATAAACTTTGTAGCTAGCTACATGGAATAGGAAGAACAAAATTTGATATTAATTTTAAAGACTCTCGTAAAACATTCAAATTATCTATTCTAACTTATAGTTAATATTTATTTGTTCTCCTTTTTGATTTACCAGAGTGCTTCAAAGCTGTGCCAATTCTATCACAAGCTGCCTCGTCATCCAGTGACCTGTTGAGCTGGCATTGCTCATTGAGAATAGAAAACACTGAGACTGTAGAGTGCAGGTCATGCAAACAGGAGGGGTTGCTATCAGATATGGCTTCGTTGACAACGCCTTCTTCGAGTAACACCTGATCGTCAGGAAAAATAGCAACTGGTTAGTGTTAGAATGTTGTGATCTTTTTTACAATTTCATTATTTCTTTCAGAAAATTATGAAATTCAAACCACAGCTATTGATGTTAAATAATTGTAGATTATAACAGACAGAAGTTCAAATTTATTATTGTTAGGAGGAGGGTTTAACCACTCAGGAGTGGTTGTTGAATGAAAAATGCTGATGTTAAATGAAAATAGAAACAAAAGATTAAGAAACAGTCTGCAAGAATATCTCTTACATTCACCACTGACATCTTCAGGCTACAGCCCCGGTGGCATTATCATAAAAACTTCTCATATAACCTATTACTTTAAAGACTTAAATTTAAGATAATTATAATGTAACAATTTAATAGATGTAGGAGAAAAATTCTATAGAAAATAACAAATTGAATTCACGGACACACAGACACAGCATAGCTAGTTACAACTGTTTCTTTAGTAACATGTTGTACAGCACAAATAAAGTTAATAACTTCATTTAATTACCCTCAAAAACAAAAGTTCCAATCATAACTAGAGCTGAGACTTATTCTAGATTATGGCGAATTTATAAACAAAATTATAGTAATTAATAAATAGAACGAAAAATACTTTCTTACCCATGATACTTAACTGGTCTCTTCAGATAGCTAGAAAATTTATAGTAGCTATAATTATATTTCATACTAGCAAATATTATGGCAAATGATCATCATATGCAACTATTTCAAGTAGAAATGAATTGAAAGCTACTGTAGAAGGTATTAGTTTCACCTTTCTCTCAGTCTGCAGAAAAGTGAAGTTGAAGGTTTGCTGCAGTCTTTCATTGGCGTAATTGATGCAGAGTTGCTCCAATCCATTACACTCTAGCGCCTCAAAGCCGTACACGTCAAGAATACCTGCAGTAGCACTATATTAGAACACTTTACCTGCAGCAGCACTATATTAGAACACTTTACCTGCAGTAGCACTATATTAGAACACTTTACCTGCAGTAGCACTATATTAGAACACTTTACCTGCAGTAGCACTATATTAGAACACTTTACCTGCAGTAGCACTATATTAGAACACTTTACCTGCAGTAGCACTATATTAGAACACTTTACCTGCAGTAGCACTATATTAGCTAAGCAAACTATATCACCACTTATAATTAGGACAGTTCTTAGTAATCAAATGGCAAGGGGAAATAAACAGCATGAAGACAACAGCAGTTGTCATTGTTGATTTACAGGCATTAAGATTCTTTGCAATTTGAGAGTTAGTGAACAATGAATTATATAAATTGTTTCAATTTTATAAGAGTTTAATACTAATATCTGAGCATTTGATGGTATAGCTATAGCTACACATTATTATTATAGTGATTATAGGCTACAGTAGCTACTGCGAAAATTATTAGGGGTTTTTAAAATCTGAATTTTGTTTACGAAAATGTAAATTAAACCAATAGGCCATTTTGTTGATTGCAAATGGATTATTTTAATACACTGATACGTCTTGATCATTCAATAATGGAGAGTGTGGAGGAAATAATGGGGAACCAATCGTTGAGCACTTATGGATGCTAAAAGTTGTCAAACTAAGTGTTAATGAATGATCAAGACGTATCACTGGATTGAAATAAATCTAGGAGCAAGTAAAGATAACGGAAATTGTTTCAATTTACCTTTATTTAAACAAAATTTCGATTTTGAAAAATCCCTAATAATTTTTGCAGTGGCTACTGTAGACGGATGTAGATTAGCCACTAACCAAAGAAGTGGTCCCAAGTGTGATGAGGGGCAGAGATCTGAAGATTGACCATATCCACCAGATGGGTGAAGAGAGAGTGGTAGAGCAGCTGCAGCAGTGAACTCAGTCTCTCTCTGCAGTCTGAAGACCTTTCAAAGGGCTTCGTGAAGAGACTAACCTGTAGGGGAGAAAGGAACTAATTGAAAAAGGGAGTAGCTAAAAAATTAAATCAAAGGAGGAATCAACTAATTCGAATATAGATAATGATGTAAATATATAATAACTGCAAACATACAGGGTCTAGTTCCATAGAGGGTTCTATAATACACAGAAATATGCCATTCTTAACAGAGATGAGGTCCAACTCGATAGTCTCTTTAAAGGCAATATTTCCCCACTAAAAATAGGAAGAATAAAATCTTTACAGAAAAGGAAATTCCTTAAGAACTTAGAGGTGAGGTCGTAAGGAGAGGTTCGGAACACCCGGAATGAGTGTCCATCATCTATCAAGAAATAACTAATTAATGTCTTTATTTATCTTATTATGCTAAAAATGTTTAATGAAAATATAGAGTAGACACACCCCTCTCTAAGCAATCTTGATATTATTAAACTTTATTAATTCTTAGCTATGTAAGTTAAATTTGCACTCGCCATTATGAATATGGGGTAGTGTTTACCTTTTTCCTGGCAGAGACAGCAATGGACTTCACTGTGAGGGATCTGATGAGGTCTGAGGTGTTCAGACCCAGTAGAGAACTGGCATGAGACAGGTCTGACATACTCTCATCTGAAACACATGAACAGAGAGGAGTTAGTGGGTAGAAATGGCATCAGATTCAATGAGGGAGTGCAGTAGCTACTACAAACAATGTGCAAAATATCACCAATTGGTGGACACTCTTGGTATCCGGTATTCACGATTTAGAAGGTTCTACTGTATAGACAAAATGTCAGACATTGAGTTTCTACTCACCAGACACTGTGAAAGCAGTCCCTCCGTTATGTCTATCCTCTGTAAAACTGATGTTACCCAGGTAGAGAATGGCAATGAGTACCCTTATGATGTCCTGTTGTCCTTCCAAAGAAAAACACAAATTGTGAAATGCTTCTAAAGTATTCTGAAGATCCTTCAAACGCTCTACAGAATCATCAGCTGGAATGATGCTGAACTTTCCTACTTTATTCTGCTTCAATTCCTTGAATGTTTCTTGGAGTTGTTTGCCTTCTTTGTCGAAAACACCATGAGTTAACCCTGCTGCAACCTGCAGAGATGCAAACAAGTTACAGTTTTGATGTGTTCGTCATGAGATGAAAACCTCAAATAGCAAAATTTCAGACTACTGACTACGAAATAAAGGAAACTAATTCCCTAAAGGTAGGCATACGAACAGAGCAACAAACTTCAACATATATCTAATTGAACAAATTAACTTGATTATTAAAAAGGAAATATTAACGCAGGAAAAAGTAAATGGATATAGAAATAAAGGTGCCATCTGTGAAAAAATTACAGGAATGTCTCAGTCATCAGGTCTTTAGCTACTCCAAATCTAGAAAAATTTGGGCTTACGGAAGTATTTTGTGGCATAGCTCGCTAAGTAAGTTCATAATAGTAATATTATGTTTTTAGTTCCAGTCAACAATGGAACAGCTAGATCGTTATTTCAACAATGAAAACAATTACTGAAGAGAAATTACTCTACCTGATGCAATATGTGGAAGTTCTTCTCCCCCTGAGGCTGATGCATCACTCGAGTTTTCTCCAGCAGGTAAGTGTTGATTGTCGCTCCCTTCATGTCATTGCTAACATACTGAATTTTGAGCAACTTACCAAATCTGTGGACAGTGGAACATCTCACATCAAGGAGTGGTATAGTTATGAACTAGGGATAATTCAAGATTCATTTCAAATAAAACAAAAATGGGATTTCGAGAAAGACAGATTCTGGAGATGTACAGTGGAACATTGCAATAGTGTGACACAGTACTCAGAAAGTGGGTGTTAGGGCAATCCGACATTTCTAAAGGGTCAGACTTGTTAATGACCAATGAAACACATTTTTTCAGAGCATTGTGAATGGGAAGTAGCTACTGCAAATTTACCCTAGTTTGAAAATACTATTACAATAGCTAGCTCTATTTCAAATAACCTGCTGGAATTGTGATTTTTGACAGTTGCTGCATTTCCAAATGACTCCAAGAGAGGATTGCTGGCTAGTACTTTGGACAGAGTATCACTAACCACTGCATCAGCATTGTGAGTGCAGTTCTTGGTGACTACTTCACAGAGGTACTTCAGCATGTAGCGAGCAGACTCAGTCTGAAGAGAACAGAGTGTTAGGGGCCATACACACGTAGAGATTTTTAAGTCTTTCCACCAGACTTTTTGCTAAGCTCCTCCTACTTTTTCCACAAGAATATAAGAAAAAACGATATGATTATTATTGATTTTAGTTGGTATCCATGATACCTGCAGGGCCGTACACACCTACGTGTGTACAGCCCTTTAGTCTGGTAAAGGATGCAGTAACAACATCAACTTATAGCTAATAATCAACAAAAAAAAAACATATATTTAATGTGATAATTTTATTTTGATACACTTTCATTTCCATATATTTTGATAATTTCAACCTTTCTTTTAATAGTAGCTATAGCTATAGAGAGCTTCCAAACCCTGGACTAATGGTTGCACATTAATTTGTTAAAAAAATTGAAATTACACTTTCATGCAGGAACTAATAGATCTGACGATCAACTAATAAATGCCCAAAACTAAGGCTAAATTAGAAAAAAATGAATTGGCCTATATGAAAGAAATAACAAGAACAAAATACTACCACAAGGTAGTATATTAGGGCCTTTTCTCTTTCTAGTATTTATTAACGATTTTCCTAGTTGATCTAATTTTTTCAAATTTACCCTGTTCGCTGATGATTTCACAATTTCTTCTGTTATTCCTGTTAATCATCTTGGTTCTATTCATACTGTAATTAATGCCGAACTTTGTGTAATCTATGATTGGTTAGTCAGTAATAAAATTATGGTAAATATTGACAAGTCTAAATATGTAGTTTTCTCAAATAGAGGATCTTTTAGTTTGTTATCTGTGAGGCTTGGTGATGGAATGGTGGAATGTGTGGATTCTGTTAAGTTTCTGGGTGTTACCTTGGATAAAAATCTCACATTTTCTCATCATATTGATTTGGTGTCAATTAGAATCTCTAGATCAATTGGAGCTCTCAAAAGTGAACACTCTTTTCCCTCGTCATATCATGAAATCATTATAGCTACTATTGTACGATTCATCCTCACTTTTTGTATGCCATGGAGGCATAGTATGGTGCACCTGACTACATAATAAATAAATTGATGGTTCTTAAGAAGAGAGCTGTTAGGATGGTCGTTTGTAGTAGTTTCTTATCTCACACTGAACAATTGTTTATAGATTTGAAAATCCTGAAACTTCCTGATCTTTACAAACATAGAATAGGTATCTACGTTTACAAAACTTTAAATTTTCCTGATTTCGATCCAGCATTACTTCTTTACATCAATTCTCATATAAATCAGCATACTCATCGTACCCGTAATCTGTCATTAATTACTAAGCCCCTGATAAGAACTGCTAAATGTCAATCTTGTATCCGATTTATAGGTTCTCACGTTTGGAACTCTATTAGATCATATATACAAATCTGAATTATTAAATAATCATTATATACTATCATTTTATATTTTTATATGTTTGTCTTTCTGCACTTCTGTCTCTATTTCTTTTGTATGTTTTTTTTCTTCTAATATTAGTTTTAGGTTGCTCTAGAAGCTCACGCATAACAGAGCCTTAAATTCCTGTTAATTCTTTTTTCAAATAAAACTTGTAATGGTCAGATAAAATCCTGATTATCTGATCAAACTGTAAGGGAATTTATTTTCAATAAATAAATAATCATTATTTATTGAATTTCTTTCACTTACCTTGCCAGCTCCACTCTCCCCAGAAACAATGACAGATTGATTAACTTTACCAAGTCTGCAACTTCTCCTGTGATCTGCAATGCCTACCAATGCAAACAAGTGAGGAGAGAATGGGGTTGTACCTGTCTGTGAAGTAAGAAATTGAACAGGATTTAGTAGCATCATCTTGTCAAACAATAGGAAAAAGAAAAGTATAGAGCAAATTAGAAAGATAGTATACTATAATAATTAGTCAACTGGACACAATTTAAATCTTTGTGATAAACCAGTAAATTATAATAGTTGTGATTTCTTTACCTTGATTTCTTCATAGTAGGAGTCAACTGCCTGGTTATTGTACATTTTAGGGACATTGATGCAAGGATTGATAGCCACAAGTGTGGGGCCTGCCCATGTGTAAAATTCATTGTGTAGGTAACGCAGCTGCAAACACTCCACAACTAAGAAAGCGGAAAATAGAAAGTTAGCAGTAATAAAACTAGATAAAGAAAACTTTTCGAAACTCATCTTTATAGAAAATCCATGGTAAGTACTAGATAGTAGATGGTAAAAGTTATCAGACTAAAGGTAGCTACATCTAAACTAATCTGCAGTGCAAAGAGAAATCCCCAGATTTCAAAATAATAATGAATTTGAATCTTTCAAAGCTTGGAAAATGAGAGCTTATGTATGTATAATCAAACCATTGTACTGAATGAGAGGGAACAGCATTAAAAATCATAAAATGTGGCTCCATGAACAAAGTCATCTCCCACCAGTCAGAGATGATGCTCATGGATGCAGAGAAGCTACTCAGTGAATGCAGTTACTTAACTTAACAATAAATGGGATGAAAATGGACACAAGCACTAGTGATTGTACTCATATATGAAGATGAAAAGTTGATAGTAGCTAAATGAAGCATAGCTACCTAACATAAAACTTTAAGTTGGAGAGCTTGACCCTATGTGCCATCCTCTAAAACTACAAGTAGCTAACATTATAAAATTACATCTCCCCTTAACTAATAGAAACCAAGTAGGAGAGTCTGGTATTTGCACATGTTTAATCATAAATAACAAGATTATAATATACCAACCTGTACTTGAACATAGATGCTTTAGTGACACCAGGTTTGGACAGTTCAGAAGTGATGTTTCTGATTGCTTCAATTCATCATTTGAGGCCAATTCATCACTTCTTCTCTGATTTAATGACACAGACTCCATACTGATGATAACAATGCTTCAAAATGCTGATAGTGACTATTACTGACTAAGTAATAGGGAATAAAATATATAGTTAAATGTTGCTGCAGCACTACACACAAGTTCTAAGTGTTGAGTAGTTACCTACTAGCCAAAGAAATAATGAAATTGAAGTCATTCGTGAGGATTTCTGACTACTGCAAAGAGAAGGCAAATTAGGCAAACAATTTCAAAGGTACAAATGCGATGTAAAATTGGGGAAAAATTGTATTTTCATTCATTCAAAATATTTTATTCCATTCATTCAAAATATTTTATTTCATTCATTCAAAATATTTTATTCCATTCATTCAAAACATTTTATTTCATTCATTCAAAACATTTTATTTCATTCATTCAAAACATTTTATTTCATTCATTCAAAACATTTTATTTCATTCATTCAAAACATTTTATTTCATTCATTCAAAACATTTTATTTTATTCATTCATTCAAAATATTATATTTTATTCATTAAAAATCTAATATTTTATTCATTCAAAATCTAATATTTTATTCATTCAAAATAATATAATTTACCCATAACCCATCCAAAACACAATAAATTACTCATCCAAAATAATATAATTTATTCATCCAAAACAATATAATTTACTCATCCAAAACAATATAATTTACTCATCCAAAACAATATAATTTACTCATCCAAAACAATATAATTTACTCATCCAAAATAATATAATTTACTCATCCAAAATAATATAATTTACTCATCCAAAATAATATAATTTACTCATCCAAAATAATATAATTTACTCATCCAAAATAATATAATTTACTCCAAAAAAATATAATTTATTCATCTATAAAAACATAATTTATTCACCCAAAATAATATAATATACTCATCCAAAATAATATAATTTACTCATCCAAAATAATATAATTTACTCATCCAAAATAATATAATTTACTCATCCAAAATAATATAATTTAATCATCTATAATAACATAATTTATTCATCCAAAATAATATAATTTACTCATCCAAAATAATAAAATCTAATCATTCATAAAGTGATAGGACCATATCTAGTAGCTATCTACCTTACATACATTGCTCATTAATATTTGCTGTAGGTCGTAGGACACATACATTGTTGCCAAGTGGAAAACATAATTTTATGTATAAAAACTACAATAAACATAATAGATGTCAAATAGGACCATAGGAAAATAAGAAAAGACATAAGAAATAATGGATAACAATAATCAATAGACAGATAAAAACAACAGATAAGAATAGACATTCAATGACAGATAAGAAATAAGTCAAATATGAAATAACGGATAAAGAATAAAGTCAATAAACTGATAAGAAATAAGTCAAATATGAAATAGCTAACGGATAAAGAATAAAGTCAATAAACTGACAAGAAATTAAGAATGAAAAGACAAGTAAGATATAACACAGTTGTATTTGTTGCATAAACTGATAAAATCCCAATGACTATCAAAAAGCTGAAAAATTCACCCAACAATTTCCAATAATTTGGCAGCTCAGCTGATTCATCAACATTTTCACACCCAGTGCAAATAGCTAAAAATTCCCTGACTTTGCTAGAATATTATTTTCAAGGGGAAAAAAATTCCACTGACAAGTGACAAGTTCGTAACTTGAACTTCATAGTTCATGGATTAACATGGAATAAATAATAATGGAATTTTCAATTTACAATCATACCATGAAATAAAGTCTGCAAAGCGCATCCATGTAAGCTGTTGCCCCAAGCAAAACAGTTTTTAACATAAATGATAAACTTTCCATTTGTCTCTCAGCTCTCTACAAAATTCACAAAATTTCTAATCAAAATGATCAAATTATCATAAATTCTCTCCAAAATAACATTGTAGGCTTGTAGCATAGGAAAAATTTAAATATTTCTCGGCATTTGCAATTGAAGGGTTCAAAATAACCGTCACAAAATCGCCATTAAAATGGTGAGTTTGTACATGCTTTATTGCCTGACTGTTGCCGAAGATCTTTGGAGATGTATTTTGAGGTCACTTTTCTAATTAATTCCTATTTTCTTTGCATGTATTTATTAGAGACATTTTAGAGACCCAGATACCAGCCACCAGGTAATAAAGCCTGTACGAACTCACCATTTTATTGGCAAGATTGTGCCAGTTATTTTGAGCCCTTCAATTGCAAATGGCGAGAAGTATCTATATTTCTCCTATGCTACTATGTTATTTTGGAGAGAATTTATGACTATTTTGGAGA
Source organism: Caprella mutica (assembly GCA_947561585.1). Lineage (NCBI taxonomy): Eukaryota > Metazoa > Arthropoda > Malacostraca > Amphipoda > Caprellidae > Caprella > Caprella mutica. Next base: position 125,511 of record CANNZV010001571.1, on the reverse strand, counting down.
GAAATTTGGCGACTTTTGGAGAGAGCTGGAGTCGGAGAGACAAATGGAGAGTTTATGAGCCTATTATTTTACTTGGCCCAGGTAATAAAGTATGTCCAAACTCGCCCTTTTAATGGAGAGTTTGTGACAGTAATTATGAGCCCTTCAATAGGAGATAACAAATTTTCTCCTATAGTACAAAGTACAATGTTATTTTGGAGAGAATTTATGATAATCTTAACATTTTGGAGAGAAATTTGGTTATTTTTCCAAAAATAACCAAATTTCTCTCCAAAATGTTAAGATTATCATAAATTCTCTTCAAATTAACATTATAGAACTAGAAAAGGAGAAAATTAGATATTTCTCGTCATTCGCAATTGAAGTGCTCAAAATAACTGTCACAAACTCGCCATTAAGACCAGTCTGCAGAACATGGGACATTTTCAACATTTTCTGTGTGAACAACCTTAATTTCCTCCTATGTTTACATGTATTTTACTGAGAACAGAAGCCAAAATAGAAGATTTCTTGAGAGCACAGTTTACCAGTTCCAGCAGTCTGGCATTAAGATGGCGAGTTTGGACATGCTTTATTACATGGGCCGCAGCCAGTTTGTATTTGGTGCACTGAACTCCTCTGACTTTTTCAAAAAGTTGAGAAATAGCTGCCAACATTTTTCATCAATTTGTCTAGTCCTCCAACATTTTTCCAGTTTCCCCTCCCAAAATTAATAGTAATATAGGAATTAATAGCTAAATATCCCCCGACATTGCAGGAATGTTTTTGTTAGAGAAATTGAATATCTCGCGATATATCATCGGAATTTACCACCAAATAGGCAAATACAATCTGGGTCACATATCATTGGAATTTACCACCAAATACAATCTGGGGCCGCAGGACCCTGCCGAGTGGTGGGCCGCAGCCCACAGACTCTCTGGAAAAAAGGGTCTTTTCCCGGTCTGCAGAATATGAGAGTAATGAGACATTTTTAGCATTTTCTGTGCGAACAATCCTTAATTTCCTCCTATATCTACATTTATTTTACTGAGAACAGAAGCCAAAATTGAAGATTTCTTAGAGAACACTTCATCAGTTCCTGCAGTCTGGGTCTTTTCTGATGGATTAATTACCAGACTGCAAGATCTGGTTAACTGTTCTCAAAGAAATCCTCTATTTTGGCTTCTGTTCTCAGTAAAATACATGTAAATATAGGAGGAAATTAAGGATTGTCAGCAAAGAAAATGTTAAAAATGTCCCATATTCTGCAGAGTGGATTAATTACTCTGTTGGAGTTTAGCAAACCTTATAGTACACTTAGTACAGCAATTAATTAATGTGAACTGTATAATCCGCAGCATTTAGCCTCCAAAATTCACCTGTTAGCCTAAGGTAAATTGGTATTTTCCAGAGTGGCAGGCTGAGTCTGGCCGCAGACCAGTCTATATTTGGTGCACAAAATCCCACTGAATTTTTAAAAAAGCTGAAAAAATCCACCAACACTTTCCCAATTTATCCACCAAAAATTAATGGTAACATAGGAATAAATAAATAGCTAAAAATCCACCAACTTTGCCAGAATATTATTTTCAAAGGGGTAAAAATTCCACCGACATGTCGGTGGAAATTAGTAATTACCACGAAATACAGACTGGGCCGCAAGCCTGCAGAGTTCTGAGTCTTGGAAAAATGTTCCATATTCTGCAGTCTTGGCCATGTTTTAAAGTGAGGGCTGTGTGGCAGGAAAGTCACCAGTTTAGCAAGAAAATGGATCCAGGTCACCACATGCAAGATACTTTAAATGAGAAATTTGGCTTGAATGGCTTCCTAGTATAGATTTTACACCATGTATAAGATAATGATAATATGAGTATGTCAGTTAAAGCCAATTACCTATTTGGCTTAGATTTCAAATGGTCAAATCTCAGATATATCTAATTAGCTTTAACTTTTGAATTAATTCCTTATGTTCCCATGTTAATTTTGGCTTGATGTCTTTAAAAAATGAACCAAATTGGCTTGGTTCACATTTTTTTGTGAAATTTTGGCTCAAAAATTGGCTAACAATTTTCCAGCCTCTGAAACATGGATTTTACACTTGGAAATATCCTTATACTTCATGCCTGATGCATGTGTAACTCTTGAGACTATTATAGGAATGATTTACTTGCTATTGACAGGTTTTCCAACTTATTGAACTGCTCAAAAGCCGCCAATATACTGGCGACTTTGCCCACACGGTCACACATAAACTTTAAAACATGCCAGACTGTATTTCATGGTAAATTCCACCGACTTGTCGGCGGAATTTTTTCACTTTAAAAATATTTTTCTATCAAAGTCGGTGGACTTTTAGTTATTTATTCGTATGTTACCATTAATTTTCGGTGGATAAATTGGGAAAATTTTGGTGAATCAGCTAAATTATTGGAAATTGTTGGATTCTTTCAGCTTTTTTAAAAAGTCAGTGGAATCTTATGCACCAAATACAGACTGGAAAACATGTCCATGGACAACAGTATCTAAAAGCTGAGCGGCGCACCACATTACGGCACATGCCACACCACTGAACTTTCTATTAATGATCTCAAAGTAAATAACTGTTATGAAGTTTGTCGTATCCGTTAGTTTGTTGTTCTGCACACTTCATGATTGTTTAATGACCTGGCAGACGGGTTCGGGGGGCGGCACGTCCCCCGATACATCTACCTAACAGCTAACTAATAAGTTTTTATTTACACCTTCGACTGAAAGTTTACAATAGTTACCCCATAAAATTTTGATTACAGTTTTCTAAGATCAATTTTATTTTCTATTCCAAATTAAACATCTCAATCAAATAATTAAACTGTGTAGTATAATATAAATTCATTGGATTCAGGTACAGTAAGGCGTCAGTCATAATTTATTATTTTATTAGGGGGTTTAAAGTCTGCTTCGGAACCAAAGGCCATATCGCTGACGTCAAAAGGAAATTAAATACAAGGGACTGGAAGAAGCAGTCAGAGAGGAAAGTGGCTCCATGAACAAAGTCACTTACCACCGTCAGTGACATTGTGAAAATGCTCATGGATGCAGAAAAGCTACTCCATGAATACAGTCACTTACCAAGGAATGTGATGAAACGGGACACAAGCACCGGTGGCTGCACTCACGGATGGGAGAGGATAATGAAGAGGTGATAGTAAATGAAGCCTACGAGCCTACCTAAGACAAAATCTAAGACCTCATAGTTGAAGAGTATAACCCTAGCGCTATCCTCTAAAACTGCAAGTAGCGTTAAAAAAATGATAAATATGGTAAAAATGAAAAAAGACAATCCATAATCCAAATTACAACAGTTCGGGGCCCAAGGGACGCCATCCCCCTTCTGTTCCATTCACCACAGACAGCTTCAGGACCAGTCTGGAAAAGCCCAGTCTGCAGAATGTGTTTCTTCTCCCGCAGAGATTTTAATTTGAGAGACCGTTACTCTCTGATTTTCAGTAGCAGTTTCAGAATCTCCCGCACCTAAATTAATGGTAACATAAGAATTAATTCAAAATCTCCCGCAGCTAAATTAATGGTAACATAGGAATTAATTCAAGATCTTCCGCAGAGATGTCAAATTTCTAAAATTCAATCAAAAACTCCCGCAGAGAGTCTTGCAAAAATGTTCCATATTCTGCAGACTGGTGGAAAACTGCTTAGGCTAACAGATGAACTCCATATGCTAAATGCTGCGGATTATACAATTTTTAGTAATTTACCATTAATTTTTGAAGTCTGTAAAACTCCAACAGAGTAATTAGTTCATCAGAAAGCACCTATTTTTCCAGACTGGCTTCAGGATAGAGGCATAGAGCCCCTGGGGGCCATCAGTCATAAATCTGATAAAACAATTACCTATCAAATTCACTCCATTTATCATTAATCTGTATTCAAAAAATCAAAATACCTATCTAATAGAATGTACAGTGGTGTGCAGTAATCTGGTGCACCGTACTGTGGTGCGCCGCTCAGCTTTTAGATACGTATCTCCATGGAACTGTCTGGGAATAAACTGATAAGAATTAACAGAAAAGATACCTAGATGGTAAAAAAACGTTGTAAAATAAAAAAATAATATAAAAGGACAATTCATTATTATGTTTATTCCATGTTTTAAAGTGTGGCAGAGAGGTCGCCAGTTTAATGAAAAAGTGGATCCAGGTCGCCACATTTAAGATACTTTAAAGGACAAATTTGGCTTCCTAAATCCTAGTGAAGATTTTACACTAGGAAACATCCTTATGCTTCATGATGCTTGATGCATGTGTACCTATCTCTTGAGACCCAGTCTGTATTTCGTGGTAAATTCCACCGACTTGTCGGTGGAATTTTTTCCACTTTGAAAATAATATTCCGGCAATGTCGGTGGATTTTTTAGCTATTTATTCCTATGTTACCATCAATTTTTGGTGGATAAATTGCTAAAATGTTGGTGGATCAGTCCCAGTCTGAAAAGTAGAGTAGGATATGTGGATTAATCCTGCGCCCAAGTCCTATTTAATTGCCATGTAGTAAAGCATGTCCAAACTCGCCATTTTAATGGCGAGTTTGTGACAGCTATTTTGAGCCCTTCAAATGTAAATGGTGAGTTTTATCTATTTTTCTCCTATGCTACAATGTTATTTTGGAGAGAATTTATGAAAATTTGATCATTTTGGAGAGAATTTGTTGAATTTTGGAGAGAGCTGGAGAGACAAATGGCGAGTTTATGAGACATACTATTTTACTTGGGTTCCCATGTTATTTGCTGCGCCCAAATCCCAATTTCTGCAAAAAATCCTGGGTCTGTGAGGACCTACTTTTCAGACTGGGATCAGTCAAATTACTGGAAATTTATGGTGGATTTTTTCCAGTCTGCAGAATATGGGAGATATTAGGGATATTCTCACCGAACAATTCTGAATTAATTCCTATATTTACATTAATAATGCAACGAACACTTCTGAATTAATCCCTATATTTACATTAATTTTGCTACAAACAGAATAAGAGATCTCTACGAACACTTTACCAGTTTCTGCAGACTGGGATTTTTTCAGCTTTTTGAAAAAGTCAGTGGTGTAGAAAAGTCAGTTGTGCACCAAATACAGAGTGGCTTGAGACTATTTTAGGAGTAATTTACTTGTTATTTAGAGGTTTTCTAACTTATTCAACCCCAGTCTGCAGAAACTGGTAAAGTGTTCGTAGAGATCTCTTATTCTGTTCGTAGCAAAATTAATGTAAATATAGGGATTAATTCAAAAGTGTTCGTAGCAAAATTAATGTAAATATAGGAATTAATTCAAAATTGTTCGGAGAGAATATCCCAAATATCTCACATATTCTGCAGACTGGATTCAACCCCTCAAAAGTCGCCAATATACTGGCAACTTTGTCCATACTTTGAAACATGGTGTTTAAATTTTAATGTTTATTCATGATTCAAATTTACCAGTCTGCAGAGCCAGAATGTATCTTTTCTCCCACAGAGATTTTAATTTGAGAAACAGTTATTCTCCGACTCTCGGTAGCAGATTCAGAATCTCCCACAGCTAAATTAATGGTAACATAGGAATTAATTCAAAATCTCCCGCAGCTAAATATTAGTAAATTATTAATGGTAGCTAACCCAGTCTGCAGAAACTGGTATTGTGTTCGTAGAGATCTCTTTTTCTGTTTGTAGCAAAATTAATGTAAATATAGGGATTAATTCAGAAGTGTTCGTTGTAAAATTAATGTAAATATAGGAATAAATTCAAAATTGTTCGGAGAGAATATCCCAAATATCTCCCATATTCTGCAAGACTGCAGACTGGATGATGGTAACATAGGAATTAATTCAAGATCTCCCGTAGACTCGCAGAGATCTCCAATTTCTAAAATTCAGTCAAAAACTCCCACAGAGAGTCTTTGAAAAATGTTCCATATTCTGCAGACTGACAAATTTACCTCAGTTCAGCCTGTTCACAGTTCAGGGAACGAGGGAAGCCTCAAGCCAGTCAGGTAAACTCTTAACTCTCTTCTAGAGACTTCTTCTAATCAGTTTTGGCAGCTTGGTTCAACCGTTCAAGATCACCAGGATGGTTATGTATTCCGTTCTGCCTGGAAACTTCTAGATCGCTTTTCTCTTCCATTACAGACTTTAGGTTACCGGAGTCAGTGTCACCAAGTTCAAGTTAAAAGTTCAAGTTAAAATTTCCAGAGAAGCTTTTGTATCAGCTCTGGTCTCAAAAATAAAATCATATCAAATTATTCTTTATTTATAAAAGTATGATTAAGTATTAAGCTAAAACTTGAAAACAAATCATATAGCTATACATAAAAACTAAAATATTTACAAATAATAATAAAGTTTTTAAAATTTGCACAACCTGTCTTCTACATAAACCTCCATACATAGTTTTAAAACCAAATTCTAAATACAATATTTACATATTACCAGGGACAATCTGCCGGGCGTTCTCTTCAGTACCCACCCCAATCCCTACTGATATAAACTCAGCAGAGATTTGGAGTGGGACCTACTGGGAGGGCTTAAGGGACAAACACAATAAGGGGGAAATGCCGGGCGTTCTCTTCAGTACCCACCCCAATCCCCACTGATATAAATTCAGCCGAGATTTGGAGTGGGACCTACTGGGAGGGCTTAAGGGACAAACACAATAAGGGGGAAATGCCGGGCGTTCTCTTCAGTACCCACCCCAATCCCCACTGATATAAATTCAGCCGAGATTTGGAGTGGGACCTACTGGGAGGGCTTAAGGGACAAACACAATAAGGGGGAAATGCCGGGCGTTCTCTTCAGTACCCACCTCAATCCCCACTGATATAAATTCAGCCGAGATTTGGAGTGGGACCTACTGGGAGGGCTTAAGGGACAAACACAATAAGGGGGAAATGCCGGGCGTTCTCTTCAGTACCCACCCCAATCCCCACTGATATAAATTCAGCCGAGATTTGGAGTGGGACCTACTGGGAGGGCTTAAGGGACAAACACAATAAGGGGGAAATGCCGGGCGTTCTCTTCGGTACCCACACCAATCCCTACTGATATAAACTCAGCAGAGATTTGGAGTGGGACCTACTGGGAGGGCTAGGGGGAACCTTGACCCATCCATTTTGGGTCAAGCCTACCATCCTTGTCAAGGTTCCACTTATTTTTGACAGATAAGTTATCTTAAGGCTTGACCCAGCAGCCATAAAGAAAAGCTAAACAAATCGAGTTTAATGCACCCATGACTAATTCAATTAGCAATCATCTAATTTCATCCATAAACCTCTTTCTGTATCTCCAAATCTTTCCAATATATCCTAAGCACACATTCAAATCCAAACCCTCAGTAAGCATCAGCATCTGCTCCAAGCACACACCCTCCATTCCCCACTCCACTCTAATTTCTCTCAAACTTGGACATATAGTCATGAAATGGAGTAGTGTCTCCTCAATCTGCCCATCACATAGCCTGCATGCTGTGTCTCCTCCCTCAAATTGCCTTCTCCATCCCAGCTGCAAACTATTGCTCCTAGCTCTGAACAAGAGCACTGACTCAAAACTGTTATCATAAATGCATTCTTCCCTTATTTCTTTTTTATGGGCTCTGTAGTATACTAGAGTAGACTTAGTATCCATCTCACTTAGCCATTCCCTCTCATCCAGCTCATTAACCAACCGATTAATTTCACTATCCTTCATTCTTTTAAAATCATAAATGTTATTCACACCAATTTCACTCATATACTTTCCTATAGTTTTCATCAGGCTATCCCGTTGTGATAGAAACATGTCCACAAATATGGTCTGCAACATGTCACTACCATTATGCAGTACATATCCCACATATCTCAATTTAGTTTTCATGTCCCTGCTCCTCATTGTGGAAGCTCCTATGTCCCCCCTCAGTGCATTCACTGCTGTGTATCCTGGAGCCCCAAGTATACATCTCCATACTGTATTTTCTACTCTCTGTAGAGAATCTAGATCAGAAATACTGTAAGAAACAACCGAGCTTGCAAATAGCACAGAGGGTAGAACTACATTTTTCCAGTATGTTTTACCTATGAGTAACTTGTTACATGATTTATGGACAACCGAATATGTCATGTTACACAATTTGCGGGCAAGATTTGCTTTATTTGTCTTATGCTGTCTAAAGCAATCTCCCTTGTCATTTAAAATAACTCCAAGATAAGTTAATTGGGAAACAACCCCAATTCCCTCTACATTGTCAGGCCTGTCTTTCACATTGAAAATTATTATATGGCTCTTGCCCCTATTCACAGATAGTCCCACCTCCCTAGCTGAATCAGTTACAGTTTTCATGAGGGTTCTGACATCTGCCACAGTGTTAGCCATCAACATGCCATCATCTGCAAAAAACAGCGCTGGAATATAGACTTTTTCATTCCGAAATCCTGCTTTAGATTCAATAATCTTACCAATGACATAGTTTATAACCATAACAAACAGCCACGGCGACCCAGTACAGCCCTGCCGTATACCACTTGTGATGTCTATTTTCCCCACACTCTCACCATTAACATACAAGTCTGTTGTGTCACCGGAATACAAACTAGAAACCACATCAATTAAACAAGGATCACATTTGTACCTAATTAAAGCCAAGATCAGCTGTCCCCTATCAATAGAATCAAATGCCTTTTTGAAATCTATTGCAATCACATACAGTGGCTTGTCTTGCTTTCGACTCTCGCTAATACAATAGCGCAGAAAGAGAAGGTTGTCCTCCAGCCTTCTACCCTGGGTGAACCGGACGAAATTTTCTATAATTACTTACTAAAATGCGGATGACGATCGTACTTCTGTTAGAAAAATCCTTCTGATCAACTATATTTCAGTCTATTAACTTTAAGGCCTTGCTACACGGTGCAAGTTACAGACGTGACAGTGGTCAGCAGCTGTTCCACTGTACTCGCATGCCAGTAGCTCGACTCGCCTCACCCGGTCACACAAGTGCGAGCTGCTGGCTTGTAAATAAACAGCTACTGAACCTACACTCGCATTGTGTATTATAATATTTATTTATTAAATAAATAAATTTTTTATTAATTAATATTTTTATTAATTTTATCAACATTTAATTAATTCAATTAACATTTTTATTAAATTAATTAACAATTTATTAATTTAAATAAAAATTTATTAATTATATTAATAATTACTAGGTATATTTTTATTAATTAAATTCAAAAAATTATAAATTTAATTAAATTTTATCAATCTAATTCACATTTCATTAATTAATTTAATCTTTATTTAATTGGATAAATATTATAGGATAGGGTGAGTGAGTTCGTACATTTTTCTTTTCAAGGGTTACATGTAGAATCTTACCTATTCGGGATACAAGTTCGATCTAACTCACAACCGAATCTATAGGTATTCAACTACTTATAACCTCAAACTAAATTAGTTAAAACCTTATGGTTCTCTCTTTATATTGGTTTTAATGAGATATATTTGTGTGTACGAACTCACCCGTAAGTGCGGGAGAGTTCGTACAAGCAGAGTATTGTTAGAATTAGGTTAAATTATAGTGGGTTAACAACGTTAAGACATAGAGTTTATTTAAAGAGTAATATGTTTTACAGTTAGAAGTATATAAGATAGATGAGTGAATCACATCTCTCACTGAGTAATGTAAAAGACCGACTGACTTAAGAATTTACATGCGATGGTATTTAAGACGCACCGGAACTGTAATGGACTTTAAACCTTAAATCCGTTTCTCATAAAAGTAATACATTGTTATTTAAACAATAGGTAATTAATATAGCTCAGCTAATCTAACAGGAAGTTAACCTTAAACATATAAAAGAGTGTGTAATACATTTAAACTAAAATTCCAACACTCCTCCTCACACGACATTATATATTTTTCATGCCTATTAATATTCAACTAATTTAGTAAATCTATCAGTAGGCAGAGGTTTAGTAAATATGTCAGCAAGCATAGTTTCACTGGGGCAATAAACAAGATTAATTATGTTTGAAGCAACCAGATCTCTAATGTAATTAAATTTAATATCAATGTGTTTCGATCTAGGATGATTTTTAGCATTTTTAGCAATACAAATTGCTGACTGATTATCCTCAAACAAAACGATAGGATTCTTATTAGGTACTTTAAGATCTAATAGTAATTTATTTAGAAATATAGCTTCTTGGGAGGCACCAGAGAGGGAAACATATTCAGCTTCAGCCGTTGATAAAGCAACACATGACTGTTTCACAGAGCGCCAAGAAATAATGGAATTATTTAACAGAAAGCATTGGCCAGAAGTACTTTTCCTATCAACTCTGTTACCTGCCCAGTCGGCATCAGAATAACCTATCAAATCAGAATCTTCATTACCATATGTAATGCCAAGATCAGGTGTGCCCTTTAGGTATCTAAATATTCTCTTAATTGCAGACCAGTACGTGCTTAGTGTTTGGATTGGAACAAAATTTAGAGACATTTCCAACTGCATAAGTTATGTCAGGCCTAGTTTTAGTAGATAGATAAATTAAGGCACCTACAGCTGACTGATATTTAGTTTTATCTACTAGTTCACAATCATCAGTAGTTGGTTCCAAATGAGAATTAACATCAGCAGGAGTTGATACTGGTTTACAATTATTGAATTCAAATCTATCTAATAACTCGTTGACAAATGAAGATTGATTTAATGATATTTTATTTTCGTCTTGTACGACTTTTATGCCTAAGAAATAGGATAATTTTCCTAAGTCTTTCATCTCAAATTTAGCACTTAAATCAGTCTTGATTTTAGTCAGGTCATCATAGTTCTTACATGCTACAATAATATCATCTACATACACAGAAATGAAGCATGGTGAGTTATTGATTACTTTAACATAAATACATGAGTCACAAGATAACTGAATAAATCCTAAGGATTTAAGATATGCATCCAAAGCATCATTCCAACATTTGGGTGATTGTTTTAACCCATACATAGATTTGTTTAGTTTGCACACTAAATCTTCTTTTCCTGGTAGAACATAGCCTGGAGGCTGTCTAATATAGACGTTTTCTTTAAGATCCCCATTTAAAAAAGCAGAATTGACATCCAAATGATGTACAAATAATTTTTGTTTAGTAGCTAAAGATAACATGGTTCGCACCGATTCGAATCTAACTACAGGAGCAAAAATTTCATCATAGTCGATTCCAGGTCTCTGTAAAAAACCCTGAGCGACTAATCTAGCTTTATATGAAGCTACTCTACCATCAGATCCCTTTTTCTTTTTAAACACCCATTTAGATTTAATGATGTTTAAGTCTGAGGTAGGTTTTACGAGTTCAAAAACTTTATGTTTCTCAAAAAGCATTTAATTCCCTCTCCATGGCAAGTTTCCATTTAGAGGACTCAGAACCGCTATTAAGAGCCTCAGATACCGACCTAGGTTCGATATTGATATTCCCATTTACTAATAAACCCTCCTCCACAAACTGATCAAGGCTATAATCCCAACTACCGTATCTAACGGGAGCTCGACGCGTTCTAGACGATCGTCTAAGATCCTCATCTGGTCTGATAGCTGGTACAGGTTTCGCCTCAGGGAGGATTATTGGAGGATTATTGTCAGGAGTTTGATTCTCAGGCCCTGCAGGTTCTGAATCTTCTGAGGGGAACACCAGTGGAGAGGTAGGGGTCTCAATCAGTTGAGGGGTCTCAATCTTAGATGAAACTGATTCATCAAAGGTTACATTCCTGGAAAAGAAGATTCTTTTAGATTCAACATCATACATCTTATACCCTTTAGTAACAGTGCCATAACCAAGAAACAGACATTTGGTAGCTTTATTTTCTAATTTTGATCGTTCATCTCGAGATATGTGCGCATACGCAGTGCATCCAAAAATTTTTACATGCTTTACATTTGGTTTTCTAAGATTTAATGCTTCATATGGAGTTTTATTAACTAAAAATGAATTAATGCATCTATTATTAAGGTAATTTGCAGTATATAGTGCTTCACCCCAGAATTCCTCATCAATTCCTGAATCAGATAACATACATCTAACTTTTTCCATAATAGTTCTATTAAATCTTTCAGCTAACCCATTTTGTTTAGGAGTTTTAGGAATAGATTTCTGGTGAATTATACCTTCATTGCGTAAATATGATTCAAACTTATTTGAGGTATATTCTCCTCCATTATCTGACTGCAAGGTTTTAATTTTCCTTTCGTAAATATTTTCAACCATTGCTTTCCATTCCAAAAACTTCTGAAGCACATCACTCTTATGGGCAATAACATATATCCAGGAGTATCGAGTAGCATGATCAATAAAGGTCAGAAAATATGAATTATTACCCCTGGAAGTGGGAGTAATTTTCCCACAGACATCTGTGTGGATTAAATCAAGAGGTTTACAATTTTTCTTAATGCTTGTAGAAAATGGTATTTTATGCATTTTCCCATTACAGCAGTGTTCATACACACCTTCTATAGCCTTTAATTTACTATCCAGACCATTAACTGATTTAGTTCGGATCATTTTAGTCAAGTTGTCGTTACCTATATGACCAAGCCTTCTATGCCATAGAAGGTTTACTTTATTTTGATCAACCGTTACAGCAGCTTTATGAACTAAAGTATTTAGATAATAGAGTTGACCAACACAGTGAGCCACAGCAATTAACTCTTTATTTTCGTTCAATATTTTACATTTATCATTTTCAAAAATAATAGATTTATTATTATTTGTCATTTTTGACACTGATAGTAGATTAAAAGCTAGATTTGGCACATATAATACATCATTTATTGTACATTTTCTACTTCCACCACCTGGTATATTCACAATAACAGAAACATTTCCTAGTGAAATAGCTTGCAAAACAGCTCCATTACCTACTTTAACATTGATAGGTTTGGTAATATTTGCAAAATCTCTACATAAATTTTTATCACCACTCATGTGTGATGAAGAGCCTGAATCTATTATCCAAATATTACTGTCGTCATATTTGTTACAAAGAGCGATATCATTAGCATACATTGTGTGATTAAGTTCTATATGACTTACATTTACACCATTTGGCTGGTTTTGAGTTCTGTTAGTTTGAGAATACCGTTTAAATTTAAAGCAGTCTTTCTTCACGTGTCCCAATTTTTTGCAAAAATGGCACTTGATTGACTGTTTATTTACTGCAGCATCAATCTGAGTATTTGATAATGCCAAAGAATCATTGGATTTAATACTCAACTTTTCAGCTTCTCTCCGGAGTGTGTCAGCTACGGTAATCCAGTTAGGAATGTCTGACTGTGTTTCAAGTGCAGTAACGAGCACTTCAAACTGCTCTGGTAATGATGATAGTAGACAAATAACTTTATCCTCTTCACTGATCACTTGATTTAACAAGGCAAGCTCTTGAAAAACTTCAGTTAGTTCTTTCAAATGGGAGTTGAATAGTTCGGGAGATTTCAATTTTAAGTTGTAAAGTTTCTTCTTCAGACGAAATTTGTTCGCCCACGTGTTTTTCTGAAACGTTTCTTGAAGGGTGGTCCAGACAACGTGTGGATCCGTGGGTTGTCCAACTAAGTACAATTGATCCGGTGAAATAGATAGTACTATATCTGCCAGAGCTTTATTCTTATTAGTGGCATAGGCATCCTTAACCTCAGTTGAAGAGGAATCTGTTGGAACTGGTTTAGATCCATCAGCTATATCCATCAGTTTCTCTCTTAAGAGGTACATTTTCATTTGTACCCTCAATGTAGGGTAATTATTTCCGTCTAGGGGAACAATCCCCGGTAACTTAAGTATTTATTATCATTCAATACTTAACAAACATAAACAAAACAAAGCAGTTAAATTGATTTACTGTTTAACTGAATTGATATTTATTCAGGAATAATTATTCTAATTCATAAGAATAACTTCACAGAATATAATTATTAATATTCAAATTGGAACAGCAACACAAGTCTTAGTTCGCAAGAACCTTTTGTTGAAAGACTGTTTACCAAAGGATAAGGTCACAGATTTAAAGGTAATTTGTGACCTCTCTTGACACCTCTTCCGCAAAGAATAATGAATAATTATACGGGACAAACAAGTACATATCGCAATAGCAGTCAATATTATTGACCTCAATAGCGCATTAGCAAGATATGCTTACACAAACGTTCGTGCGTATATGTGTCATTTAGTTTAACACTTTTTTCACTGTACTTATTTTCACTTGATTACTGTAATATACTTTTAAGTGTTTTAAACATAATTTGATTTATAAACTCTTATCGTTCACTGGGCCCATAACCTGTTAGAATTAGGTTAAATTATAGTGGGTTAACAACGTTAAGACATAGAGTTTATTTAAAGAGTAATATGTTTTACAGTTAGAAGTATATAAGAGAGATGAGTGAATCACATCTCTCACTGAGTAATGTAAAAGACCGACTGACTTAAGAATTTACATGCGATGGTATTTAAGACGCACCGGAACTGTAATGGACTTAAAGGTCCTCTCCAGGCTCCGGGAAAAAAATGAGTTTATAACATAATATTATAGAACTAAGGTCTACGATCATTATTCCGCAAACCACATGCAATTCGGTTCAGTATATATTTTATTATTTGCTTTTAAAGTTTTTTAATACTCTGTGAACAACAATTGAGCGAATCTCCAACCTGACGCTGAGAAAGAAGATTGTACACTCTTTGTTTTGATTTCAAATTTAGATTTTTAAACAAAATACGCGTTTATGGCCTTCTTTTAAGATATTAATTGTTTCTAAAAGTATATAAACGTTTCTATAATAAGTTTATCCAATTTAAACCTTTAAACGAATAATAAATAGATTTATTAAACCAAATACCTAGTTGACAATCAAAACAAATGGTGTACATTCTTCTTCTTCAGACTGAAAATTAGAAAGTCGGAAGTAAAGTAGGTTTTGTAGAGTTTTGATTATAAAATTCTTTAAAAGCATATAAAATTAAAAATATGCTATCAAATTTGATGCAGTAAAATGATAAGAAACATTAGCCTCGTTGATTTAAGCAATAAAAAAATATGCTTGGAGGGGCTTCAAAAGGCTTCATCGCTGATGTCCTCCGAACTAGATTATACAGGGTGGCGCAAAAAAAAGGAAACCCATTTTCAAACTAGTTTATTTTACAAACTATCAAAGCTAGAAGTTTTCTAAAAACACAGTTTTATTTGTTTACTTTTTGTTCATCTATATAGATATTTTTTGATAGTTATGACAAAAAATAAACATTCTGAAGCGATTTAAAAAAAGGTACCTAAAAATAACTTGCGCGAGCACGAAATATATGAAAAAATCATAAGAGGTATACTTCATTTTATATGGATTTAAAAACTTTAAATTCTACTATTTTTTGTAACAAATAAGAGAAAATAAAACAATTAATTACCATGTGAAAGTTGTTTTTTGAAGGTAAAATTGAAATCTTTATAAAATCATCTCGCCATTAATTTTTACATCCTATTCGATACCCTCAAAATGCAGCTTTCAAAAGAACAGAGTTTTTATTGTGACAATTTTTTATACACTGTAAGTTTTACGCAGGTTCAACCTCATTTTGAACATTGCTTTCCGGAAAGATTTCCACCTACTTTAAAACCACATTGACAAATGTTAATAAGTTCAAAACTGAAGAAACCACTTTAAATTTGAACAAAAATTGATGATATGTCGCAGGAGAAAAGAATGAACACATGAAAACATTAATCTTTTTCATGAACAGCATATTGATATAATACAAAAATATAAATCAGATAGTAAGAATTAGATATCATTTAAGACGCATTTCACTAAATTGTTAAACACGATTTGAGATATTATCCTTATAAGATGCATGTAAGGTTCGAACTCTTAGAACTGATTTACCGCACCGTCTAAATTTTGAAAAATGGTTTCTGCAAAAAAATGCACATTTTGTAGAAGATATTATCATGATTGGTGATGAAGATGTATTTCCATGAATGAAAGAGTCAATAACCAAAACGTTAATTGAATGAAAAATTCTAGGATTAAATTTTTACTACTACTATATGGAAATGAATTATTCTCATTATGAAATTTTTTTTTCCCAGACGTTATATATGCCTGTTCAACATCACAGGAAGAATACTGTTACATTCTTTTACGTGTATATCCCGGGCAAGAAGGTTTTATGCCTGGGATATTCCCTTAAACGTCCCCTCCAAGCAAATATTTTTATTCTCCTAATCAACGAGGCTAATGTTTCTTATCATTTTGGTGCAAACCGCATCGAATTTGGTAGCATATTTTTAATTTTATATGCTTTTAAAGATTTTTATAATCAAAACTCTACAAAACCTATTTTACTTCCGACTTACTAATTTAAGAAATTTTCAGCCTGAAGATAAAGAATGGACACCATTTGTTTTGATTGTCAACTAGGTATTAGGTTTAATAAATCCATTTAATATTTGTGTAAAGCTATAAAATTGAATGAACTTATAATAGAAACGTTTATATACTTTAGGAAACAATTAATATCTAAAATAAAGGCCGAAAACGCATGGTTTGTTTATAAAATTCAAATTTGTAATCAAAACAAAGAGTGTACAATCTTCTTCTTGAGCATCAGATTAGTGATTCGCTCGATTGTTGCTCACAGAGTGTTAAAAACTTTAAAAACAAAATATAAAATATATACTGAACCGAATTGTATGCAGTTTACAGAATAATGATCTTAGACCTTAGTTCTATAATATTATGTAATAAACTCATTTTTTTCCCGGAGCCTGGAGAGGACCTTTAATATCTACAATATTCCCTCCTAGTCTGCACTCACAGTTTGATGATGAAGGGATATTCCTGTAACAATAATATTGGATAGTATTCAAATTCTTATACGGGGAAATATTCCAGGAATATTGGAGAGTTACAGTATTCGGTCAGATATCATCCTTTGATATTCAGGGAATATCATATTTCTATAGTATTCCATGCGAAACAAATTGGAATATTCTTGGAATATATATTTTTGATAGTATTCCATTCTGAATATCCCATAAATGTCCCAAGAATTATCAAGCTAGTTACGTATAATAGTATTCCCAAAAATAAAACGAAGGAATATCCCTGGAACATTTGGGATCTACAATATTCTTAGTGAAACAATGACTGAATGTAACAGGAATCGAATGAAAAATTTTACTTCCTAAGAAATACTTTTGAATATCCCTGGAATTATTTCAATATTTTTGATAAGGAATATATCCCATTGGGTAATATGAAGGAATGTTCCTGGAAGATGGGAAATTTAAAGTATGTATTTCAAACAACAAAGGAATGTCAATGGAATCGAACGATGAATTTTAGTATTTCCTTAGAATTTGGTTGTCTAATTTGAAAACTAAGAAACGTGAGTTTGTGAGATGAACTGTTGTAATTTGGATTTCATATGTTCCCTTCTAATTTTTATCATCTATACAATTTTTAACGCTACTTGTAATTTTAGAGGGTAGCGCAAGAGTTAAGCTCTTCAACTATGAGGTGTTAGATTTCCGTATTAGGTATGTGCTTCCATTTTCATCTTCCATTCATACAAAACTCCTTCACAGAGCTTTTCTGCATCCATGAGCTTTGTCACTGACTTCTGATGAGACTTCTTCTAAAATTCACTTTCCTTTCTGGTTGCTTCTTCCAGTCTCTTGTATTTCAAAACGTCATCGATATGGCATTTTGTTCTTAAGCAGATACTAAACCACCTAGTGAATTAAAAATATCGATCTAAATGAATAGAGTTTCGGATGAGCAAATTAAATGCTGGCTCCCTATTAGAAATTAGTAGTACCAACAAAAATTACTTATTTCGTTTTATGAAATCCGAAACAAGTAAAAGTTGCGAATCAGGTACCCAAAATAATTTTTATCCAATTTAGTTTTCGCCATGCAGCAGTGCAGTTCAGACGTTATAGACGGGCTATAAGAGACAGTAGTTAAGTTAGTGTCAATTCAAGAAAAAAAGAGGTTAGTATTGTTATTGCAAATGTTTAACGAATGTACACCATTGTTTATATTTTATCAACAGCAGTTATCACTCAACTATTTTAAATTTTATTTTAAAGTTAAGTATTGATATGTGGTGATAACGGAATAAAAGTAGGGTCAAGTAGGTAAATTGCGGTACACTAACTAACTGCGGCCCCTAACAACATAGGTACACTCATCATAGCTTCAAAACACACGTTAAAAACTTAGATTAACAAATTATAGCATGCACTGCGCTTCTTTTCATAGCTATGCAACATTTTCGGTTCAGAATGTTTTTAGACTCTCTTGAGAGAACCGCAATTAAAAATTAAAGTGCCGTATTTACCTGCGTGACCCTACTTACCCTAGCTATACTTACTGTACTATTTTAGTTTGTAGGCATATAACTATTCAATGTATACTTAGTTTATACTTTGATTGTAAATGGATTCACTATGTTAATTTATATTATGAAATGTTTATTAATATTTAGCTATAACCGAGGTTAAACAATACATATTCTCTAGCCTCTGTAAGTGAAATATAAAATTTCATTAAATTATTTTTCTTCAATGACCTGTCCTTTTACTGACTAGAGTTTAATAGTAAAATTTTAAAAGTACCAATAATGATTTTCAGTGTTAATAATATTCATAGTAGCTTTTTTTCGTTCATGAGCCCATTCATGTTTTACTTATATTTGATTTTTTTACTCTTTTGACCCATATTGTTTCTCAAAAACTTTTTTCCTATCTAAATCTGTATTCCCTTTAAAATCTACTTTTTCATCTTTCAAAATTTGAAAGAATAATTTCAATTAGGTTTTTATTTCATTTATGGATTAACTAATTGAATACAGGTTATTGATAAATGATGACTAATTATTTTATTTCTCCGTAGGTGCCACTGTGGTTGGCTAAGAAGTTACAAATCTAGAGACATGTCCTCTTCATTTCATTGTGTGTACTATATAGTATGAAGCGCGTGCTCTAAAACTATAGCTGCACTGACACCACTATATTCACTTCATAAGTTCATTGTAGAGAATATGAAGGAATTTAAGATTAATGACAAAATTAATTGCTCGATTGAATATATTTGCTCCATGTTAAGTAAAGAACCAAATTCAAAAGACTTTGTACTATATAGTTGTCACACAGGAAAGTGGCACATGTAAGCTACGTTACCACCAATCGATTGCAGTGGTCGATAATTTTGCAAAAAGAGACATAGCACTGTTGAGTGTTGACTGCATTAACAGATGTAAGAGGAAAATGAGAAGGTGATAGTAAATGAAACCTGTAAGCCTTTCTTAATAAAAATTGAAAACTTTGCCAGAGAAAAGTACAACCTTAGCGCTAAAGAATAAAGGCCTTGTTACACGGTGCGAGTAAACGTGCGAGTCGGCCTAGCCAGTTACTGTAGTGCAGCTACTCCCACAGTGTGACCGCATCAGTCGAGTAACTGTCATGTGCGAAGAGGTTAGTAACTTGTATGCGAGTTACTGCAACATTTTTGTTTTTACTCGCCACTCATGGACGAGTCAGATATAGTTTTTTTCCTATTCAGGCTATTCTATACTTGAACAATTTGCAATAAATTAGGTAGCCGATTTGTCAAACTTGGTCTGAATCGATTTCATATTGTTTAGGGTTTTATTTAATAGATAATGTAGCTCTTATTTCTTATGTAAGTTTGAAATTGCCGTATTAAATATTATGAATAAATAAATATTATGAATTATATAAATATTATGAATAGATAAAATATTAATCAAATTAACATAATATTAATTAAATTTATAGAAAATTAATTCTTAATTAAGTTATTAAAATATTGATTTTCAATTATTAAAAATATTAATTTAAAAAAATATTAATTAAATTAAATAAATTTCATTAGCAAATCAATATTATGTTACACAATGCGAGTGTAAATAGGCCCTGTTACACGGTGCGAGTAAACGTGCGAGTTGGCCTAGCGAGTTACTGTTGTGCAGCTACTCGCACAGTGTGACCGCATCAGTCGAGTAACTGCCATGTGCAGGAGGTTGGTAGCGCGCATGCGAGTTACTACAAAAAAATTTGTTTTTACTCGCCACTCATGGGCGAGTCAGCCTCTCGCCTGCGAAATTTGGATGTCAACTTGCATGGTATTGCAACATATAACTCGTATGTCATGCAGATATAGCTTTCTTTTTATTGTAAACCTGAATAATTTTGTATTCAAAATTAGGTAGCCGATTTGTTAAATTTGGCTTTATATTGTTAGGGGTTTTATTTGATGGTTAATAAATCACGTAGGTATCTCATTTAAATTTGAAATTGCTATATTATGTTACAAATAATCTTCATTTGATATTATTTATTTGGCATTTAAATATTATTTTTACCTACTAGTTTTAACAAAAGTAACAAACGAAAATGATAACCAGTACCTACTTTTTTCTAACCGATATTCAGTTTGGTTACCTCCCCACAAATATCAATAATACTCGATCTCATTATTACCTTCGCAAATTTGTGGAAGGTCATATTTTACCCGGCAATTATTTATTACTTTCCCAAATTTGTGGAAGGTCATATTTTACCCGGCATTTATTTATTTATCATCTTGTTATTCGCTTAACTGAAAAAGTGTTCAACCAATTCAGTGATTGTAGGTATTCAAATTTATTTCGGTTTAGAATTGGGACAAATAAAAAACCATTACTTTATTACATATTTTTTTATTTCAGTGTGTAATAAAAATTTAGTTGTACCTAAATACCTGTAAAATGGCAGAAAGATGGAGTTCGGACCAAAATTTGAAATTTGTTGAGCTTTAGTACAAGGATCAAACAGTTTTGTGGAATTTCTTAGATCCAAATTATAAAAATAGAAATTTGCGGCAAGCCTCCCTTGAATACATTCGTAATGAAATGGGCTTACAAGCCACAACAGAAGTTACAAAAAAAATAAAAAATTTACGTTCTACGTATAACCAGGAAATGGTTAAAATTGAAAAAAGCAAAAAAAGTGGAAGTGGCACAGACGATATCTACAAACCTTCCATCAAATGGTTCGAATCGATGGAATACATAATGAAGATAATTAATTAATTAATCTGAAAGAAAAGAAAACAACTACTACTCTGGTAAGTTCTTCATTATTATAAAGAAAATTCTTTCAGACGCACACGAAAATTCATATTATTTACACAATCATATTATTTTGCCATTCAACTGCTCCTTCACCAACGAAGTTATCTCTATACCTGTCTCTCAATTTCTCTGCTATTGCTTTCGGCCTATTATTTATTCGTGTGCGTCTGATGCTCTGTAATTCATCAATTTCTGACCTCCACTGCCCCGAAATAGTTTGAAATGTTATGATGTCTTCATAATCTGTTGTTCCTGGTGGTGTATAGGTACTTGAATATTTACTACGCAACCAATTGTGTAATGTGCATGCACATAAAACAATCTTTATCGCAGTGTCCTCTCTCACTTGGATTGCTTTCCCCAAAACGCGAAAACGAGATGCTAGAATACCAAACCCATTTTCAACAATTCTTCTAGCTCTGCTCAATCTGTAATTAAATATCTTTTCTTTTATAGTAGGTGTTTGTTTGTAGGGCTTTTTGTAAGTACGGCTTCAAAGGGAAGGCATCATCTCCAACTAGAACACCATTTTCTGGCAACACCAATTCATTTTCTAGATAGGGATACAAAGAGCAATTTTGAAAAACTCTGCATTACGACCATAGGAGCCTATATCTACATACCTAAAACAGTAATCATGATCTACAACAGCCATTAGAACAATACTATTTGTTCCTTTGTAATTGTAGTATTCACTACCACAATTCGGTGGTGCTTGAATTAGTATATGTTTGCCATCTATTGAACCACAGCAGTTCGGGAAATTCCACCGAGAATGAAATCCTACTTGAATTTGTTGCCATTCCTGTACAGTCGGAATCTGAAAAAGTAAAAATAAATCATGTTATTTCACTTACTTGTAATTACTGATTATCTTCAAAGCTAAAGGTATTGGGAAAATATTTAAATTTTATAATTATCTGTTTTCCATTTCAGGAACCACTTCATTCATCAATGTCAGTAAATGAGTTTCCCGATGATTCTTCGCTAAGTAATAATGAGGACATTAATACTGGTACGAATGATAGCAACTCCACTGAAATTCAACCGATGAAGCCACCAAAAAAGCCCAGAAATAACAAGAAATTGCAACAAGAGACATCTGATATTCAAGCAGCCGTGAATGAACTAAAAGAGCTAAATAACAATTTAATTATGTCTAGCCCAAAGGAATCAGAAGATGAATGTGATGTAATTGGAAAATATGTATCGATACAGCTCAGATAGTTACCACCAATTGAAAGAATTAATGCGATAGATGAAATACAAGCCCTACTTTCTAGATACAGGAAGAAAGTCCTTCGTGCTGGCAATGTGTTCACACAATCAAATTATTACAGCCGTGAATGTTCTCCATCACCACAGTCAACTGTAGGAATTATCCCTATAACACCATCCTCTTCAACAAAATCGGTAACTTATTTTCAACTTGTTCAACCATCAGAATATGAACAAATTGAACTATCATCGCAATCTGGAAATGTTACTGACATTCTTGAGGCAGTAATGACAGAATCAAATGTATTATAAGTTATATTGAAATAAAGTGGCACATCTTGGCGCTATTCAAAGGAATGACTAATGGTCTTAAAAGTTTCTTTCAAATTTGTTTGTTTTTTATATTGTTGTGAATTTTAGTTATTTAAGCTTCAGAAACATTTATTGTCCTTTTAGTTTGCTATATGTTTCTTAACTACTTAATACTAGTTTAACTGTTAAGAATAAACTACCGTAGTTAAGTCAACTACCAACAAGTTAGATTTTTTCACTCGAATAATTACTTTGTAGAAATATGTTGTGTTTATAGTTTATTTTTATGTATACCATGCAAGAATCACTCAAAATATAGTTGTAATGTAACTATGAATAATAAAGGCTACTTACTTTCATAACATCTTTGAGACTTTCACTGAGAGCATCACATACTTCTGGAATAAATTTAATTATTGATGCTTTCGAGATTCTGAACAGTACCGACAACAATCCATATGATGTTCCAGAAGAAAGATATACTAGGGTTGCTTCCAACTTCACTTTTGCAGGGATAGCATCTCTCATAAGTGTATCTTCACGTTGAATTTTTCTAGAAATTAGATTCAAAAGTACTTCCACTTGTGCAAGTCTCACTCTCATAATTGATTTATATTCCCGGGGGTCTTCATCATACAATTCCTTAAATATTTTATTCGTAGCTCCTTCTTTTTGCATCCATTCCCTCACCCAAACTTTTCTATTTCTTTTCTTTTTTCTATCCTTATCAGCTTTCTGTATTTCACTGCAAAGTATTCTTGAAACCACGTTTATTACTGTTTTAACTGCAGTCCTTATTATTTTCGTCATTGCGCTGAGCTACATAGAACACAATGCGAGTGACGGTTCAGTATTACTGTCTATTTACAAGCCTGCAGCTCGCACTTGTGTCGACTTGTGTGACCGGTTGAGGCGAGTCGAGCTACTCGCGTGCGAGTACAGTGGGACAGCTGCTGTCCACTGTCATGAAAGTAACTCGCACCGTGTAACAAGGCCTTAAGTAAGAAATATCTAGTGAATATTACTGACAGATAAATAGATTGAGCCTCTATAACATGTAAAAAAGTTGCACACGAATTAATTTATGTTTAATTAATTTAAGCCCTTTTAAATCATGTGCTATTTGATATTTTGATAAAATGATTGACGTATGTTCAGTTTCTTTCATTCCATAATAGTATAAACGGGCAATAGTGGAAATGCCTAGATTTAAATAGTGTGTTCTGTAATTAAAGTTTTAATATTCGTAGATTTTTTATACGAAGTTATTTGTTCAAGGTGCACTTCTTGGTGTGTAGCCATGTGACAATTGAGTTATGCACTCAAGTAATTAGTGTTACACGGCCACTTGTAGTCTCAGTTATTAAATTTCATTTATTCCCTCCTTTTGAATTACTTATTCCATTGATATTCCTTCATCGTGGCCTTCTCTTCTGGATGTTTTATTCCATTGTTATTCCTTCAATATTCCTTCTTCCTTTGGATGACTTACTCCATAGGTATTCCTTCAATATTCCCTCTTCCTTTAGTTGTCTTATTCCATAGGTATTCCTTCAATATTCCCTCTTACTTTAGATGTATCATTCCATAGGTATTCCTTCAATATTCCCTCTTACTTTAGATGTCTCATTCCATAGGTATTCCTTCAATATTCCCTCTTCCTTTAGATGTCATTCCATAGGTATTCCTTCAATTTTCCTTCTTACTTTGGATGTCTTATTCCATTGGCATTCCTTCATTATTCCATTGAACTTCGTCTCCGTGATTCCCTAGATTTTCCCTTGTGATTTATAGGACTATTCCATAAAAGTGTCATAAAATTGCATTCCCTGAATATCAAAGAATGATCATCATGGAATATTCCTTGGGAATATTCCGAGAAGGTTTTAGGAATATCCAATTTTTTGCGCGGGATACTCGAGGCATATATGAAAAATAAATTTAGAGGTGAAATCGTACCTAATGGGGGGAAAACCGTACAGAGGAGGATGTGCCCGTACATATTTGTACGATGACACCCCACACCACTATTTTATTTTCAAAATGGAATACATCCGATACTAATGAGTTTTAACTAAATGTTAACGTTTACATACGTAGAGAATATCCTAGTGAATACTAGTATTCCATATAAAGTTTCTAGATAGTAAATTGTAATTGCTATGGCTTTAGCTTAAGTAGTGAGAAAATGACATTTTAGATATAAAAAATATACGACCCCTCACCGAAGGAACATACCACAAACTCACGCGGTTGCAACTTGTTTCAAACTAAGTGCTATTATAATATATAATAACATAGGATCACTCAAGTTTCAACGGGTTAGAACACAACAGGTGTTGAGTTATGGCCCTGTACGGATTCACCCTCTGTACGAACTCACACGGTTCTCCCCTATTAAATTTTTTTATTCATAATGTTTAAATATAGAAATTTAAAACTTATAAGATATACGTGCTTTAGTAACCATCAAATAAAACCCCAAACAATATGAAGTCTATTCAAACGAAATTATGATAAATCGGCTACCTAATTGAGAAAACAAAACGATATCTGCATGACATACGAGTTACTGTTGTGTTGTAATACCATGCAAGTTGACATCCGAGTTTCGCAGGCGAGTGGCTGACTTGCCCATGAGTGGCGAATAAAAACAATTTTTTTTGTAGTAACTCGCATGCGAGTTACTAACCTCCTGCACATGACAGTTACTCGACTGATGTGGTCACACTGTGCGAGTAGCTGCACCACAGTAACTCGCTAGGCCAACTCGCACGTTTACTAGCACCGTGTAACAAGGCCTTTAAGTCCCTGTGACACGGTGCGATTAAACGTGCGAGTTGGCCTAGCGAGTTACTGTAGTGCAGCTACTCGCACAGTGTGACCACATCAGTCGAGTAACTGTCATGTGCAAGGGGTTAGTAACTCTAACACGCGAGTTACTACAAAAAATTTTGTTTTTACTCGCCACTCATGGGCGAGTCAGCCACTCGCCTGCGAAACTCGGATGTCAACTTGAATGGTATTACAAAACAACTGTAACTCGTATGTCATGCAGATATAGTTTTTTTTTCCATTCTAAACCTGAATAATTTTGTATTAAATAAGGTAGCCGATTTGTCATATTTTTGTTTGAATCTGCTTCATATTGTTTGAAGTTTTATTTGATAGTTAATAAAGCACGTTTTGATTGATTTTTGGCAGATATGCAAATATTCCAGATGTGTGGCTGCTCATTCGTAGGATAGACTGTTCCTCCTCTTTGTTGTCTCCTCGGATCACCACAGCCCTCATCATACCGAAATTTATTTCCAATACCCTGATTATCCAAAACCCTGAAACCACCTCAATTTACCTAA
Organism: Caprella mutica; assembly: GCA_947561585.1. Taxonomy (NCBI): domain Eukaryota; kingdom Metazoa; phylum Arthropoda; class Malacostraca; order Amphipoda; family Caprellidae; genus Caprella; species Caprella mutica. Next base: position 99,476 of record CANNZV010001571.1, on the reverse strand, counting down.
CTTAGTTATCCCTATTAAAACTTATATGTATATTTGATAAAACTATTGAAACTCTTAACACCCCATTTAAGTGTTATTCTCTTTTCCATATGGCGCCCAAATTTAGGGTTCTGGTGGTGATCTGGGTCGTCGTTCTTTGGCTTGTTTTTGTTCAGTCGGGTCTCCTATGTTCCTAATTTAATTTATTTCAGATTCATTTTTCCCTATTTATTTACCTTGTGAGTGATTTGTTTAATATGGAGTCCCTTGTAAAGTCACGGAAGTTTATGAGGTCATCTTTAACTAAGTTACACAATGATTTGGTTAATATTGCTTTTCTCCAAGGAAATGAGATAAATCTTGTTTCGTGTAAGGTTTCAGATCTGAAAGCCTCTATAATTGACTTAGATGAGAAAGTTCTCAATGCTGAAATAGCTGCTAAGTGTTCGGAGGAGGATATGACAACTCATTTCGAAACTGCGGAGTCTTATCAGGATAAGATAAGAGAACTGGAGCAGCAGTTGGCTGAAGATGTCACTCTCACTCAGCCGGTTGTCAATCTTGAGACTAGGAGTTTGCTCAAGAGTGCAACTGCCCCTGTCGCGGCAGCGAGAGATATTTTTAATCATCCAGTACATTTTTATTCCATTTAAATATATGAGCAGTTTCATTTTTGTAGTATTCTAGCGAGATTTATTAGTTCTTTTTAACTAGAAACCTTTTTTACCTCTGAACCGTCAGTAAACTCTGACGGCGGAAATTTTAACTAGTTCTCTCTTTGCCATTGTATAAATACCTTCTTAAGCTCGTGATAAATTATAGCCAGTAAGTTTTTAACCTTTTATATGCATTTATATTCTATATTACTCTATAGATATACCTTTTAGAATGTTTTTAGTACCTGGCTGTTCTTTTTATTCCCAGGCATTGCGTGAAATGTAACTACCTGTTATTGTGAGAAAATAAACGACAATAAAGTTACTACATGGTTATCCATACCCTTGGGGTCTCAGTAGGATTACCGTGACAGCCCCTTTGCTGAAATTCAGAAGTTTGGAAGGTGAGAATTTAAAGATTTTTCTTTCTAATTTTGAAGAAACTTTATCAAAGTTTAATTACACTGATTATGATAGGCTGCTTTTGTTGAAGCAGCAAATCGAAGGTAAAGGAGTATTTTTGTTAAGAGTCGTTAGAACCTAGTAAGCAAACTTATAATGAAGCTAAGAAATTATTAATGTCTGCATTTGCCTCTGTTGATATACAAAAGTTCAATGTACTGAACCTATTGTTTCAAATGAAAATCACTAAACGATGAACCATTTAAATATATTAGTGATAAGCGAAAAATATGCCATTCCTTTGATTCTCTAAAAATAACTGTTGAGGATGTAATGCGGTATTTTTTTTTACACCGGAATGAAGGAGTCATTTAAAGCGTAAATAGCGGCCATTACTAATAACGTTAGACCTACCCTTGAACAAATATTTGAGTCATTTTTTGATGCTAATGAACGTTACATGTCTGCTCAAAAGATTAGCAAGTCTAAATTTAGTGATAACTTTGAAAAATCGACTACTCTAGCTTTATCTGCCGAGACGGAGAAGAATGACAATAATCCTTTCATTAGTTGTTCTTTGTGCCGTGATGCAGATAGTAAACATTCAATTAATAAATGTGGTAAATTTGTAAACCCGACTGATAAAATTTCTAGATTGAGGCACTTGAATGCATGTGAAAAATGCGCTAATGCTGGTCATAATGCACTGTCATGTAGATTTAGGTTTAAAAATCCTTGTAAATTCTGTGGTGGTTGGCATTTCTCTTTTCTTTGTACCAAAGGTGAAAACCCTAGAAATTATAAGCCGAAGAATAGAGAAACTATTCAGACGGGTGTAACGATGACTTCAAACTCCTTTACCGCTAAATGTTACACAGACTGTACTTTCTACTTTTAGTTGAAATTTTGTGAATAGTAAAAGTCTACGGGGATTGCGCGACTCAGGCAGTTAAAGTACTCTCACAGCTGAGCATGCTTTAGTTTCTGGATCTTATGAGACTTTGGATGAGAATGTTAAATTAACTATAAATGGTATTAATAACAAAAAATATTATAACAGTAAACGTGTAATGCTTAATATTAAAATTGGTAATAAAGTCGAGGAAATTGAAGCTTTGGTCTTACCAAATATTTATATTTCTATGGATTTGCCTAGATTAAGTGAAATGGTCTCATGTTTTAGGGATAAAGGTTATTCTTTGGCTGATAGTACTCTTTCTACCCATACTGATCGCATTGATAATATTGACTTGATTATTGGTGCAAACGATATGAACCGTTTTGCTGATCCAGACTGTAAATTTTGGTCTAGACAATAAATCTATGTTTATATCAACTCAAATAGGAGTCATGCTCACAGGGAAACTGTCTCAAATGCTTAGGGATATCGCTAGTTTGCCCCCTAACAACGATGTTAGCAGAGATGTTTCATATTGTTCTGAGACTAACAAAGATCATACTAGTAGCTCGATGATATGTAACAGTTCGGTAATTAAGAATAATACCGAATGTATCAGAGATGAGTTACATGATTTAAATCAGTTAGATACTGCAAAGAGTAATCATTTAGAAGAATGTTGTTCATCTTATTTAGGTAAAGATAATTATGATGGAGACTCTTTTAATTCAGAAGAGAATAAGGAGCAAGTAGAATATTTGTTGGCTAGTGTTTAACGAAAAAATGATGGTAGGATAATTATGCCTTTATTTTAGAACCATATAATTAATCACAGGCTAGCTAATAATTATTACCTTGCTAGAATTGTGTTAATTTCAGGTAAAAAGAAGCTTTTGAGCAAAAGAGAAAATTTAAAGCTAGTGGATGATTCGGTGAAGGAGTTATTAGATCTTGGGGCTATTGAAAAGGTTAAAGATATTGACACATATGTAAAGAGAGTTCCTTCGTGTAGTTTTTTAGGTCATATACCAATCATAAAGATTGGTAATAAGAGTACTAAATGTAGAATTGTTTTCCTTTCTAATTTATGTGACAAGCGAGAAATTGGCTCTATATCTCATAAACAAGCAATGTTGAGTGGACCTAGTTTAAACCAAAAATTGAGCACAACTCTTGTTAATCTTAGATTTGGGAGTAATTTGTTATGCTTTGACTTGAAAAAGGCGTTTTTACAGATAGAGTTACCACCTTCTGATCAAGATAAACTGATGTTTCTATGGTTTAAAGATCCAGTTGACGGAGATTTTACTATTGAAGGTTACCGAAAAATCCGCCTGAGTTTCGGATTAAGATGTAGTCCAACGCTACTAATGATGACTTTGTACAAAATTTTGATCGTAGATGTTGAAACTGACTCAACTCACTTACGAGAACTTAAGAGACTGATCTACTCTTTAACTTATATGGATAACTGTGCTATCTCAACTGAGTCTACTGAAGAACTTTTCTGGACATATGATCAGTAGAAAAATGGGTTCTAGGTAAATTGCTCGAAAACAATTGCTCGAATGAACAATTGCTCGAATGAACAATTGCTCGAAAGAACAATTGCTCGAAAGACAATTGCTCGAAAAACAATTGCTCGAATGAACAAATGCTCGAATGAACAATTGCTCGAATTATCAAATTGCTCGAATGAACAAAATTGCTCGAATTATAAAATTGCACAGTTTTCGATTTTATAAAAGTCAGTTATTCATGAAGTGGAGCTGCACCTAACAATCCTTGTTTCTTTTTAGTAATTGATCATTAATCATTATATAAATGATTTTAATTATTACTCATTCTGCATAACCTTTTTGTTTAGACCGTTTGTGTCATCTCGTATGTAACATGTGAATTGGAATCATGTGGTGAATCACTACTATTCATACTTTTTTTATCATAAAACCCGAAATTTTTTTAGATTTATTTAAACTCTGTCATAACTTTGAGTTATTTTACCTATTGAGGTGCCACATGCAGATAGGCTACTAATAAATAAGTATTCGGGTTTTATGATAAAAAAAAAACATGAATAGTAGTGATTAACCACATGATTCCAATTCACATGTTACATACGAGATGATACAAATGGTCTAAACAAAAAGGTTATGCAGAATGAGTAATAATTAAAATCATTTATATAATGATTAATGATCAATTACTAAAAAGAAACAAGGATTGTTAGGTGCAGCTCCACTTCATGAATAACTGACTTTTATAAAATCGAAAACTGTACAATTTTATAATTCGAGCAATTTTGTTCATTCGAGCAATTTGATAATTCGAGCAATTGTTCGTTCGAGCAATTGTTCGTTCGAGCAATTGTTCGTTCGAGCAATTGTTCGTTCGAGCAATTGTTCGTTCGAGCAATTGTCTTTCGAGCAATTGTCTTTCGAGCAATTGTTTTTCGAGGAATTGTTTTCGAGCAATTGTCTTTCGAGCAATTGTTTTCGAGCAATTTACCGGCTACCAGAAAAATGTATTTAGCTCTTATAAGTTTGAATTACAACTGTTCTGTAGTAATAATGCTGAAATGCAGAAGGTTCTTCCGATTGAGGTTTCTCAAGAAGAGGTTGAGCTATTTGGTCTTATTTGGAATAAGAAAAAGGACACTGTCTACCAAAAAGAAAATTCTGAATGAAGATGCGGACACAAAGAGGAAGATCTTGAAGTCTATTGCAGAAAATTTTGATCCATACAATTATGATGGCCATATTATGAACAGGGCCAGGATATTTTTGCACGAATTACAGTTGCAGACAGAACTTAGCTGTGACACGGTAATTTCCAAGGAAAAGAAGAAAGAATGGCGTAACATTTGTAAGCAAGTTAATGAAGCGGAACCGATGATTGAACCAAGATTATTTGGCAGTAGAGATGCTTCATATGATTTGATAGCTTTTTTTGACTGTAGTAAACAAATGTATGGCACTACTGTCTACATTCAGAACATGTCCACTAAAGAGGTTAGCTTTATTATCGCTAAAAACAGAATGGTGTCAAAACAACTTGAGGACAAGAGAATACCAGCATTGGAGTTAATGTCAGCAGTTCTCGCAGCAGAAGCTCTTGTTGATTTGTGCAAGGAGTTAACTGGTCCAGCTTGTATGAACCCCATTGATATATCTAATTTGTATGTATATACTGACAGTTTAGTATCCCTTAATTGGATAAATGGCTATTTTCATAAGTTTAACAAAATGAACAAACAATTTGTTTTTGTTATGAATAGACTGAAATGTTAAGAGAAGTTGACTGAAGTTCATCCGATAACTTTTTCCTTTGTCGATGGGATATCAAAGTTCATGTTCATGACCCTCTGATAGATATTTCTAAGGTATCTAGATTAGATAAACTTATTACTATTGTGGAGAATACATTTAAATTTGTTTCAAATTTAAAGAGATGTATTAATCCTGACTGGTTATAATGAGAAGGAAATCTACGAAAAGGTTTTGATGACATTGATTAGGGACGAACAAAGTTTACATTTTGCAGATGTTTTACCATGCTTTCAAGTTTCTATTAGATGTCGTACGGAAATTCTTAACATTATTATTCAAATGAACCTTTTTATCGATAATAATGGCTTAAATTAGAGTTGGCAGTAAGTTGTCTAAAAACAGTAAATTCAGCTCTAATTCACACTGCCCGATTCTTTTGTCAAAGGCCGGTCATTTGACTGAACTCATTATTAGACATGCGCATGAAAAATTTGCACACACTGGAGTTCACTCTGTTTTGTCTGAATTACGGAGGAAATATTGAATTCCCCATTACTATTCTTGTGTTAAAAAGGTTCTAAGAAGTTGTGTTCATTGTAGGAGATTTGGTCAAAGAACAATCAAATTAAACCAAAGCCCTTATAGAGATTTTCGAATCTCACCAGCAGAGATTCCATTTGCGGATGTGTTTCTTGATCACATTGGACCATTCAATACCAAGGAGTCAAATGGAAGCATAGTGAAATCCTATATTTTGTGTGTCGCATGTATGTGGTCACGAGCTGTAAATCTTGTTGTGTGTGGTGATTATCTGTAGAAGAATATTTAAGAGCACTTCAATAATTACACGTTTTCAGGTTTGGATTGCCCAAGAGAATTTTTTTCAAATTTAGGTAGCCAATTGGTAGCGGGATCAAAGATTATCAATGATTTCGCGAAAACTGAACAGATGTCACAATATCTCAAAGAAAAACACGTAAAGTTTCCTGAATTTAACCAGTACTATAAGCGTAACAGTGCTCTAGGTTCTTTAGTGGAAAGTCTGGTAAAGCAGGTAAAAAGATCGATATTTGGGTCAGTGAAAAATAATGTGCTACTCATAAAGCAGTTCGAATTTTTTGTAGCGCAAACTGTTAGCTTGGCTAAAGGGGCCTTTACACGAGCACTGGTTAGTGCCACTATTCACCACACTGCCCACCAATTAGCTCAGCGCCTTTACACGAGCAGAATGTGCTTTGGTGGGCACTGACACTTTAGTATCGTGGTTAGCATCTAATATGCTATTAAATACTAACGCTGTTAGTGTTCAATCTTTATAATCTTTAGATTTTATTTTCCATAGGCATGGGTGCTCTTCAACTAGGCCAATGAAAGGGGTTGTTGATTGTCTGGCAATCGCTACTGACAGACAGTGGCACTTTGTGGTGAGCGTTTGCTCTCAGAGCGATAGCTTGGTCACCACCAAGTTTTGCCAAAAAGGGTGGGGCAAGTAGCAAAGTGGGCGTGGCATAGAGCAGTGTCACCACAAAGTGGCACTGAACACTTACCGTGTAAAGGCCCCTTAACAAACGCCCTATTGCGTTCAAAGAGTGTTTGCGCGGAGATATGGGTGACACTCTTCCAAATTCAATTACACCAGACTCGTTAATATACGGCCATTCATTTCCATCTGTTAATTTGATTCCTTATGTGGCAGAAGAGGATGTTGATCCAGATTGGTGTCCCAATACAGATCCCTTGGAGAGGTTGCGAACTACTCAGAAGAAACTGTCCAAAGTCCGTAGCGTACTTGTTTAGAAATACAACGAGGAGTTTCTTGTCAATTTAATTAATCAGGTTGTAGACAAGAAGGATCGATACAGTCCAATTAAGTACCAGCCATTAGGGATTGGTGACATTGTTATTCTGAAGGAACAGCATCACAAACCAACGCAGTATCCCATGGCAATTATTGTAAAGGAGGTCACCTTAAATGACCTTGGTGAATCTACCGGAGCTGTACTGATGAAGGGGTCTACCAGGGAGACTATTAAGTGGCATGCTTCTTCTATTATTCCCCTACTTAGAGCCTAAGAAGGGGAAGTTATCTCCGATCTCGTTATATCTCCTGCGAAACTGCTTGAAAAGCGTGAAGCTTTTCAGGAGAGGAAGAAAAGATTTTCAAATAAAATATAAAGAGCGATTGTAAATAATTTATTGTATATATGTTTTTCCTTTTTTGTTGAGTTGCAGGTTCTTTTTTGAGTTCTGTTTTTGTTCCGTTAATTTGGTTTGTTCCTTCTATTTTGCACGTTTTTTGAGTTGCTTATTTTTTCGATCTGAAAAGGTTTAGTTTCCTTATAAACTTTTTCATGGTATGTTCAAATTTATCCAATTTGAACCCGTTTGGGGCGAGTGTATAAACATATACACTACTTATGTTGTTATTTTTATTTCTCATTAACTTTATCATTTTATATTTTTTCATTACTACAGCCCAAACAAGCGCATTTCTTGTCCCGGCATTCTTACTCCGCATTTTGCGCTTAATTCCGCCATAACTAACAGCCGTAAGGCAGATCACTTCCAACAGCGACAGCAAACAGACGTTTCTCCTAGCTGTGTGACAATGTTTAGGGACAATGTGTGCTTTGCGGGCTGTTCTATGTATTATTAATATAATCTGAACACCAGAATATCCCTAACCCTCAGTAATTTATTTCATTTGTAATATCAAATCATATTAAAATTCTTTACTTCAAACTTATTAAAATTCTTTACTTCAAACTTATTAAAATTCTTTACTTCAAACTTATTAAGATTCTTTACTTCAAACTTAACTTTAGATTGTTGACTTAAATCTTATTAGTGAAACTAAACTATAAGTCAGTTGACTTTGTGTTTTAAATTACTAATAAATTACAATTTCTTTTCATAACTTAATTTACCAATATTTGCAACCTTCACATTCTTAGACCCTGTATAAGGATATGCACCTTATAGCTATCTTCCTCGCCCTGGTTCATCTTATCCAGCAAGATATTGGCTATAACTAAATTGAATTTGCCGTGTTTAAATTTTGTCTTTCATATTATTTTTAATTTGGTTTTCTGAAATAGGTTTGTTTACGTTTTGATTGATTTTTGGCAGATATACAAATATTCCGGATGTGTGGCTGCTCATTCGTAGGATAGACTGTTCCTCCTCTTTGTGGTAAAGCAAACACAGCAATTGTGTATGCATTACTATCATCACGAACCTATATGATTGTAAGTAAGTGACAGTCAAGCCAGTTACCGATTTGCTCTCGTGAGCTACACACCTATTCTCCTGTTCGTAGTTATTTGAGACCTTAACTTGCGAGCGTTCTAGAGGAGATATTATTTGTAATAACATGTGCTTGACCAATGAATATAATCTCTTTAAGTGTTAATTACTTTACCATTATTACCCTTAAATACAGTTAAGCTTGGACCAGAGGCCTGAGGTCGGAACCATAGTGGCAAGGTGGTTCTAGGGCATGGTACCATGAGTATTTAGTAGAAAGAGATTTATAAAGAGAAAGGAATCTGAAAATACCATAAGAGTAAGATCCTAATCACTTAAGAGCCCATACACTGAGACGTAATAGGGAAGGAAACTAACTACGTCACATTGGTGGCCGTATGGTGCGTGATTAAGTAATTCGAATTTAATGTGCGGAAATTCAATTACTGAAGTAAAAGATTGAAAGCTTTGTAATTTACCAAAAACTAAGTTAACCATCTGATTGGAGAGTATTTGATTACAGCAAGACCGGGTTTTGCGACCCTATATGAAGGTACTATCCAATTAAGGTGTTCAGTTTTTGTGATAAAGTATAAAGATAATTCAACTCAAGGTCAAGCAAAAGGCATCTCGAAAATTATCGGAAGGATAAGGAGAGTACAGATGGCCTAATTTGAAATCTGAATGAGCAAAGACAATCAACAAGACTGACCAGTCTGAAAAAAAAAAAAAAAAAATTCTGGAAATTCTGGAAAATTCTGGAAAATTCTGGAAGAAACTGGAAAGCACGGAGGGAGGAAGCGAAAGGGTTAAGCGTTGCACGTTGACGAATGGTGATGGAAAACATTCGATTATAAACAACATGCAAAAAAGCCGTAAATCAACCAGAAATTGAGAGTCTAATTTGTTTAAATACTACATCTGAAAAGTATTTATTCAAACTGCAACATTCAGTGATCATTCAACATTCAGTGATCATTCAACATTCAGTGATCATTCAACATTCAGTGATCATTCAACATTCAGTGATCATTCAACATTCAGTGATCATTCAACATTCAGTGATCATTCAACATTCAGTGATCATTCAACATTCAGTGATCATTCAACATTCAGTGATCATTCAACATTCAGTGAAGTTTTAACATTCAGTGAACATTCAGTTAACATACAGTGCATAAAATACAGTGCACAGCGCTCAGTGAACATTCAGTTAACATCATAACAGTTAACATCAGAGCAAAAATCAACGACAAAACCTGATAAGCGGGACCCACTGTACATGGAACCGAAAGTTGAGTATAACATATCACTATATGTCATCTTATCATTCAGTCTCATTTCTGAAGCGATCGGAGTAAGATCTATGTGTTAGGCCTTAGTCAGTGGTGAAATAAGCTGTTCTGTTTAGTCTAGAATTGTGTTGATGAATAAGCAGAAGGTAATTAATCATTACTGCAGCAATTATAATTATAAGATGTATGAGTGCATGCATTTCTTTTAGCTTTGCTGTGTGTCGTTATTAATTGAAAGGTAGTATAAATATTTTATATTTATTGATTTAACAAATATTGCTCTATATTAAATTATATTTCATTTATTATTTATTATTTGAATGATTATTTTTTAATGTTTGATGGATTATTTTTTTAATTGGATAGCCTATTATTTTTTCTTCTTTTTTTTTCATAATAAGTGATTACACGTGCATTACACTTGTTTAAGTACACAATAACACTTCATTAGGATAGGAAACACATGCCAACCTCAGAAGACGAAGCGATTAACGCTGAGGCTGTAGAACTTAGATCTGGAAGACGAACTAAACCCAGAGTACAGAAAACTAAACAACCCAAAACACCCAAATCACCCCCCAAATCACCCCCCCAAGTCACCACCCAAAACACCACCTAAAACATCCCCCAAAACATCCCCCAAAACAACCCCCAAAACAACCCCCAAAAAAACCCCCAAAATGTCGGTCGAATTAACACAAGCTCAACTCCAGGAGATAATTAAAAGTCGGAGTACGACGATCATAAATTCGGATTCATTGCCGATATTCAGGGGAAGAAGAAGGCCAGAGGATCCAGCTTTCGAGGAGAAGAACACGTTTCGTCAGCATCTCAGCCTATTAAATAATCATATATCCAGCTTAGGGGATAAAGATGACGCAGAAAAAAAGAAGATCCTTTTCAGGAGCGCTGATTGCAAGCTAGGAGATTTTCAAATTACTGTTAATAACGTTGTTAACGGTAAAACATTTAAGGATAGCACATACCAAGAAATATGCACGGTACTAGAAGACATATATGTGCAGAAAGACAGTAAGGATATCTACAGTGTATGTCATGAATTATACACAAATAAATTGAAGGACGAGACTACAGCTGCCAGTGACATCTTAAGTACATTAGAAAAGATAGGCGAAGTCACGGATTTTATCTTAAATGACGACACAATGAACGCCCAATTTCCAATAAGGACAGCAACTGAAAGTGATGAATCATTCACACGCAAATTAAAAAATCACGCAAAAGATCTCATGAATACATCAATGTATTTAACAATATTGGGTCCACAGATCAACCCCAGTATCATCAAAGGAGTCGTAGAAGGTCCTTTTAAGACAACAGCTAATTTACTGTCTGCTACAACGAAGAAAATAAGATCTTTGCCACATGATAAAAAAATTCTAATACCAAAGAAGAATTTCAATGACACAGAAACTTTTTTGATAGAAAAACCCGAGGGTGAGAATCAAGGCAAGTTCCACGAGGATATGCTAGAAGATACAGAAGCATATTACACTTATGACATAAGAAACAGAGGAACAGCAGGTAGGTATGCACGCCGAAGTAGGTACAAACACAATCCCACAGGCAGGGCATACGTACACAACACGAACATCCCCCACCCTACCCCTACCCCTCACAGCAGTAGCGGTACAATTAAGTGCTACCGGTGCAACAAAATAGGACATATAGGTAGAGAATGTCGGGCTCAACAGGCCAAGGATTTTCGCAAAAACATGTAAATACAAACAGAAGTAAAAAACAAGATAGGTCTCACGGGAAAACGGTCGGTAGCTCCGTGTACGAAAGTGAATTGAACATGAATAAATTAGATCCAGTGCACGTTAAATTCAATAGCAAAGGTAAATCGTCACTCAACACAAGTTGTGAATGTAAAAATAAGTTCGATTTATTAAAAGAAGAAGAGTTAAGCGTTGAGGATAAAAAAACGAGCGAAACATATATAACAGTCCAATTAGTAAAAAATAAAGATGAATTAAGCGGATTGATGGACTATCATTATACGATAAAAGGGACTTCTAAGCCAACGATAATTTTACATAGTAAAGAATTCGATTGGGAAGCTTTAATAGATTCAGGGAGCGAGAGAACGATTTTAAACAGTCGTAATTTTAATTACAAGGCGAGTCACGAGGACATAATAAAATCAAACGTAACTATTAAAGGCATAAACGGACGTTCCGAAGTAAAAGGTGAAGTAAAATTTGAACTAATGTCGAAATCCCACAAGCAAACAGTAAACGCTTTACTAATCAACAACAACAGCTTACCATATGATGTAATATTAGGAAGGGACGTGTTAACGAACGCGCAAATTGATTTTGATAAGAAAATATTAAAATTAGGTGAAGAAAAAATTCCGTTTATGGAAAAACGTAGAATAGCTACTAAAGAACTATTAAGCACAGATTGCTTAATATCTGAGCTGGTCCTTACTTCAAATAGGTCAAAACGAAGAACGTTGATAAGACAAATAAACGAACGAACAAACAGCCGCAGTAGTATTGCGAAAGTAAGGGTTAAACCTCAACAAAAAGGGCAAACGGAGGTTATGAAATCCGAGGTAAACACGAAGACAAGGAATAAAAATAAATATCGCGAGAAGAACGGAAATGTTCATATAAATAGCCAAGTCGTTGAGGCAAACAGCGTACAAATATTGTATGGGTTTAAGTTATATAATAGCTAAAAGAAGTTTCAATAGCGGTTTAGTGATAGCCGAAACACTAATAAAAATCGAAGACACAAAAAAAGAGGGAGATCAAGTGTCAATATGCCCAGTTTTCGTAATGAATCCGACGGATAGTGATATCATATTACGGGACAATATGATAGTTGGAAAACTCCAGACGTACGAAGAGCAAGTCGAAGTAAATATAGCGACTATATCGGAGTGTTTAAATAATAGGACTCATAAATCTAGGTTAGGAAACGTGTTGAGTGACGAAAAACCAAAGCCATTTGAACGAAACGTTACCCCTGAACTAATTTATGAAAAGTCAAAGGTACATGCAGTTGGAACTAATGGAGAGCCATTAGTTACAACACATGGCAACCGAGATATGAAGTGTAAAATATCACGTGACGGAAGCGCTGATAGAAGCCGTGACAGCACATTAAGTGCTGATGTAGAAAACAATTCTCAGACAGTGCCATCAGTACCGAGAAGGTTAGTTAATGCTGACATATCATGTGGAATGACAGAGTATGAAGACAAAATGACGCAGTTACTAAATGACTTTAGAGACGTAATCACGATAAAGGACGAAGAAATCGGGACTACTAGTATATGTAAACACACAATAGTAATGAAAGATCCTAATATAGTGATAAACAAGATGCCGTACCGCATACCACATAAATTTCAAGAACAACTTGAAGAAGTCAACAGGTCAATGTTAAAGGAAGGCACTATAGAACCTTCAATGTCCGAGTACAACTTCCCCGTTATCGTTGTTCATAAAAAGAATGGGGAAATACGACCCGTAATAGATTTCAGATCATTAAATAAGTGTGTCCATATACAAGGATTTCCGTTACCTAGGGTTGACGATATGCTTGGATCTTTAGGTGGATCAAAGATATTTTCTAGTTTAGATCTGAGGAGTGCATTTCACCAGGTGGAACTCTCCGAGGAGTCTAAAAAGCTTACAGCATTTGCGGTAAATGGTAAAAAATGGCAGTTCCGAAGGTTACCCTTCGGGTATGTCAATAGTCCAAAAGTATTTCAAGCAATTATGACAAAAGCGTTAAGTAATGTATTAGGGAAACTCTGTTTCGTATTTATTGATGACATCCTAATTTTTAGTCGATCTTATGAACAACATTTAAATGATATTGGCCAAGTGCTAATGAATTTACGTGACGCTCATTTGAGATTAAAATTAGAGAAGTGTGAATTCTTTAAACACGAAATTAATTTTCTTGGACATCGAGTCACTACTGAGGGCATTCGATGTATCCAAAACGAAAAACTTAGAGAAGCATCTAGACCAACAGATGTAAAACAACTTCAGCGATTTTTAGGGCTTGCGAATTATTTTCGTAAGTTCGTACCTAAATTTAGTCAGAAAGCCGACCCATTATATAGACTATTAAGGAAGGACACTAAATTTGACTGGACTGACGAATGTGAGACTAGTTTCATTAATCTCAAAAATATTTTGACATCAGATACGGTTTTAGCACATCCAAATTATTCCAGACCATTTTATTTATTTACTGACAGCTCAAATATCGGAGTTGGCGCAGCATTGCTACAACCAGATTCGACCAAAAGCAAAACATTAAGACCCATAGCATATTTCAGTAAATCATTAAATTCTACTCAAAAAAGGTACTCCACGACTAAACTAGAGTTTCTTGCAATACATCTAGCTTTAAAGGAATTTCAATATCTATGTCTAGGATATCCTATTACCATTTTAACTGATCACAAACCCTTATGTGCATTTTTTGGTAATAAACTTCCATTAGACACGGCATTAGCCAGGTGGGCAATAGAGGCGAGCACATATGATTGTACCATCAAATATTTTGAAGGTAAGAGAAATGTGGTAGCCGATACCCTTAGTAGATTAACTCCTTTAACGGAAGAAACAATAGATGATTGTGAACTTTTAACACCATCTAATGAGAGTTGTAATTCAATTGAAAATTATATAGCAACCACAAGATCGAGGGCTAAGCTAAACGTACCACAAATTATTAACGACAATGACAATGACTCAGAAACAGACTCAGAAAACGAACAAGAATCAGATACATCTAAATTGTATAAAATCAACAAAGAAAAACCATTTCTGAACTACATACCTAAACAGGAAGACATAACATGGACTTTAAACAGACTAAAGACTGCACAGTCAAACGACTTTGCTTGTAAGGAAATAATGGATATATTACAGAAAAAACAATTAGGAACATCTAGGAACATAGCTGAATTTTTCATATTAGACGGAATATTATATCGACATCGGAAAATAGATACTCGGGCAGCCAGTATTGTTAATTATGTAATACCAAATGAAATGATCAATTTAGTAATTAATTCAATACATTTTAACACCCATTGTGGTTTAGCTCATACGCTATTTCAATTTCGACTAAAATATTATCATTTTCAAGAAAGATCGGTCATAGAATCTTTTATTAAAAGATGTGACGTTTGCAAAATCCTTAAAGGAAGTCTAGATACACCAATTAAATTAATGTCTGCCCCAGTAGCTAATACACCATTTGAAACAGTTTCATTTGATTTTATTGGACCTTTTATAACAACTGACACGAACAACAAATATATTTTATCAATAACATGTATGTTGACAAGATATAACGAATTACACGCAGTAGCTGACAAATCAACTAACACAGTAATTGATTGTCTAAGTAAAACATTTAGTCGTTGTGGATATCCCAAAACGTTAATGTCGGATTGTGCAAAAGAATTCAAGTCTAACGCAATTAGAACTTTCAGTGAAATACATCAGATATACAAATGTGAGGTATTACCATACTCAGCATATTCCAATGGAATTTGTGAACGTAATAACCAGAAAATTAACAAATTATTAAGATTCTATGTAGCCACAGTAGATCACAATAATTGGGACATGTTTCTCGATATTGTCCAAAACACAATTAACAATCAGGTCAATTTGACCTTGAAAGATACACCCTCATACGCTCTTTATGCGAGGGACACATCTCCAAATATTCAAGCAGAAAATTTGGATAACATTTACAATTTAGATACATCAGAATCAATAGTCAAGATCAAGGCCAGGCAAGCTCTATTTATTCAAGATCAGATAAGAGCTAACATAATTAATCAATCAAACAAACGCATAATTTACCACAATAAGACACGAAAAGACAAAATTATACAGATAGGTGATCGAGTATTAATTAGAAATCATCAAAAAACACATAAATTACAATTAAATTGGATAGGACCAGGTACAGTATTACAAGTGAAAAAAAACAAAGCTATAATTAAATTAGGACATCAAACGATAACGAGCAATATAAATTATCTAACTAAGTTGGAAAAATTCACAACAAATTAATTAAATAATTTCATTAACATCATTAAACAGGAAATCAAATTATGAGAAATTTGAATATAAACATTATATAGAAAGTCCACAAAAGGAACACATAACACGAAGTAACATGAGTAACATGTTACATTTACACGAACACGTGACATATAACACAGTTACATGCAAAGAGTCAGAGAAATGTTTACATTTTTTTTTGCTTACGCGAGACAAACAAACAGAGCATACAATTCATTGTTCAAACTACAATATTTCCTTTACTCAGTAAGAGAATTATTGTATGTATTTAATTGTATGAATTTTAATTGTAATATTTGTATGTATTTAGTTTAAGTTGATGGGATGAATTATGAATTTTATTAATATAAAATTTCATATAATAATTTTAATAGGATTAATTTTTTTTGTTGTATGCATGTTAATTTTAAATTTTTTGTTTAAATGTTGGGTAACGAATAAGATGAATTATATTCTGTAAAATTGTTTGAATGAAAATTTGAAAAAAAAAATATATATATATATATTCAAATTTAGGATGAAATACTGAAATAATTTAAAAGCAAAAATGATCAATTCAAAATGAGACTGAAATATGATAAAATACCTAAAATGAACAGGGGCCATGGTCTAACGGTATCGTTTTGATTTCAGTGACGAGAGGCAGAGAGGACCCAGCTACCCACACAGCCAACAGCTCCTCAGCCACTCACAGCCGGTTGACACACAGAACTGTAATTCAAGGTCGTGAGAAGTAATCAGCTGGAGCGATGGGACAGTCTCAGAGCAATTATGACCTGAACTCAGTAGTGGAGCTGATCCAGAAATCATCTTCAATGAACAAAGCTCATTTGGAGCAAACCATTAAAAACATGGGGTCTACAAAGTACGACCTAATACCAGACTTGTTCAGCGACATTTTAGTGTTAATTCTAACACTACTGGTTGTGATGATTCTGGTATGTGGGTATAATCAGTCAAAAAAGATAAAGTCAGAAGAGGATATGAAAATGTACGAAATTAGGAATTTGTGGTCTAAGATGGCGACTGAAGCTTTTAATCAGATAAAGCGAAACACCCCTTTAGATTAGGGGAACTAGGTGGAACAGTAAATATTTTTAATGATCAGGCAGTTAATATACAGGCGACAACAGTTATAGTAATGCCTCAGGCAAAACGAAGGCCAAAAATCGAAATTACCAAAACTAAACCTAACAGCATTTAAGATTTTTTTTCCTCAAACTCAATTTGATCATTATTTTAATTTTTTTTAATTTTAAGTTTGGGTAATTTTAAGTGAAAATTAATAATAATCGTTTTTTCAATTGAATTTAATTTTAAGTTTAATTTTTTTTTCGGTGTTAATTTTAAGTTTAATTTTTTTTTCGGTGTTAATTTTAAGATTTAAATTTAAAGATCACAACTGTCTCAAAATTTGATAAGGATGATCAAAATTCATATAACTTCAATTACGAATATAAATTCATTAAAAGATCATAAAATACGATATCATAACATATGATAAATTAAAATGAAAATTTTTTTTTGATTATAAATTTTTTTTTAAATGTAAATGCAGTAACAATTTGTGTAATGTATTGGAGTGATCAAAGGTCTCTGTTAATATTTAGACTAAAAATCTACATATTAGGAGGGAGGGGTGAGATCTCTAATAGATTAGGCAAGTTATTACGTTTATAAAATGAAAAAGTTGTTACATTTTTGAACTGAGACATTTTAGGTAGGAGTAAATTAGATTATTTTGAGAATAAATAAAAATATTGTTAAAGCAAAATTAAGATTGTATAGGTAAGATTAAAAATTTAAGAACATTTGGTGAATGCACATTAGTCTTACATATTTCTAGAACGAATTAAAACTCAAATTTTTCAATTTTCTAATAATATGTTTATTACCGGTTCGAGAAATTTCAAGAGATCCAATATACATGTTTCCACTAACAGCGTGAGCGTCTGAACATTGTTCAATATAGAGTAACAATGGGTAGACAAACCAGCTGGCAGTTTTGGAAAAATGTGAATTGTAACTTTGAAATTTTCGGAAGGGGGGAGCGATGTGGTAAAGCAAACACAGCAATTGTGTATGCATTACTATCATCACGAACCTATATGATTGTAAGTAAGTGACAGTCAAGCCAGTTACCGATTTGCTCTCGTGAGCTACACACCTATTCTCCTGTTCGTAGTTATTTGAGACCTTAACTTGCGAGCGTTCTAGAGGAGATATTATTTGTAATAACATGTGCTTGACCAATGAATATAATCTCTTTAAGTGTTAATTACTTTACCATTATTACCCTTAAATACAGTTAAGCTTGGACCAGAGGCCTGAGGTCGGAACCATAGTGGCAAGGTGGTTCTAGGGCATGGTACCATGAGTATTTAGTAGAAAGAGATTTATAAAGAGAAAGGAATCTGAAAATACCATAAGAGTAAGATCCTAATCACTTAAGAGCCCATACACTGAGACGTAATAGGGAAGGAAACTAACTACGTCACATTGGTGGCCGTATGGTGCGTGATTAAGTAATTCGAATTTAATGTGCGGAAATTCAATTACTGAAGTAAAAGATTGAAAGCTTTGTAATTTACCAAAAACTAAGTTAACCATCTGATTGGAGAGTATTTGATTACAGCAAGACCGGGTTTTGCGACCCTATATGAAGGTACTATCCAATTAAGGTGTTCAGTTTTTGTGATAAAGTATAAAGATAATTCAACTCAAGGTCAAGCAAAAGGCATCTCGAAAATTATCGGAAGGATAAGGAGAGTACAGATGGCCTAATTTGAAATCTGAATGAGCAAAGACAATCAACAAGACTGACCTGTCTGAAAAAAAAAAAAAAAAAATTCTGGAAATTCTGGAAAATTCTGGAAAATTCTGGAAGAAACTGGAAAGCACGGAGGGAGGAAGCGAAAGGGTTAAGCGTTGCACGTTGACGAATGGTGATGGAAAACATTCGATTATAAACAACATGCAAAAAAGCCGTAAATCAACCAGAAATTGAGAGTCTAATTTGTTTAAATACTACATCTGAAAAGTATTTATTCAAACTGCAACATTCAGTGATCATTCAACATTCAGTGATCATTCAACATTCAGTGATCATTCAACATTCAGTGATCATTCAACATTCAGTGATCATTCAACATTCAGTGATCATTCAACATTCAGTGATCATTCAACATTCAGTGATCATTCAACATTCAGTGAAGTTTTAACATTCAGTGAACATTCAGTTAACATACAGTGCATAAAATACAGTGCACAGCGCTCAGTGAACATTCAGTTAACATCATAACAGTTAACATCAGAGCAAAAATCAACGACAAAACCTGATAAGCGGGACCCACTGTACATGGAACCGAAAGTTGAGTATAACATATCACTATATGTCATCTTATCATTCAGTCTCATTTCTGAAGCGATCGGAGTAAGATCTATGTGTTAGGCCTTAGTCAGTGGTGAAATAAGCTGTTCTGTTTAGTCTAGAATTGTGTTGATGAATAAGCAGAAGGTAATTAATCATTACTGCAGCAATTATAATTATAAGATGTATGAGTGCATGCATTTCTTTTAGCTTTGCTGTGTGTCGTTATTAATTGAAAGGTAGTATAAATATTTTATATTTATTGATTTAACAAATATTGCTCTATATTAAATTATATTTCATTTATTATTTATTATTTGAATGATTATTTTTTAATGTTTGATGGATTATTTTTTTAATTGGATAGCCTATTATTTTTTCTTCTTTTTTTTTCATAATAAGTGATTACACGTGCATTACACTTGTTTAAGTACACAATAACACTTCATTAGGATAGGAAACACATGCCAACCTCAGAAGACGAAGCGATTAACGCTGAGGCTGTAGAACTTAGATCTGGAAGACGAACTAAACCCAGAGTACAGAAAACTAAACAACCCAAAACACCCAAATCACCCCCCAAATCACCCCCCAAGTCACCACCCAAAACACCACCTAAAACATCCCCCAAAACATCCCCCAAAACAACCCCCAAAACAACCCCCAAAAAAAACCCCAAAATGTCGGTCGAATTAACACAAGCTCAACTCCAGGAGATAATTAAAAGTCGGAGTACGACGATCATAAATTCGGATTCATTGCCGATATTCAGGGGAAGAAGAAGGCCAGAGGATCCAGCTTTCGAGGAGAAGAACACGTTTCGTCAGCATCTCAGCCTATTAAATAATCATATATCCAGCTTAGGGGATAAAGATGACGCAGAAAAAAAGAAGATCCTTTTCAGGAGCGCTGATTGCAAGCTAGGAGATTTTCAAATTACTGTTAATAACGTTGTTAACGGTAAAACATTTAAGGATAGCACATACCAAGAAATATGCACGGTACTAGAAGACATATATGTGCAGAAAGACAGTAAGGATATCTACAGTGTATGTCATGAATTATACACAAATAAATTGAAGGACGAGACTACAGCTGCCAGTGACATCTTAAGTACATTAGAAAAGATAGGCGAAGTCACGGATTTTATCTTAAATGACGACACAATGAACGCCCAATTTCCAATAAGGACAGCAACTGAAAGTGATGAATCATTCACACGCAAATTAAAAAATCACGCAAAAGATCTCATGAATACATCAATGTATTTAACAATATTGGGTCCACAGATCAACCCCAGTATCATCAAAGGAGTCGTAGAAGGTCCTTTTAAGACAACAGCTAATTTACTGTCTGCTACAACGAAGAAAATAAGATCTTTGCCACATGATAAAAAAATTCTAATACCAAAGAAGAATTTCAATGACACAGAAACTTTTTTGATAGAAAAACCCGAGGGTGAGAATCAAGGCAAGTTCCACGAGGATATGCTAGAAGATACAGAAGCATATTACACTTATGACATAAGAAACAGAGGAACAGCAGGTAGGTATGCACGCCGAAGTAGGTACAAACACAATCCCACAGGCAGGGCATACGTACACAACACGAACATCCCCCACCCTACCCCTACCCCTCACAGCAGTAGCGGTACAATTAAGTGCTACCGGTGCAACAAAATAGGACATATAGGTAGAGAATGTCGGGCTCAACAGGCCAAGGATTTTCGCAAAAACATGTAAATACAAACAGAAGTAAAAAACAAGATAGGTCTCACGGGAAAACGGTCGGTAGCTCCGTGTACGAAAGTGAATTGAACATGAATAAATTAGATCCAGTGCACGTTAAATTCAATAGCAAAGGTAAATCGTCACTCAACACAAGTTGTGAATGTAAAAATAAGTTCGATTTATTAAAAGAAGAAGAGTTAAGCGTTGAGGATAAAAAAACGAGCGAAACATATATAACAGTCCAATTAGTAAAAAATAAAGATGAATTAAGCGGATTGATGGACTATCATTATACGATAAAAGGGACTTCTAAGCCAACGATAATTTTACATAGTAAAGAATTCGATTGGGAAGCTTTAATAGATTCAGGGAGCGAGAGAACGATTTTAAACAGTCGTAATTTTAATTACAAGGCGAGTCACGAGGACATAATAAAATCAAACGTAACTATTAAAGGCATAAACGGACGTTCCGAAGTAAAAGGTGAAGTAAAATTTGAACTAATGTCGAAATCCCACAAGCAAACAGTAAACGCTTTACTAATCAACAACAACAGCTTACCATATGATGTAATATTAGGAAGGGACGTGTTAACGAACGCGCAAATTGATTTTGATAAGAAAATATTAAAATTAGGTGAAGAAAAAATTCCGTTTATGGAAAAACGTAGAATAGCTACTAAAGAACTATTAAGCACAGATTGCTTAATATCTGAGCTGGTCCTTACTTCAAATAGGTCAAAACGAAGAACGTTGATAAGACAAATAAACGAACGAACAAACAGCCGCAGTAGTATTGCGAAAGTAAGGGTTAAACCTCAACAAAAAGGGCAAACGGAGGTTATGAAATCCGAGGTAAACACGAAGACAAGGAATAAAAATAAATATCGCGAGAAGAACGGAAATGTTCATATAAATAGCCAAGTCGTTGAGGCAAACAGCGTACAAATATTGTATGGGTTTAAGTTATATAATAGCTAAAAGAAGTTTCAATAGCGGTTTAGTGATAGCCGAAACACTAATAAAAATCGAAGACACAAAAAAAGAGGGAGATCAAGTGTCAATATGCCCAGTTTTCGTAATGAATCCGACGGATAGTGATATCATATTACGGGACAATATGATAGTTGGAAAACTCCAGACGTACGAAGAGCAAGTCGAAGTAAATATAGCGACTATATCGGAGTGTTTAAATAATAGGACTCATAAATCTAGGTTAGGAAACGTGTTGAGTGACGAAAAACCAAAGCCATTTGAACGAAACGTTACCCCTGAACTAATTTATGAAAAGTCAAAGGTACATGCAGTTGGAACTAATGGAGAGCCATTAGTTACAACACATGGCAACCGAGATATGAAGTGTAAAATATCACGTGACGGAAGCGCTGATAGAAGCCGTGACAGCACATTAAGTGCTGATGTAGAAAACAATTCTCAGACAGTGCCATCAGTACCGAGAAGGTTAGTTAATGCTGACATATCATGTGGAATGACAGAGTATGAAGACAAAATGACGCAGTTACTAAATGACTTTAGAGACGTAATCACGATAAAGGACGAAGAAATCGGGACTACTAGTATATGTAAACACACAATAGTAATGAAAGATCCTAATATAGTGATAAACAAGATGCCGTACCGCATACCACATAAATTTCAAGAACAACTTGAAGAAGTCAACAGGTCAATGTTAAAGGAAGGCACTATAGAACCTTCAATGTCCGAGTACAACTTCCCCGTTATCGTTGTTCATAAAAAGAATGGGGAAATACGACCCGTAATAGATTTCAGATCATTAAATAAGTGTGTCCATATACAAGGATTTCCGTTACCTAGGGTTGACGATATGCTTGGATCTTTAGGTGGATCAAAGATATTTTCTAGTTTAGATCTGAGGAGTGCATTTCACCAGGTGGAACTCTCCGAGGAGTCTAAAAAGCTTACAGCATTTGCGGTAAATGGTAAAAAATGGCAGTTCCGAAGGTTACCCTTCGGGTATGTCAATAGTCCAAAAGTATTTCAAGCAATTATGACAAAAGCGTTAAGTAATGTATTAGGGAAACTCTGTTTCGTATTTATTGATGACATCCTAATTTTTAGTCGATCTTATGAACAACATTTAAATGATATTGGCCAAGTGCTAATGAATTTACGTGACGCTCATTTGAGATTAAAATTAGAGAAGTGTGAATTCTTTAAACACGAAATTAATTTTCTTGGACATCGAGTCACTACTGAGGGCATTCGATGTATCCAAAACGAAAAACTTAGAGAAGCATCTAGACCAACAGATGTAAAACAACTTCAGCGATTTTTAGGGCTTGCGAATTATTTTCGTAAGTTCGTACCTAAATTTAGTCAGAAAGCCGACCCATTATATAGACTATTAAGGAAGGACACTAAATTTGACTGGACTGACGAATGTGAGACTAGTTTCATTAATCTCAAAAATATTTTGACATCAGATACGGTTTTAGCACATCCAAATTATTCCAGACCATTTTATTTATTTACTGACAGCTCAAATATCGGAGTTGGCGCAGCATTGCTACAACCAGATTCGACCAAAAGCAAAACATTAAGACCCATAGCATATTTCAGTAAATCATTAAATTCTACTCAAAAAAGGTACTCCACGACTAAACTAGAGTTTCTTGCAATACATCTAGCTTTAAAGGAATTTCAATATCTATGTCTAGGATATCCTATTACCATTTTAACTGATCACAAACCCTTATGTGCATTTTTTGGTAATAAACTTCCATTAGACACGGCATTAGCCAGGTGGGCAATAGAGGCGAGCACATATGATTGTACCATCAAATATTTTGAAGGTAAGAGAAATGTGGTAGCCGATACCCTTAGTAGATTAACTCCTTTAACGGAAGAAACAATAGATGATTGTGAACTTTTAACACCATCTAATGAGAGTTGTAATTCAATTGAAAATTATATAGCAACCACAAGATCGAGGGCTAAGCTAAACGTACCACAAATTATTAACGACAATGACAATGACTCAGAAACAGACTCAGAAAACGAACAAGAATCAGATACATCTAAATTGTATAAAATCAACAAAGAAAAACCATTTCTGAACTACATACCTAAACAGGAAGACATAACATGGACTTTAAACAGACTAAAGACTGCACAGTCAAACGACTTTGCTTGTAAGGAAATAATGGATATATTACAGAAAAAACAATTAGGAACATCTAGGAACATAGCTGAATTTTTCATATTAGACGGAATATTATATCGACATCGGAAAATAGATACTCGGGCAGCCAGTATTGTTAATTATGTAATACCAAATGAAATGATCAATTTAGTAATTAATTCAATACATTTTAACACCCATTGTGGTTTAGCTCATACGCTATTTCAATTTCGACTAAAATATTATCATTTTCAAGAAAGATCGGTCATAGAATCTTTTATTAAAAGATGTGACGTTTGCAAAATCCTTAAAGGAAGTCTAGATACACCAATTAAATTAATGTCTGCCCCAGTAGCTAATACACCATTTGAAACAGTTTCATTTGATTTTATTGGACCTTTTATAACAACTGACACGAACAACAAATATATTTTATCAATAACATGTATGTTGACAAGATATAACGAATTACACGCAGTAGCTGACAAATCAACTAACACAGTAATTGATTGTCTAAGTAAAACATTTAGTCGTTGTGGATATCCCAAAACGTTAATGTCGGATTGTGCAAAAGAATTCAAGTCTAACGCAATTAGAACTTTCAGTGAAATACATCAGATATACAAATGTGAGGTATTACCATACTCAGCATATTCCAATGGAATTTGTGAACGTAATAACCAGAAAATTAACAAATTATTAAGATTCTATGTAGCCACAGTAGATCACAATAATTGGGACATGTTTCTCGATATTGTCCAAAACACAATTAACAATCAGGTCAATTTGACCTTGAAAGATACACCCTCATACGCTCTTTATGCGAGGGACACATCTCCAAATATTCAAGCAGAAAATTTGGATAACATTTACAATTTAGATACATCAGAATCAATAGTCAAGATCAAGGCCAGGCAAGCTCTATTTATTCAAGATCAGATAAGAGCTAACATAATTAATCAATCAAACAAACGCATAATTTACCACAATAAGACACGAAAAGACAAAATTATACAGATAGGTGATCGAGTATTAATTAGAAATCATCAAAAAACACATAAATTACAATTAAATTGGATAGGACCAGGTACAGTATTACAAGTGAAAAAAAACAAAGCTATAATTAAATTAGGACATCAAACGATAACGAGCAATATAAATTATCTAACTAAGTTGGAAAAATTCACAACAAATTAATTAAATAATTTCATTAACATCATTAAACAGGAAATCAAATTATGAGAAATTTGAATATAAACATTATATAGAAAGTCCACAAAAGGAACACATAACACGAAGTAACATGAGTAACATGTTACATTTACACGAACACGTGACATATAACACAGTTACATGCAAAGAGTCAGAGAAATGTTTACATTTTTTTTTGCTTACGCGAGACAAACAAACAGAGCATACAATTCATTGTTCAAACTACAATATTTCCTTTACTCAGTAAGAGAATTATTGTATGTATTTAATTGTATGAATTTTAATTGTAATATTTGTATGTATTTAGTTTAAGTTGATGGGATGAATTATGAATTTTATTAATATAAAATTTCATATAATAATTTTAATAGGATTAATTTTTTTTGTTGTATGCATGTTAATTTTAAATTTTTTGTTTAAATGTTGGGTAACGAATAAGATGAATTATATTCTGTAAAATTGTTTGAATGAAAATTTGAAAAAAAAAATATATATATATATATTCAAATTTAGGATGAAATACTGAAATAATTTAAAAGCAAAAATGATCAATTCAAAATGAGACTGAAATATGATAAAATACCTAAAATGAACAGGGGCCATGGTCTAACGGTATCGTTTTGATTTCAGTGACGAGAGGCAGAGAGGACCCAGCTACCCACACAGCCAACAGCTCCTCAGCCACTCACAGCCGGTTGACACACAGAACTGTAATTCAAGGTCGTGAGAAGTAATCAGCTGGAGCGATGGGACAGTCTCAGAGCAATTATGACCTGAACTCAGTAGTGGAGCTGATCCAGAAATCATCTTCAATGAACAAAGCTCATTTGGAGCAAACCATTAAAAACATGGGGTCTACAAAGTACGACCTAATACCAGACTTGTTCAGCGACATTTTAGTGTTAATTCTAACACTACTGGTTGTGATGATTCTGGTATGTGGGTATAATCAGTCAAAAAAGATAAAGTCAGAAGAGGATATGAAAATGTACGAAATTAGGAATTTGTGGTCTATTAAATTGCCCTTTTCCTATGGGATTGATAGTAAATTATCACCTATTTTCTAAGTAGATGAGGCTTGTTAATAAACTTATCCCATAGGGCAAAATAAGTCTCCGGGTTCTTTAACAATTATTTGTATTTCTTAACTTGAAGAGACTTGGAGGTAATTGATTGAATTCTATTAAACTGACAAATGACTAAACGGTAAAAGTTTTTAGGAAGTAAATTAAACACAAGGAAGTTTTAAATGGGTGTACTTATATTAAAGTTCGAATAGTACAGAGTTCTAAGACTTACGCACAAGTCTTTTAATAACACAACACAAGTTTTAAATAAACTAGCGGTTGAGTAAACTTAAGGGTTTTAAATAAACAAGGGTCTGAGTTGCCAACTCACGACACCCGTGGATGGACAAGTCCGACCAGACTTGGTCCGACCAACCAGTCTTCAAGAGACCATCGCGAACTATGAACACTTTAGTTAGGTGCCTATGGTATTTAAAGGATGAACTGGAGAGTCCAACCTTCCAGTGAGTGAATAAACTTCTGTTAAGGTACTGATAGTACTTTTCAAAGATGTTTTTCTACTCACTGCAGATAGAAATAACACACAATGCATTATTCAAATTTAACACGCTAGTGGTAATGGCTTTCTATACGATTAACATATAGATCGATCAGATTTACTAATAGTTCATTTTAGTGAAACCTGATTTACTAATAAACATCCAAATTTAAGCATACTATTTCAGAGTCCTGTTTAACCTATACATGATCAGAAATGTTACAAGTTCCTAACTATTAATTAAGTATTTCAATTAGAATAATTGAAGTACTTACTTAATTCTTTTTAAATTAATTAAGTATTAATTTCAATTCTATCTATAGAAAAAGAACTCAATATTCTAAGTTGTATAACTGATTTACAAAGTTCATGAAGTTATATAACTTAGTACAAATTATAAGGTTATATTCTGAGTTACAAGTTATAGCTCTGGGTTACAAGTTATAAAGTTATGTTCTGAAGTTACAAGTTATATTAGCGACTTACATCAAAGCTATTCGTTTATAATTATATTCGAGCTCCTAGCGAGAATAACATGACCATAAATTTAAATAGCATTTCCTTCTAACGAACAGTGTACAAGATTAAAAAGATTATGTCTGATTAAATGATTATCAAATTATAGAAATTGAAAGATTAAGTAAAGATACAAGTTCAGCGTATTAACAATCTTTCTATTGTTAATATCACTCCCCCCTTCATGTTTCAACCGACTTGTCGGTTGAATTTCAATTTCTAAACCCTTATTATCGAAATCCAATCGAAAAATATCCTAAGAAATTTCGAACAACACTCGGAAAACATCCTATGAAATTTCTTAAAATTTCTAAGTCCGAAACACAAATTATGTCTATTAAAACAAAAGAAATTTAATCACTCGATTCATGTATTATGAATTTCAGATTAAAATTTGATCTGCTAAATAGATCAGTCTTTTCATCATAAAATTTGTGTATACAAAAATATGATGACAAGACAATTCCTATCATATATGTAATCATGAATTTTACCTCTGGTCAAGATATTAAATCAAAATAGAGTAAAAATTTATAAGTTATTCTACTCATATTCAGAAACATACATCAAAAATATATTTTCATTTTATGGAATTTATTTAACTAATAAAGATATTCAAATATCTAACCTTGTTTATAATTATTCAAAATTGAACCTGAAATCCCATTTCATCCAGTTCTAAAATTTCAAAACATGAAACATCAAATTATGAATTTCAAATTCAAGTTGAACAATCATAAAACTTCAATCTATAACTGCTAAATTTATATTTTAATTTTTTAAATAAAAGTAACCATTACCTTTCTAAAAATTAAATATGTATGTTCTCAATTCTTAAACACTTAAATGGAAATAGTATCCAGGTGAATGTCTAGTCATTGAAAACACCCTTAAAGTTTTTCTTCAAAATATAAAGTTCGTTTAATACTTTACTGCAATATAGTCCAACTATAAACATCTTACTTTCATTCAAGAACCAAAATTATAATGCTTACAATTAAGATTATCAATAAAATCTAAGCATACGATTATAATATATCTACTATTATTATATCTTCTACTTCAAGCATCGTAATTTGAAACGTCGGAAATAAAGTTAAGTAATTTTCAAATGAAATTAATTTCAAAATCAATAGAGATTAATTACTTTTCATATTTCCAATGAATATAATCTATAATCAATAGAACTTAGTTAACTTTTATATCTCAAATGAATATAAGCTATAGTCAATAGAACTTAGTTAACTTTTATATCTCAAATGAATATAAGCTATAGTCAATAGAACTTAATTAACTTTTATATCTCAAATGAATATAATCTTACATCAAAATCGAAACTTCATTATAGTTTATTCTAATTCCAAAATATTCATTTCAAAATATATGAGTATAACTAAATTCGTTATTACTTATCTTAAATTCTCTTTTCTTAAACTATGGTTATATATGTTATGTAATATCATATGAGCTATATTATTGGTTAGTATTCATCTATACTATTGTTAGCTTTACATAACTTATTTTTATTCGTATTGAATAAACATATTCAGATTTCGTTTAAAATATTCAATGAAATTAAAAGTTACTTTAAATCAAATGTTCAACTTCGAAATCTGTAAACTATCAAATGAAATCTTAAGTAATCCTTTAAAGAATTAATTTTCAAAATAAACATCAATGATTAAATGCTCATAACCTGAATGTTTCAATAAGCAATTAATATTTAAACTTTCTTTAAAGTAAATTCAAAGTATAGAAATCTAAGTTAATTGGACTAAAATAATAATCCAAAATTTAGAATAATAAGATCAAGGTGAAATGATCTAAATGTGTCGGTACCATCAGAGAAGACTTCTCAAAGTAGGTACATGAGAGTTGAAGCCCCCATGTTCATTCTCCTCCTTCAGAATGAATGGTTCCCTCAGGTTATCGGGCATTGGTTTGTGACGTCACCAAGTATGACTGTGAAGTCGTCACCAAGTATGATTGTGAAGTCATCATCAAGTATGACTGTGAAGTCATCATCAAGTATGACTGTGAAGTCATCACCAAGTGTGCTCCACTGCTCAGCCTTCTCGTCACTAGGCGTAGCTCGGCTTATCCTTTTCGGATCAACAAGTTACTGGTGTTGGATTGTTCCAACATCTGGTTTGTTATTGCTCTGCTCCAGTTTCTCGAGAGATGTTTTTCAAGTTTTGGGAAAAAATAAATCATTAATTTAAGTATAATTAGGATTACATTTTTACCTAACTATTACTTTTAGACTTACAGTTGAAGGATAATATTACTATTTTACTATTGCTAAAACATGATTGTTTTAATTATTTCCAAAATTTTGTACAATGATTCTACAAAATTCTTTAATATTATAGTATTGTTATAATCCTTCAAGTAATATTATAGTTTGATAATATATATCTCACATAACATTTATTTCAAAATATACCTCATTCAGTTTACAATACATATTCCTATTATTATAAAACTGTAAAGAAGGGGTTAGTTTATATATATAACATATTTTTCACTCAGAACTAGGTTCATGAAAATCTTGGACACAATCAAAACTGTTATGTTTCTTTTTATTGTTACGTTACTTTACAAGATTTTCACTTATAGTGATAAATTCATAGTAAAATCAAGTAATTCACCTTCAACCGATGTCTTGCCCATATCGTCAGATCGTCAGATGGATGGGGTTCATTGCTTTTGGTTAGCCTCCTTTACGTGTGTTTCTGCAATTACAGGTGAACTTTACTAGCTTATACAAGAAACTTACATCTTACATAGATTATTTATCTACCATTACATTACATTTCATCAATAATTAAAAGTGTTAGTCAACATAATTTTCTTAATTACTCTTAACTTACAAACACATAGTTATTTATATATATTTTATGTTTCACTAAACATCAATGCATTATATATATATAATTTACATTTCTTTAAACATCAGTGTATATTGTAGTTACCCTGAAGAGTTAATGTTATTGATCTAACCATTGAAAGAAATTAATTGAACACAAACTATGTCGTTTTTTAGCTATTCATTATATTTCGTTATGTTCCTTTTATAATCATAAATTCTTGAACAGAATTAAATCTCATTATTTTTTTTTCATTTGCTTTAACTCAAGTTTAATGTATTCATTTACTTTTTCAAGTAATAATTTAAATATCATCAATATTCTTGTTATCATTAAACTCAATACTCAAAAATATTTTCGTAATTCCCATTTATCATTAAAGAGCCTTTTACTCTTATTTCAGTATCATTAAACTTTTCAACAGTTTTCTTTATTTGAATCCATACATTATTTATTAAATTATTTAACTGTCCCTTTTAAACTCAAACTTTTTAATTACATTTAAACTGCTATACTGAATTTAATTAATAAATTCGTATACGTAACATGAACGTATTTTACAATTCTCGTTACATTTATTTTTATGAAATAAATCCGTTCTATTCAATCGTTTTTATTATTTACGATTTAATTTTAATCCTTTTTATACTCATGTTAAATCAACTACATTCATTCTTTTATAAATCTTGAAATATTACGGTTCCCCCTTGAAATTTTTCTTTAGAAGAAGATTTTCTTCTCAGGGTATTTTCTGTACTCTGGTTGACCTTTGAATCTGCAATTACTGTTTTCTCTTAGTAATATTTACCCTTACAGTTTAGAATGAATATTCTTTATGTATTAGGAATATCCCCTTTTTTCAAATATCAACATATAAATTATTATACATCTTAATTTATAACTTTCTAATATATTTATCTCACAATTCCATGTATAATCACACTTAATTACACTTCAATTCATTATTGTAATCTTTTTGGGGTCTAATTTCATTCTTCACTCTGAGAGGAATAAATAGAATGTTCCCCTGAGATTATTCTGAAATTCTTAGAGTCTATTTTATTCTTCGTTCTGAGAGGAATAAATAGAATGTTCGCCTAACTTATGTTTGGAAATTCTTTAGGGTCTATTTTATTCTTCATTCTGAGAGGAATAAATAGAATGTTCGCCTAACTTATGTTTGGAAATTCTTTAGGGTCTACTTTATTCTTCATTCTGAGAGGAATAAATAGAATGTTCCCCTTAAGATTGATTCAAACATTTCCTTCATAACAGAATGGTTATATATTTATATATTATCATATATAAAAGTTTTAACGAACTATATTTTTCAGCAATTATTTTATATATCATTGTACAATATTATATTGCATGTTTTCATTGTTCATTATACATTCAATAATATTCGACTATTTATTTAGAATTCATTCCTAAATTTATATATCAAGAATTCAGTATCTTTATTTTAATTAACAAGTACAAACATTTTTATTTATCACCTTGAAAATCAAAAATTCAACATAAAATATTACACTTCTATTATAAATAAAAGAATTCAAATTAAATGTGAAATAATATTAATTGAAATATTTGCTTCGTATCTTGTTATCATTCAAATCATTCGTTAAACTCTCCATTTGTTATGGTGTTTCAAATATTAGTTCCTGCTACATCTTGGATTGTATTACAATATAGTTCATAGAGAACAGTAGATTGATTTACTGCATGTCATTTAATTATAAATAACTATTAATTCTTATTCATACATTGTTCTTACAGGTTCTTATTCCCACACAAGTAATAACTTATATTACTGCAGTTCCTCAAATTTATCATATTATTAAATTATGATATTACACTTATTTCATGACATTAATTCCATGATTTTATTTCGACGAAGAACCTGTAACTCATTTATTTATCAAACATTACAGTTATCATTAAAAGAAATCATCAAGAGCTCTCTTTCAAACTCATTTATTTATCAAATAATTAATTAAATAATCAATTATTAGTTCTCAGTAACCTACTGGAATAATCACATTAATTCCTATATCTTTTATTCTCCATATAATACTCATTATTTTATTCATATTATATCCTTGCTATCGTCAACTATAGTGTTACTGACTGTACCACCTCGACTAATTTTAATAGCTCTGTTGACAATAACTTCCCACTTGAGAATTTACATCGCTTCCTTCAAGATTACGTTTAGTCTTGACTTTTTACTAGTCAACTATTATAAAATCAAGTTTCGTTATATTTTTACGTTAAGTTATATTTTTATATATATAACGTTTGCTATATTTTATACTTTATTAATAGAAAAATAGTCTTAAGATAATTGTTTTATCTCTTATACATTTATGTTCCATTGCTTGCATTTAATTCACTATTCAAATCAAGTCTTACAATTTAATTATAAAATTCAGCAAATCTTTGCTCTTATAGTATTTTCTTTCTCAGAATTATCGTCTGACAAATACAATTGTCTGAATTCACATCGTTTTTTATACGATTATTTCGTTCATATGAACTAATCACCTATGTGATTATTTTAAGTTATTATTCGTCACTGGAATAATTACAACAACTTCTTATTTAACAGTTAATTATTTATACTCAATATATACTCAATATACGTAAACTGCGTTGAATCTTTCTTATATCGTTGGTTCGTTCATTATTGAGTTACTGGAGATTTTACGTTAAAGCATATAATTATTTAATTACGTTAAACAGTAACCTTTAATTAAATCAATTATTTCTTACTTTTAATTATTACAGGAATATAGTTTGAAACCAGATCACATATTGATTATTTAGTATCAACCTACTTTTCCCCTCTAGTTACCACATATTACCCGATATTACATTAACTATGGTTAAGCAGTATTAACCTCTAGGTAACTTTAAATCTCTTCAAAAATATTTAATATACAATATTAATATCAAAATAGTCATTTAAATATTCAAGATATATATATATCTAAATCATTCCTTGTCAATCTTTAAATCTGTTTCACTCTTTTTATACTGAGTCATACCTCTGAGTTTAATATTTACGTTATATCTTAATCTGACTCGATTATCTTTAATCACTGAAACGATTGACAGGTTCTTTTTTCAAACACTGCGATTATTACTATTTGAATAGGAATACATCATAATTATCAATTGACTTCATCCCTGAAAATTAGGTATGATTCGTTACATATGTACGTTACGTGCATATCATAGGTATTTCCGGTTTACCTGAAACCTTGTTTATTTTCATAAATATAAATTGACATTATAATTATCTATTGACCTCATCCCTGAAAATTAGGTATGATTTCGTCATATATGTACAATACGTGCACATCTTAGGTATTTGCGGTTTTACCTGAACCCTTTTTATATTTTATAATATCACAACTCAATGTTGTATCTTAGGTATTTACGGTTTTACCTGAAACCCTTTTTATATCTTATAATATCACAACTCAATGTTGTATCTTAGGTATTTACGGTTTTACCTGAAACCCTTTTTATATCTTATAATATCACAACTCAATGTTGTATCTTAGGTATTTACGGTTTTACCTGAAACCCTTTTTATATCTTATAATATTACAACTCAATGTTGTATCTTAGGTATTTACGGTTTTACCTGAAACCTCGTCTATATTTTATAATATGACAACTCATTTGACTTTCACTGACTTAAAGGATGTTTTGACTCTATAGTCAGATATTCACATTCGTGACTGTACTTTCGGTATATTTCTATATGATATAACCGTTTCTATGATATCAACTTCTCTCGATATCACTTTCTCTTGATATTACCTACTAAACAAAACAGCGTAATTTATAATTTCCAAAGATTTTTATCGACGTTATTGCTTTTTTAAGCCACAAACAATAAATATCATTTCATTAAAATATGCAAAATTAATGAAATACGAGAATGGGTTAATTACTTCCATTCCAGTACTAAAAATATGGAAAATTACCTCGTTAATATAAAATAGGTATATCGTTACTTTACCAAATTCACCTTTGGTTATTTACATGACAAATTCACAGGTTATAAGACCCATTTAATTTATCATCAACTTGGAATATTTTTATTCTCCTTATCTGTGAATATACAGTTACATATTCCATCTGTATCTCTATTTATGAGTACACAGGTTACTACTAATATATTTGCAACTATATTAGCTCATTTAAACATTGTTCTAATGTTTTTTACTTAATACTTTAAAAATTCATACTTTCAAAATAGTATTTTAAGTTCGTTCTCATCATTTGAACTTTCTCTCTAAGCTTCTTCGAAATTCTTATATACGATTTTCTGAATTCCTTTATAATTATTTATTATAATTATACTTCGCCTTTTATAGGACAACAACAGTTATTTTGTTATATAACGTGCTTTCCACGTTATTTGCAATCTTCGCACATTTATACAACTTTCACTTTATGAAACATACGTTCCATTAATTTTCAATGATTTTACTTATAGAATAATTATGCAAAATAAATTAGATCTAAATGTCGTTCTCAGTCAGATAATTATAAAGTACTGAAATACATGGTATTTTTAGCCTATCAAAATGTAAATAGTTTTCACTATCCCGACACATCTAAAATATTCTATGCAATTAATATATTCCCAGATTCAATTATATCTGTTAAAAGTTTATTACCTTTAAATGATACACATTGACTAAAATTGTCATATCATCTTGCTTTTTACTAACTGCGCTATTTGAGGCTACTGGTCTTTGACACAACTTTTTACTCCACTATTTGAGACTATGATATAAATCTATCATTCCCCCAGGAATGTAGTGTCATAACTACACTTTATATTACTATAGGAACATTCGCGGCAAGTTGTAACTATTTGTGTCGTATTTTGGTGAAGCCATTCTTTATTACATACTACCTTATCTAACAAAACCTTTCAATATACACTGTAAAGATTAATAATTAGTAAAGATTAATAAAGACAATATAAAAATTCACAATACAAAAATATAAGTAGACATTATTATATTCCAGACACAAAATTCATTACAATATATTAACTTTAGGTTAAATAGTTAAATAGCATCACCTAATTTGCCTCTCGTTGTTTAGCTGCCTGTTTACCAGATGGTAGTGTAGATTATAAATCTCATGTAGGGTTGCCTCATAGCTTTCCTTTTTTCTGGAGTCATTCGATTTCTTCTGTTCTCCCGTTTAGATTGTAGATTTCATGAAGTATTGCCTCGTAGCTCTCCTTTTTTCTACTTGCGCTGTTTCTTGTCCTCTTCTTACTGCCTTTCCTTCGTAATCCCTTGGGTGATTACCACCAGATAAAGTGAGTTTCTGTCGCGATGTCATTATTATACTATTATTCAGTATATGGAGTAGGGCTCCCAACTTTATTTGATGAAGAAGAAAATAACTCGTCACTCAGTTAAAGTAATTTCAGTCACTTACTCCGAAAGTGATGAGACGATTTAATTCACTTTAATTCGTTTTTTATTTAAGAGTGAGTTTATCACGACAAAAGTAGCTTTGTCGCCGTACCAGTTTTTCTTGCCACTAGTACCCGAAGAGCTGATAGTACTTTGTCGCTGTTAGTACTTTGACTCTAGTGCCTAGCCACCTTCACTTAATTTGGCGTATCCGTGCTCAGCTCGAAGTTTGTGTTGCAGCTTGGATGATTGATTTTATTTATGCGCGCCGCTCGTTTCATACTCAGCTTAAATTTTCTCACCGGTCTTTAGAATATTAATGGTATTCTAGAACAGTTTTTATAGTTAACTGCTGTTAACTTGAAAAGTATCCTTTCACATGTCATGTGAATCTTTTCTGTTGCTTTTCCTTCCTTTTTTATGAAGTGCTGCAGGACTTCCGTATGTGAGTTGAAAGGGTGTGTTCTCCCATATGTGATGGAAGAGTGTGTTCTCTTATCGGCATTGTAGAGTTGCTCCCGTAATGTCCTTTTATCGGAAGGAGAGTGATTGGCTAGTTCACTCGCATTACCTTCAATGCTTACCTAGTGATTAACACTGTATAACACTAGGGTTTCATAGTTCTGGTTTTGTACCCTTTTTATCACTGGATACACTGTCTTTCCAACTTTCCTTTTACTTCTCTAAAATCTTTAAACCATTTATATTAAGTCAGTTCTTTTCGTTAATAGATTCTAACCTCTTTTTTCCTCCCTCTTTTCTTCAAGACCGTTTGAAGATGCCAATATTAAATTGCCCTTTTCCTATGGGATTGATAGTAAATTATCACCTATTTTCTAAGTAGATGAGGCTTGTTAATAAACTTATCCCATAGGGCAAAATAAGTCTCCGGGTTCTTTAACAATTATTTGTATTTCTTAACTTGAAGAGACTTGGAGGTAATTGATTGAATTCTATTAAACTGACAAATGACTAAACGGTAAAAGTTTTTAGGAAGTAAATTATACACAAGGAAGTTTTAAATGGGTGTACTTATATTAAAGTTCGAATAGTACAGAGTTCTAAGACTTACGCACAAGTCTTTTAATAACACAACACAAGTTTTAAATAAACTAGCGGTTGAGTAAACTTAAGGGTTTTAAATAAACAAGGGTCTGAGTTGCCAACTCACGACACCCGTGGATGGACAAGTCCGACCAGACTTGGTCCGACCAACCAGTCTTCAAGAGACCATCGCGAACTATGAACACTTTAGTTAGGTGCCTATGGTATTTAAAGGATGAACTGGAGAGTCCAACCTTCCAGTGAGTGAATAAACTTCTGTTAAGGTACTGATAGTACTTTTCAAAGATGTTTTTCTACTCACTGCAGATAGAAATAACACACAATGCATTATTCAAATTTAACACGCTAGTGGTAATGGCTTTCTATACGATTAACATATAGATCGATCAGATTTACTAATAGTTCATTTTAGTGAAACCTGATTTACTAATAAACATCCAAATTTAAGCATACTATTTCAGAGTCCTGTTTAACCTATACATGATCAGAAATGTTACAAGTTCCTAACTATTAATTAAGTATTTCAATTAGAATAATTGAAGTACTTACTTAATTCTTTTTAAATTAATTAAGTATTAATTTCAATTCTATCTATAGAAAAAGAACTCAATATTCTAAGTTGTATAACTGATTTACAAAGTTCATGAAGTTATATAACTTAGTACAAATTATAAGGTTATATTCTGAGTTACAAGTTATAGCTCTGGGTTACAAGTTATAAAGTTATGTTCTGAAGTTACAAGTTATATTAGCGACTTACATCAAAGCTATTCGTTTATAATTATATTCGAGCTCCTAGCGAGAATAACATGACCATAAATTTAAATAGCATTTCCTTCTAACGAACAGTGTACAAGATTAAAAAGATTATGTCTGATTAAATGATTATCAAATTATAGAAATTGAAAGATTAAGTAAAGATACAAGTTCAGCGTATTAACAATCTTTCTATTGTTAATATGGTCTAAGATGGCGACTGAAGCTTTTAATCAGATAAAGCGAAACACCCCTTTAGATTAGGGGAACTAGGTGGAACAGTAAATATTTTTAATGATCAGGCAGTTAATATACAGGCGACAACAGTTATAGTAATGCCTCAGGCAAAACGAAGGCCAAAAATCGAAATTACCAAAACTAAACCTAACAGCATTTAAGATTTTTTTTCCTCAAACTCAATTTGATCATTATTTTAATTTTTTTTAATTTTAAGTTTGGGTAATTTTAAGTGAAAATTAATAATAATCGTTTTTTCAATTGAATTTAATTTTAAGTTTAATTTTTTTTTCGGTGTTAATTTTAATTTTAATTTTTTTTTCGGTGTTAATTTTAAGATTTAAATTTAAAGATCACAACTGTCTCAAAATTTGATAAG
Organism: Caprella mutica; assembly: GCA_947561585.1. NCBI lineage: Eukaryota > Metazoa > Arthropoda > Malacostraca > Amphipoda > Caprellidae > Caprella > Caprella mutica. The sequence continues at coordinate 61,308 of CANNZV010001571.1, read as the reverse complement.
GATGATCAAAATTCATATAACTTCAATTACGAATATAAATTCATTAAAAGATCATAAAATACGATATCATAACATATGATAAATTAAAATGAAAATTTTTTTTTGATTATAAATTTTTTTTTTAAATGTAAATGCAGTAACAATTTGTGTAATGTATTGGAGTGATCAAAGGTCTCTGTTAATATTTAGACTAAAAATCTACATATTAGGAGGGAGGGGTGAGATCTCTAATAGATTAGGCAAGTTATTACGTTTATAAAATGAAAAAGTTGTTACATTTTTGAACTGAGACATATTAGGTAGGAGTAAATTAGATTATTTTGAGAATAAATAAAAATATTGTTAAAGCAAAATTAAGATTGTATAGGTAAGATTAAAAATTTAAGAACATTTGGTGAATGCACATTAGTCTTACATATTTCTAGAACGAATTAAAACTCAAATTTTTCAATTTTCTAATAATATGTTTATTACCGGTTCGAGAAATTTCAAGAGATCCAATATACATGTTTCCACTAACAGCGTGAGCGTCTGAACATTGTTCAATATAGAGTAACAATGGGTAGACAAACCAGCTGGCAGTTTTGGAAAAATGTGAATTGTAACTTTGAAATTTTCGGAAGGGGGGAGCGATGTGGTAAAGCAAACACAGCAATTGTGTATGCATTACTATCATCACGAACCTATATGATTGTAAGTAAGTGACAGTCAAGCCAGTTACCGATTTGCTCTCGTGAGCTACACACCTATTCTCCTGTTCGTAGTTATTTGAGACCTTAACTTGCGAGCGTTCTAGAGGAGATATTATTTGTAATAACATGTGCTTGACCAATGAATATAATCTCTTTAAGTGTTAATTACTTTACCATTATTACCCTTAAATACAGTTAAGCTTGGACCAGAGGCCTGAGGTCGGAACCATAGTGGCAAGGTGGTTCTAGGGCATGGTACCATGAGTATTTAGTAGAAAGAGATTTATAAAGAGAAAGGAATCTGAAAATACCATAAGAGTAAGATCCTAATCACTTAAGAGCCCATACACTGAGACGTAATAGGGAAGGAAACTAACTACGTCACATCTTTGTTGTCTCCTCGGATCACCACAGCCCTCATCATACCGCAATTTATTGCCAATACCCTGATTATCCAAAACCCTGAAACCACCTCATTTTACCTAACTAAGCCCGTATTACACTGTGGCGCTCGCCATAGCGGTGTTGTCTCTCTCTACAGATATGGCGCTCTCCAGTCTCAAAATTGCTATTACACTAGACAAGTCGATATGGCGGTGATCGTGTCCTGTCGATTCGCAGAGCGTGTCCTGTTGATTCGCAGAGCGTGTCCTGTCGATTCGCAGAGCGTGTCCTGTCGATTCTCAGAGCGTGTCCTGTCGATTCTCAGAGCGTGTCCTGTCGATTCTCAGCGTGTCCTGTCGATTCTCAGCGTGTCCTGTCGATTCTCAGCGTGTCCTGTCGATTCTCAGCGTGTCCTGTCGATTCTCAGCGTGTGCTGTCGATTCTCAGCGTGTCCTGTCGATTCTCAGCGTGTCCTGTCGATTCTCAGCGTGTCCTGTCGATTCTCAGCGTGTCCTGTCGATTCTCAGCGTGTGCTGTGATTCTCAGCGTGTGCTGTGATTCTCAGCGTGTGCTGTCGATTCTCAGCGTGTGCTGTCGATTCTCAGCGTGTGCTGTCAATTCTAAACTTGTCTTATGATACTATGGGTGTCCTGTTGATACTGTAACGGACGTCATAGTTACCTCCTTTTTTGTTTGTAATCAATAATAAAAAAAAATTCAAAATACCGAAGTTACCCTGATAAGATATTAGGCTGAGTACGACTGAACATACTTAACTATTCAAGTTATTAGAGTATAGTCATATAATTTTATTGAAAGATGAAAGGGGTGTTATATTAATGTAAATTGATTTAAGAATCTATTTCTAACGACTATTACTAATTTTATTTTAGTTTTCTTTAAATAATAGTCTCAAATCCGTTATCTGGAAACATACAAGTCAAAAAAGCATTTTTCAAATGCATAAGGACTTTTGATGCAGGGCCGTGAATCTTCTCTCTGATAGTACATCATCACAGTGAATCTTCTCTCTGATAGTACATCATCACAGTGAATCTTTTCTCTGATAGTACATCATCACAGTGAATCTTTTCTCTGATAGTACATCATCACAGTGACTCTTTTCTCTGATAGTACATCATAACAGTGACTCTTCTCTCTGATAGTACATCATCACAGTAACTCTTTTCTCTGATAGTACATCATCACAGTAACTCTTTTCTCTGATAGTACATCATCACAGTAACTCTTTTCTCTGATAGTACATCATCACAGTAACTCTTTTCTCTGATAGTACATCATCACAGTAACTCTTTTCTCTGATAGTACATCATCACAGTGACTCTTTTCTCTGATAGTACATCATCACAGTAACTCTTTTCTCTGATAGTACATCATCACAGTGACTCTTTCCTCTGATAGTACATCATCACAGTGACTCTTTCCTCTGATAGTACATCATCACGGTGACTCTTTCTTCTGATAGTACATCATCACGGTGACTCTTTCTTCTGATAGTACATCATCGCAGTGACTCTTTCTTCTGATAGTACATCATCGCAGTGACTCTTTCTTCTGATAGTACATCATCGCAGTGACTCTTTCTTCTGATAGTACATCATCGCAGTGACTCTTTTCTCTGATAGTACATCATCGCAGTGACTCTTTTCTCTGATAGTACATCATCGCAGTGACTCTTTTCTCTGATAGTACATCATCGCAGTGACTCTTTCTTCTGATAGTACATCACCACAGTGACTCTTTCTTCTGATAGTACATCACCACAGTGATTCATTTCTCTGATAGTACATCATTTTATTAAATACTTTTTGAGTTATGCGAATAACAACATTACAAATATATGAAGAAATAAATGCAGGAACAAATAATCTACAGCAATCTGCAAAGGTAATAAACTAATAAATATAGGATAGATTTTGTTTAGCTTCTTGCTAAGCCAATCACAGAACAGCATCGAATAGTGTGGGCGTAACTTTGAACCACGGAAGATTCAAAGACTCCAATTGCAGTGATAACTTTATATAACTCTTTCTCCATTCACTCACCGCCGTTAATTCATTTGCCAGTTTAAACTTTCATCACCAATCTTTCATCATATTAATATAAGCCAAAGCCATTTCGGGCCTACAAAATAATTAATTTTAATATAACAAAAGTTTGCATAGCAAGCCGAGGTTTCGTTGAAACCAGAGTTTAGTATACAAATTGGATTTATTAAGTAATTATTGATATGTGAAGAGGTTAGGAAGATGTAGATATGGAACTCGACATAATTAAGATATCTTAATTTAAAGATACATTTGAAAAATGATCCATTTGCTCTTCAACTACGATGTCTTAAATATATGTTAAACTCCGAGAGTAGCTTTTCTGCATCCAAAAGCTGCGTTTTGATCATGTTGACACTTTTTTCTTCTTTGTAGAATCTCTTCTATTAAAATTCCTTTTGAAGACAGAGATATATGTCCTTGGATCCTGAAGCGGATGTCAAACTAATATCAAATTAATTGATTTCTGTTATTTTTGTCATTGTTGTTTGTCAATTCATACATATTTTATGGCCATATAAAATGATTTACTAAATTTTTTTTTTCTGCAGGCTCTGCGTTTTATGCGATAATCCAAATTTGGATAAATTTGAAGATGAGCACATTAAGCAAATTCTACAGACGATTAGGAAACTTGTGGTATTTCACAATAATCTTAATATCGGCTCTATTACTGCCAATCAATTCATATAGGCCATGCAGCAAATAAGAAGATAGTAAGAAAATTCCCAACATATGAGGTAATTAACGTGAAGCCCGATGGACACTGTCTATTATACGCAATTGCTATTGCCTATTTGGACTCTAAAGAGATGGTAGACAACGAACAACAAAGCTTCAATTCGAATTCCTTGATGAAATTTTTAATGAAAGAATTTATAGGAGAATAGTAGCAAATAAACTGAAGAGACTAAAACTAAACCAATGGCAATTTAATTACCCGACTATTACGATCAATTGTATAAGTACATCATATTTAAAGATTTCGATTCTGACATTGTGGATTATGAAGTTTAAACAGTCTCGAAACTTGAAAATACATTTCGTAGAGACGTTTCACTCATGAAATCAAGAACGATGAAGAACTTTTGAAGTCTGCGATATGGTCTTTTGTCCTACGTAGATAATGTAATTTAACATATTCACTTCAGAATGATTTCGTGTATATATTTCTTTCTTTAGTTATTAGATTGATTTTTAACTAATGTTCTTCTTTAAACACCATGTTATTTCAAACAGGAGCTATGCTTATGAAATATCATTAAATTCGTTCTATTTAAATAATATCTGATGAAGAAATATTTTAGTTGTTTACGTTAACATTATCAACTTACTCCGTAATCTAATTAAAACTTAACATAAATAATGATTTCGGAACACTATATTCTAATGAATTATCTAAAATAACTTCCTACATGAATATCTTTACTCCTAAATGGTACACATTAATTCTTCTGTACCTTAATTCCTTAACATAAATCGGAAATAATCCATGCGTAATTTGAAACAAATTGAGAGTATTCTATCAATTCATTTAAATAACTTATTTCAAAAGTTATTATTAGGGTTGTGAGTTTGCATATCTTGCATATAGGTGAAATAATTCATATGCATACAATAAACCATATCCAAATCATTAAATGCATATGCAAACAGAAAAATTAATATGCAAACAGAAAAATTAATATGCAAACAGAAAAATTAATATGCAAACAGAAAATTGTTATTAAAATAAGTTTATTTTAGATATTCAAATGATAAACTTCTACATAATTAAGTGAAAAGCATCAGGCGAATAAACATGAGCAAGATTTTTAAACCATTTAAGAAATTTAAATTATTATAGACTAGGTTACGAGGTTTTGTCTCAGTTTTCTATGTCTACGGACGGTACTGATTTAGAGGCATCGAGACATGTCTCGAAATAAGTACCTCTTATTAAATCAGTGTAATTAAAGCGGGGCCTGCCTGTACGGCAAATAAATCAATGGATTAAGGAATATCTCAAAGTGCCCAAATAATAATAATAATACATATATTCTCAGTAAAACAGGGTTTTAAATGCAATACTAATGGACGGGTATTATTTCTTAGCAAGAAATCTTCAAATCTTCAATATGCCCAAACAAGAAAAAATCACTAGCTTTGCAATCTGGAACAAGGATTCATACCAATTATGGGAACAATCATAATTCACCAGACACGGTAGCCTTTCTTATTTTTGTAAGTGGTAAAAAACAAACAAGAAATCTACCGTCAGCAAAAAAAAAACACTAAGAAGAAACAATCAAACCCCAGGTGGACGAAAAAGTCAAACCCCAGGTGGACGAAAAAGTCAAACCCCAGGTGGACGAAAAAGTCAAACCCCAGGTGGACGAAAAAGTCAAACCCCAGGTGGACGAAAAAGTCAAACCCCAGGTGGACGAAAAAGTCAAACCCCAGGTGGACGAAAAAGTCAAACCCCAGGTGGACGAAAAAGTCAAACCCCAGGTGGACGAAAAAGTCAAAACCCAGGTGGAAGAAAAACTCAATAGCCAGGTGGAAGAAAAAGTCAAAAGCCAGGTGGAAGAAAAAGTCAAAAGCCAGGTGGAAAAATCCATCAAAAGACAGGGGGAAGTAGTCAAGTCTTAATCAAACCCCCGGAGACAATGGTCAAGAAATTCCCGGAAGGTTTGAACTAATCCCCGAGCTGTTGGGTGAAGAAATCCATAGTGTAATTGGGATAATTATTGTTCAACAGATTTCCACAGTAACATGGACCCATTTCCAGCAATTTTAAACGAACAGAATTGCTACGGGTGCTTGAGGAGGTAAAGTCTCTATCTCATGGGATATTGTCAGGCGGTAATCACGTCAGATGTCACTGTGATATGGTAATTAACGCACGGTTACATCCACAGGCTGGCGTGCTAGCAATTATGACCCACTAAAACCGGTTCAAGAAAAATGTGGTTAGTAAAACTTCTAAAGAAAAATTATGAACTAACACGACAAAAATTAATAAAGGTAAATATCAATAACGACCATAAGTATTTATCAATGAATGAATAAACACATGACTAATAATTAGGGTGCCAACAGTTCAGGGTCGGTGCCAACAGTTCAGGGTCGGTGCCAACAGTTCAGGGTCGGTGCCAACAGTTCAGGGTCGGTGCCAACAGTTCAGGGTCGGTGCCAACAGTTCAGGGTCGGTGCCAACAGTTCAGGGTCGGTGCCAACAGTTCAGGGTCGGTGCCAACAGTTCGGGGTCGGTGCCAACAGTTCGGGGTCGGTGCCAACAGTTCAGGGTCGGTGCCAACAGTTCGGGGTCGGTGCCAACAGTTCGGGGTCGGTGCCAACAGTTCAGGGTCGGTGCCAACAGTTCGGGGTCGGTGCCAACAGTTCGGGGTCGGTGCCAACAGTTCGGGGTCGGTGCCAACAGTTCGGGGTCGGTGCCAACAGTTCGGGGTCGGTGCCAACAGTTCGGGGTCGGTGCCAACAGTTCGGGGTCGGTGCCAACAGTTCGGGGTCGGTGCCAACAGTTCGGGGTCGGTGCCAACAGTTCGGGGTCGGTGCCAACAGTTCGGGGTCGGTGCCAACAGTTCAGGGTCGGTGCCAACAGTTCAGGGTCGGTGCCAACAGTTCAGGGTCGGTGCCAACAGTTCAGGGTCGGTGCCAACAGTTCAGGGTCGGTGCCAACAGTTCAGGGTCGGTGCCAACAGTTCAAGCAATTTTAGTTGGTTTAATGATGAAAGTCTTTCCAGGAACAGATTTAAATGAAAGATTTCCTGATGATCAAAACTGCTACTAGGTGAACTTCTCAAATTTTGATTTTTATTTGGTCGATGACCAGTTTTCTCACGGAAACCATAAGAGATTTCTGAATCACTATCAGATAGTATTTGCTTCTTTTTGTATAATGCACCCAATGTGATAAGATTATCACTCAAGTCTAACCCCATTTCTGAAATTTCATACACTCAGTCATCTGATATGACACCATCAATTTCTTCAGAATAGCTATGAATAATATTTCAGACTGATTCTCTATTCTAAATTAGTAAATTATACTGATATTAAACCTACCTACCTACCTATCCAATAACACAGTCATTGAAGTACCGTAAAGAAACCTGACTTAGAGCCGGACTACAGCACTCAGGAATGCACAAAAAGATATTATGATGAGAATCAGTTTTTATTAAAGCAACGGTTATTGCGTTCACTTTATAAAACGAATATCAGAAATAGTTAGGAATAGGGAACTGCACACGTCTTAAGGGGTCTTTACACGAGCACTGGTCAGTGCCACTATTCACCACACTTTTTTCACCACACTGCCCACCAATTAGCTCAGCGCCTTTACACGAGCAGAATGTGCTTTGGTGGGCACTGACACTTTAGTATCGTGGTAAGCATCTAATATGCTATTAAACACTAACGCTGTTAGTATTTTTTCTTTATAATCTTCAGATTTTATTTTCCATAGGCACGGGTGCTCTTCAACTAGGCCAATGAAAGGGGTTGTTGATTGTCTGGCAATCGCTACTGTTAGACAGTGGCACTTTGTGGTGAGCGTTCGCTCTCAGAGCGATAGCTTGGTCACCACCAAGTTTTGCCAAAAAGGGTGGGGCAAGTAGCAAAGTGGGCGTGGCATAGAGCAGTGTCACCAAAAAGTGGCACTGAGCACTTACCGTGTAAAGGCCCCTTTATATGTGTGAAATCCCGATCAGCCTAAAAACATCAATCTGAACTACGTGTCGCGAAACTAGCTTAGTAAAATTCATATCCTAACTCACCTGATGGGGACATTTATCAATCAGGTGTTAGTTTAAATCAGAAAATAAATAAATAAAATAAATAATAAATTAAATAAATTAATATTTCTTGATGCAACAAATCTGACACTTCAGTGTGTTTATGTATAGGGTGATTAAGACTGATGATTTTTATTCCAGATTATTCAATGCACTAGTCTCGTTCGGTGATCGGCACAATTACAGTACTAGGAGTGGTAATAATTTGTTATACCGAGGTTCAGAAGAGCTAAGTACCAAGCATCAATGAAGTATCAAGGAATTATGGTGTGGAATGAGATATATGTGGATATAAAAAACTCCACATCTTCAAACGTATTTAAAAAGAAATATAGGAAGTTCCTTTTGAGTAGTTATAAATAGAATAATCGAGATTGCTATCTCTTTTGTGTGATTGGTTGATGAGTGTTTGAAAATTGAGTGATAGTATAATGTATCTATTGAGTAGTGATGGGAGGAGGTTGTTGTTGTTATTATTATTAAACACCTCTGTTAATTATCTCGTGCGTCAGACCTGTGTTTCGCTTAGTCAGCACATTCGAGTGACAGGTGACTGTACTTTGCTGGTTCTGACTGTACTTTGTAATTATTAATCCCTTATGCAGCGCAATTAGCAGCGTTACTGACATTCTTTAGTGCTTTTATTTAGGTTGTTTTTATCGTCAGTTAGTTTTGATTTTTATCTCTTTTAACCTTTTTATTCTGTAGTAAGCTGGTAAGTTAACCTTGTTTAGTTGTGTTGCAGGAGGTTTAAGTTACAGCTGAGGTAGGAATTGTTGGTTTGCCTGGTGAACTCTAAACGTCTGCTAAGAATTCCAGAGTACTGAGCAGGGAGGTTGTTGACCCCTGAATGCTCATGGGCACTCCGGTTGAGGGGTGCTGGTGGCATTTGCTTTGTTTGGCCAGTCAGATTGCTAATTTATTGTAATGAGGTGCTCTGTAGCTCATGTGACACACGTAATAACCGAAAGAAATGAGTTAAATGTGCACTGTGTTCTGGATGGTTTCACATGTCATGTGTGGGACTGACCAGGGCACAGGCGTCAGTTATAGTGAGATAGGTTTGTGTGACGTGTCGAGGGCGGGGTACAATCGATGACCCCCAGGAGCGGCCCAATCAGCTGGTGAATTTGGAGGCATATATTGGTGGCTGTCGTAGCAGGTTGAGAGTCCTAAATACGATTCCCAGGGGATCAGTAATAGCTGTGGCGGGAGCCCTCCAACTTTTATTGCAGGTGGCTCTGACGCAGAAGACCCAATTAGCATGGACTAGGCTTATGAGCTTCTGCTACTGGGGGCTACAGTGCCCAGATGGCGGTAGGGAAGGTCGTAATGTTTCTCTTGCTACCAAAATCAATCGGCAGGTGGCCCAATTTTTAGAGACTGACTCCCTACCTACGCTGCCTGAACCCATAATCCCAGTTGTTAATAATCGACACGCTTCAGACAATGACAAGTTACAAAAGTTGAAAAAAGAGTGGCAGTTAAGTTTGCAGATGGTGACGTGAGTGGAGCAGTTCGTGAGCTGTCATCTTCGGATGGACTGGCCCAACGAAACGAAGAGACTGTCAGAGCGTTGAGGTCTAAACACCCGCCTGCCCCGCTAGACTTGATGATGCCAGAGCCTCCGGATAGTTCTCTAATTGTGCCTATTGTTTCGGAGGAGGATGTCCGGAGGGCTGTTAATTCTTTTCGTCCTGGTTCTGCCGGAGGACCTGATGGCCTCAGGCCAGGTCATTTGACGACGCTATTGTCCCATTCATCTGCAGAGGCTGGAGTACGTCTTTTGACCACTCTGACAGATTTTGTGAATGCGTTATTGAGATGAGAAGTTCCTGATTTTGCTTTGTCAACTTTCTATGGAGCCACATTATGCGCTTTGACAAAAAAGGATGGTGGCATCAGACCCATAGCAGTTGGTAATACTTTGCGTAGGTTGGCTGCCAAGAATGGTGCGCGCCCCTTATCACACTCTCTTGGTAGTGAATTAAGACCGGTTTAGCTTGGGTTCTCTACGAAGGGTGGCTGTGAAGCTGCCGCACATTCTGCAAGACGGTACTTGAATGACTGTAACCATAGGAGGGTGTTTCTCAAGGTGGATATGAAAAATGCTTTCAATTGTCTGAGGAGAGATACCTTCCTTACTGTTATTCGTAACCGTGTGCCGGAGCTATATAGACTCCTTTGGCAAGCTTATTCTTCGCCTTCAGGAAGAGGTGCTGAGGTCGGAGACAGGTATCCAGCAGGGTGACCTATTTGGACCGGCTATGTTTGCTCTTGGAATTGACGAGGTGGCTCGCAGGGTTGAGTCAGAGTTCAATGTATGGTATCTGGACGACGCAGCCCTGGGAGATACACCGGGGAGAGTTTTGGAGGACGTAAAAACCTTGATAGATGGGTTGAGTGCCATCGGACTTGAAGTTAATAGCGCCAAATGTGAGCTGACCATTCTCGATGATAATGCCCCTGGTGAAACAGAATTGTTGTTCCGGGCAGTGCTTCCAAATGTCAGAGTGGTTCATAAGGACAATTGCTCCTTGTTGGGTGCGCCTTTAAGTGACTTGGGTATCCCCGAGGAGATTTTAAGGAAGAAAGAAGATCTGGATCTCATGGTCTCTCGATTGCGGGTGGTGGATAACCATCAAGCCTTCTTTTTGTTGAGAAATGTTTTCTCCATTCCGAAGCTACAATATGTTCTGCGGGCTTCTCCAGCTTACAAGCACGTAGTCGAACTTAGCTGCTTTGATGAATCACTTAGATCTGCCGTTGCCAGTGTGACCAAAGTAGAGATGTCAGCTGATTCTTGGGTTCAGGCAACTTTACCGGTTGGCCTTGGTGGACTGGGTTGTAGGAGAGCTGGAGATATTGCCTTGCCTGCTTTTGTGTCTTCAATGTTTTCTGTGAGTGATTTGGTTGAAACTATTCTTTCTAATATTAATGTAGTCGATACCGGAGAGCTAACGGATGCAGTTGGGACATGGAGGCAGGGTTTACAGGCTGGTCTCCCGGTACCAGTCCATGAGTCCAGTCAAAAAGAATGGGATACACCACGGGCTCATTCATTAATGGAGAGTCTGTTGGCTAGAGCTGATCAGGTGGCAAGGGCACGACTATTATCTGCTTCTCTTAAAGAAACTGGAGTGTGGTTGAACGCGATTCCCATACCGTCATTGGGTACACAGCTCGATCCGGAGGTCCTGAGGGTAGCCATTGCTCTCAGAGTTGGTGCCAGAGTTTGTGAACTTCATTCTTGCCGCTGTGGTAGTGGGATGGATGTCAGAGGACTGCATGGCCTGTCTTGTAGGTACAGTTCTGGGAGTCACCCAAGACATGCAGCAATGAATGATGTGGTAAAACGGGCTTTGCAGAGAGCAGGACTCCCTTCAGTACTTGAGCCTCCTGGGCTTGACAGAGGTGATGGTAAACGCCCAGATGGTATTACTGTGTTTCCTTACATGAATGGAAAGAGTCTGATTTGGGATTGCACGTGTGTCGACACATTTGCCGAGACACACCTCAATGATTCCGCAGTTGAGGCCGGATCAGCTGCCGGGGCTGCGGAGAACCGTAAACGTCAGAAATACTCCGCCCTTGGAGATGCATACATATTTGAGCCAATAGCTATAGAGACCACAGGAGCGTACGGTAGTACGACCTCCTTAATCATGAAGTCCATAGGTAGACGCCTTGTTGAGACCACGAATGATCCAAGGGAGTCTGCCTGGTTCCAACAGCGAATGGCTCTTGCGATCCAGAGAGGGAATGCCTTCAGCATCCTCTCAGCCGCGAAGGAATTTCCTCTTCTGTAAAGATTTTATCCTTCTTGTTTTTAATGGAAAGATATTGTCTTTAAAAAAAAAAACGTGTAATTCTTATTTTGGATTGCTCTGTACTACTTATTTTGTATTCTTAGCAGAGTTCATTGTAATTTTGACATATATTAGGTTAAATTTCATTATGTAATTACTCTGCGCTTAGACTTTCGTATTTTACGGCTTCACTTCAATTTTTAGTTCATTAGATTGGATTCCTCAGGTGGCATTTTGTTAGTTCATAACTCTATATTTAGAATTTTGTATTTTATCTGCTCCCTTTTTCAAATTTATTCCTCTGTATTAAGCAGCATTCATTTTTTTAATATATTAGCTAGGAACCCATGAAGCGAAAGCTTATCGGGCCTCAAATTATTTTCCTGTGTGTAAATCTGTAGCGGGGACAAGATGTTCCGGACTTCTTGTTCAAGTTGTAAGGGAATTTTTGTATAATAAAACGATTTGTAAAACGAAAACCTCAGGAGATGTGCCTCATATGATATAATACAATAAATGTTTAATAATAATAAAAATCCTTTTTTTCGCTTCAAAGTGATGTATCAATAATGGTATTTGACGTATTTTAAATGCTTCTAATTCACAATTTAAAAATGACGTATCTGATGGAACACAGTGTATAATGAATATGGTTTTGATGATTTTTGCTGCAGACTATGATTGAATATTATGATTAAGTTAAGTACAGGCAAGCCTCGCTTTAAGTACAACTCACTTTAATAAAAGTGGTACCTTATTCGAGTCATGTTTCGAAATAAGAAAGCCGACATAGAAAAAATAGACATAGAAAACTGAGACAATTTTTTTGTGATTATTTCACAAATTCACACGGTAACTAAAAAAAATCAAAATTATCTATTAATTATTACTCATGTCTAAAATATATAATTGAGTATGAATAATATTTTAAAGTCATAACTCTCATAACTAAATATCTATAATTTATAAAGTAAATATATGAGCGAGGTCTTCCGAAGTTTTCACTAGCGGAAAGTTCTGAAGATATCGCTCAGAATTAACCTGTGTGCTACATAGCACAAACCTAGTCAGTATCGTTACAGTTACCTGAAGATAAACACACTCAGTGTAACTAACAGCCTCGTCTCCACTTTCCTACTAATTGTGAATTGCAGTGGTGAATAATTTATCCCATAGTATGATCCGAACCAATCTCATTGCTAGTTCTTCTAATACTACGAACCATTAGTATGGAGGAGTGAGAACCCTTTGGGATCCCGTGGATGGCAATGGATGAGGGATACCCTAGATGGCATTCAGATGTACTACGAATGGAGTAACTGATGCCAAGGAGCTATGATGGACGATTTTGACAACGGAGACTGGTAGATTTTTGGAGTGACTGGAAATGTCTATACCGTAAGTGTTAACTTTTGGGGGACTTCGCTCATTCTTATTAAAATTTCAGTGACCTCATAATTATTTTACAAATTCACTTTATCACGCTATTTTCCGCAAAACACTACTTTGTTAATAACTTATTATTACAATTTATTACGATCTATTACAATTTATTACGATCTATTACAATTTATTACTATATAACCCTAATTACGCTATTACTATATAACCCTAATTACGCTATTACTATATAACCCTAATTACGATATAAACCTAACTACGTTATAGAATCCTATAGCAAACTGTTTAATATCTAAACCATTTAAACTTTAATTATTCATATAAACTCCTATTTACATTGTACAATAAAACTTCATGTTAACTAGTTCCAATATAAATTAGTGTTCCTCTCTATCTGTTTTCTATAGTAATATTAGGCATTTCATATTTTCTTTCTTTTATTCAGTGTCATGTGGACGGTGTACAGACATGTAGCTAATGCTGCCTAACTAGTGCGGCTACATATGTGCTATACTTCTATACGTGCGCTGGATGAAACAATTGGAGGCTGCCTTTTGGACATCTCCATAGCAATATATAGTTTAATCATTCATATTTGTTTTCCTCATACCTTCCTCATACTTATATGCCATTTCATTTAAGTCATAACTAAACTAAATTTTTGTCAGTAGGAATTTTACACTCAAATTAACGAAAATTCAAATTAACACTAAATTTATTTACGAAGCTAAACTATTATTTTAATCACTCATATTAACGTTTTATAAATGGTGGCCAGTATGGGGAAGCTGAAGTCGGTTTCCGTTGTTTCATTTGGTGTCTCGTCTTAGATCATAATCCTATCTAGTTTGCCGTCCGTCCGGGGTCCCTTGTATTTGTGTGTTATCTTATTCATTACTATTCTAAACTTTTCTCCCTTCTATTTCGTTCATTTTATTATATACGATGGTTAGCGATTGTGAAGATCAAGGTGCTGGTGCAATTCCCAAGGAGCGTAAAGCTTCGAAATATAAGTTAGAAGGTGATATAACTTCTCTAATTAAATCTCAACAATATACTCGACAAAGAGTAACGCGTCTTTGTAACAAAATTGAAGCAGAGCTCGATAATCTCACTCAACATGATAGAGATTTGTATAACGAGAAATTGGTTGATTTGCGAAAGCAATTGAATAAAATGCATTCGGGAATAATTTCTAAAATGTTGGATGACGATATGAATGAAGTACTTATAGATGATGAAGTTAACATGCACGAAGAGCGCTATGACGATAGAATGAGGTCAATACTATTACATTTACAGTCCATTCAGAATAGTACCGAACAAAGTTTTGTAGCGGGAGGTACTCTATTGCCGGGAAACCCGCAATCTAATAGTACGCACGTGTTTAGTCCTCTTCCTAACTCAAAGCTAAGATTACCTGAAATTCCTTTTCCAAAGTTTAGTAATTCTGCTGGTGATGATTTTGAGAAATTCATTTTTAGTTTTGAATCTATTATTGGGAAACATAATTTACCATCGTATGAAAAATTCATATATCTGCGAAACCAGTTATCTAAAGCTCCTAGGGTACTGGTAGATTCACTCGATGTAGACGAACAAACTTACGAAGTTGCCAAATCTTTGCTAATCAAAGCCTTTTCATCAGATATTGTTAGGAAATTTTCCTCTATTAAGAAGCTTTCAGAGATTAAGATGTCAACTCATGGAGATCCTTATGATTTCATAGGAGAAATGAGGAATATTATTAACTTGTTTCGTAAATTAAATGTTGACATTGACACTATTCTAACATATTTTATATGGAATGGCATGACAGAGAATTTTCAAAATCAATTAATTCAAATAGTAAATACTAATAAACCATCTCTAGCTCAGATTGAAGAGAATGTATTTGAAGCTACTGAGCGATATGTCAGACTCCACAAGAAAAGTAATTCAGCGGAATCAGGGAAAACTAATAATTGTGAAGCTACAAGCATGGCAATAAATGCCGAAAAGAAACTATACACTAAGTTCTGTTTGTTGTGTAAAACTGATAAGCGTGAATTCCAATCCCATTTTCTAAGCCGATGTGAAGTATTTGATACTGTGGATAAGAAGATTAATAAACTTAAAGAATTAAAGGGCTGCACTAAATGCGCTTTATTATCTCATGTTACTGCTAAATGTCATTATAAATTTAATTCTCAGTGCAGGAATTGTAACGGTAGCCATATGTCATATTTATGTCAGAAGAGTTCTAATATTTCCCATCATTCAAACACTACTAGTAACTTGAACTTCACCGAAACTTTATCGGTTGATAGTAGGGACTCTATTCTATTACCGACATTGACTATAAACATTGAAGAACAACTTAAAGTACGGGCACTTAAAGACGGAGGATCTCAACGAAACTTTATATCAGAGTCTGTTGTAAAAGCACTAAAACTGCCCATTGTAGATAAAGTAAATATGAATATTCATGGATTTAATAGCACTAGCTCTCTTTCTACCGATATTGTTGAAATTAAATTTCCTTACGGGAATACTACTTTGTCAATTTGCGCAGTTGTGGTGCCTTCTATTAATATATCATTGCGCATTATGGGGCTTGATAAGTTGGTTAATTCTGTTGTTAATAAGGGTTATAAATTGGCAGATTCCATGTTGGATGTAGGTTCTACAGGTACTGTTGGTGATATAGACTTGATTATCGGTGCCGAATCTGAACATTTATTTAATCTAAATTATGTGTCTTTTGGAGAATCTTGCTATATATCTTCGCCTGTGGGAATTATGTTAACTGGTAGGATTACTGATTTGTTAGCTAACATTGAATTCTTGCCTGAAGCCGAAATTTCCATTCCTAATTGTTCATCTAATAACTTAAGCATTCAGTATACCAACGATAATATTTCAGCACTAATACCGTCTTTTACAGTGTTGGATAGTAATGGTGAAATTATTCCTCACAACCTAGCTAAGGCGACTGAGCAGATGCTTAATGAACAGTGTAATAGGGTATTTAATTACGATACTCATGAAGGTGGAGATATGGGTGAAATCGACAAGAGACTAGTTGATTATACGTTGGAGTCTATGTCACGTGACGACACTGGTAGGATGAAAGCACCATTAATGTGGAATGCCAAAATATGTCATAGGTTAGGACAAAACTACGGTTTATCTAAAAAGATATTGGAGACTAATGTGTCTAAGCTACAAAAATCAAAGAGATTGTTAGCGTATGATGAAGTGTTCAGGGAACAAGAAAGAGCTGGTATTATAGACAGAATCGTCCATATTGACGAATTTTTGAAGGACCATCCGGAGTCTTCCTTTTTACCGCACATGGGAGTGTTCAAACCAGAAAGAGATACTACCAAGATTAGAGTTGTATTTCTATCAAATTTGGTAGAACAGAATCAGTCTATGTATACTGTCTCGCATAATCAAGCTATGCTTCCAGGTCCTTCTTTGAATAATAAGATTATGAATTCGTTAATTTTCACTAGGTTTGACAAATATGTCATAACATTTGATTTGCGTAAAGCTTTTCTACAGATCTTGTTGCCTGAAGAGGATCAGAATCGTTTACTATTTTTGTGGTACAATAACGTAAAGAGTAACGATTTTTCATTGATAGCTTTTCGGAATTTAAGATTAACTTTCGGACTCAGACCCAGTCCTTGTATTCTTATGCTAGCACTATACCGAATTCTGATTTTGGATACGGATACCGACGACGAAAGGGTTCGTCATCTTAAAGGCTTGATTTATCACTTGATGTATGTAGATAATGGGGCAGCTACTTGTAACAGTTTGACTGAACTTGAATGGATTTATGATATGTTGCCTAAGATATTTTCTCCCTATTGTTTTGAGTTACAACAGCTAGCCTGTAATAACAATAGCTTACAGTCTAGGATTGATACAGATACAAATAGTTCTGCTCCTAAGACTCAGAAATTGTTAGGTATAGTTTGGAATAGGGAGGATGATTCTTATGCTGCTCAACCACTAAAATTGGAGGTAAATGCTATAACAAAACGAGGTATTTTGAGTACAATAAACTCTGTATACGATTTATTTGGTATTTATTCACCGATGTTGCATAGAGCCAGATTATTCCTACAAAAGATTCAGACTGATAGTTCTTTAAGTTGGGATACAGTTCTATCCAGAGAATACCAAAGAGAGTGGCGCAATATTGCACAACAAACAAACTCTGTGCCTCAAATTTCACTTGAACGCTTCATAGGTGCGAGGGATTCGGAGTTTTCTTTGATAGCATTTACTGACGCATCGAAACAACTCTACGGAGTTGTTGTGTACATTCTAGATAATAAAACTAGTAAGCTTTCTTTTCTATTGGCAAAATCGAAAGTTGTAAGCAAGCTTCTTGAGGGTAAATCTATACCTTCTCTCGAATTTGCAGCTATAACATTTGGTACTGAAATTCTGATAAAATTGTACTTAGAACTTTGTGGTAGCGATATAGTTAGACCTCTGAGTATAACTGAATTACGTCTGTTCACAGACAGCATGGTTTGTATCCATTGGTTGAATTCATATGCCAATAGGTTTGATAAGTGGCAGAAACTTAATGTGTTCATTTTGAATAGATTAAAAACCATTGATAAGTGCTGTAGTACCAAACCAATAACTTTCAGTTTCACAGAGGGTTTAACAAATCCAGCAGATGCTATTAGCCGACCTTTGTCTTATAAGAAACTTAAACAAACTTGCTACCATTCTGGTCCAGAGTTTCTTACAGATGAAGTAAATATGCGAAACGATATAACGTCTGTAACAATACCTAATCCTCTCGCTAAGGGCACAGACGAAGTACCAGAAGCTGTATGTAATTCTTTTCTGTGTACAGATAGTGATGCACCTATTCATGTTGTACCACTGGATAAGTTTTCCAGTCTTAAGAAGTTGATTAGGGTTACTGCTTTGGTTTTGAAATTCGTTTCTATTTTGAGAAATAAACTTTCTCACATACGATGTGAGAAAACTAATGATGAGTTTCTTCAAACTAATTATTATGAACAGGCTTGTACGTTGATAATTGCTAGGGAACAAAATATTTGTTTCCCCGAAGTATTTGAATATTTCGATAATGCTTTAAAGAAATCTGCCCCTGATTTGATAACTAAGTTTAATTTAGTAAGAGATAGTCTTGGTCTAGTTAGGGTAAAGAGTAAATTATCTAACGATACTTCTTTTCCTATATTGTTACCTAAGAATAGTTTATTGACTGAACTGGTCGTTAGAGATGCACACTGTAAATTGAATCATAGTGGAGTATATTCTGTTCTGAAAGAATTGAAAGCTAATTACTGGATCCTAAGTTATTTTTCTACTGTTAAAAGAGTTTTGAAGCGATGCATTACCTGCGCTAGATTTAACAACAGAGCAGTTAGATTAAATCAAAATGAATACCGTGACTTTAGAATTTTTCCTTCTGATAGACCCTATTCGTCGGTGTTCATAGACTATATGGGCCCATGGACAATTAAAATTGGCTCTGAAAAGAAAAAGGTGTACATTCTTATTGTAACGTGTTTGTTCACACGAGCAATTAATTTGAAAGTATGTGAGAGTGCTGACACTAATGATTTCCTTAGAGCAATTCAACTTCATGTTTATGAGTTTGGAGTATTTCAGGAATGTAGAGCAGATTTGGGGTCTCAGATTACTGCGGGCTTTAACCTATTGAAGAGTTTTTTCGCTGATATGGAAACCAGGCTGTTCTTCCAGGAAAATGGCATTGATACAGTACTCATGGAACAGTTCTGCAAAGGAAACAGTGCATTGGGGTCGCTAGTGGAGTCCTTGGTAAAACAGGTGAAACATATGATGGGTAAGACTATATCTAATTTGATTATGGAGTACTCTGACTTTAACTTTATTGTAGCACAGGCAATCCACATGATCAACAGACGTCCAGTAGCTTTCAAGGCGGGCATTAGAAGTTTTGATACTGTACCTGATTCTATAACTCCTGAAATGTTGGTTCATGGATTTGACTTGATATCTTTGAATACAATACCGCATTTGCAACCGTTTGAGGAGAGAAATGATCCTGACTTTGATCTGAAAACGTCTAACGCGTGTGGTATTGTAAATAGTTATGATAAGATTAGGAAATGTAGAGATAGATTAATTGAAGTTTATCATTCTGAATTTTTGTCCAATCTTATTGAACAAGCCACTAATAAGACAGACAGGTACAAAAAGGTATCTCATCGGAAACTCTGCGTTGGGGACATAGTACTGTTGAAGGATAAGTTTCTGAAACCAACTACATATCCGATGGGTCGTATCATCAGTGCTGATGTCAACACTTTGGGTGAGACTACAGCAGCTTGGGTAATGAAAGGCAACCAAGAAAGAGTTTACCGCCACGCAACAGGCATCATCCCGTTGCTTCAGACCGGGTTTAGCTCTGATGCCGATATTGTTGATGTGACGTCTGGTCCAGACGAGGATACACATCCTGCAAGACCTACAAGGCGTGCCGCAGTTGCTTGTAGAAAAGAAATCCAGAAAATGGCAAATGGAATGTGAAATGAATATTTTATTTCACATATGTATATTGTATATAAGTTCTTGTATGAAATTATCATACAAGTCCTAATTTTTGTAAATATGTTCTGTTCTATGTTATTGTGTTCTATGGTTTTAAAATAACTATTTCCATGTATTAATGAATTTCAGTTTATTGAAATGATTTGCCTTCTTGTATTGTACTTAATCAAATTTGAATTAATCTGCATATTTTTCTTCATTAAAATTCAAATTTTTGAGAATATTGTCTTTATTTAGAATAAAGACAACGTTTGTTGGGGAGTGTCTAAAATATATAATTGAGTATGAATAATATTTTAAAGTCATAACTCTCATAACTAAATATCTATAATTTATAAAGTAAATATATGAGCGAGGTCTTCCGAAGTTTTCACTAGCGGAAAGTTCTGAAGATATCGCTCAGAATTAACCTGTGTGCTACATAGCACAAACCTAGTCAGTATCGTTACAGTTACCTGAAGATAAACACACTCAGTGTAACTAACAGCCTCGTCTCCACTTTCCTACTAATTGTGAATTGCAGTGGTGAATAATTTATCCCATAGTATGATCCGAACCAATCTCATTGCTAGTTCTTCTAATACTACGAACCATTAGTATGGAGGAGTGAGAACCCTTTGGGATCCCGTGGATGGCAATGGATGAGGGATACCCTAGATGGCATTCAGATGTACTACGAATGGAGTAACTGATGCCAAGGAGCTATGATGGACGATTTTGACAACGGAGACTGGTAGATTTTTGGAGTGACTGGAAATGTCTATACCGTAAGTGTTAACTTTTGGGGGACTTCGCTCATTCTTATTAAAATTTCAGTGACCTCATAATTATTTTACAAATTCACTTTATCACGCTATTTTCCGCAAAACACTACTTTGTTAATAACTTATTATTACAATTTATTACGATCTATTACAATTTATTACGATCTATTACAATTTATTACTATATAACCCTAATTACGCTATTACTATATAACCCTAATTACGCTATTACTATATAACCCTAATTACGATATAAACCTAACTACGTTATAGAATCCTATAGCAAACTGTTTAATATCTAAACCATTTAAACTTTAATTATTCATATAAACTCCTATTTACATTGTACAATAAAACTTCATGTTAACTAGTTCCAATATAAATTAGTGTTCCTCTCTATCTG
The DNA here is from genome assembly GCA_947561585.1 of Caprella mutica. Classification (NCBI taxonomy): domain Eukaryota; kingdom Metazoa; phylum Arthropoda; class Malacostraca; order Amphipoda; family Caprellidae; genus Caprella; species Caprella mutica. The sequence goes on along the minus strand of CANNZV010001571.1, from coordinate 40,408 downwards.
TTTTCTATAGTAATATTAGGCATTTCATATTTTCTTTCTTTTATTCAGTGTCATGTGGACGGTGTACAGACATGTAGCTAATGCTGCCTAACTAGTGCGGCTACATATGTGCTATACTTCTATACGTGCGCTGGATGAAACAATTGGAGGCTGCCTTTTGGACATCTCCATAGCAATATATAGTTTAATCATTCATATTTGTTTTCCTCATACCTTCCTCATACTTATATGCCATTTCATTTAAGTCATAACTAAACTAAATTTTTGTCAGTAGGAATTTTACACTCAAATTAACGAAAATTCAAATTAACACTAAATTTATTTACGAAGCTAAACTATTATTTTAATCACTCATATTAACGTTTTATAAAACTCACCTATACTGAGTGAGAGTTTAAGGTCCCCTCTACTCTAATTTTTTTTATTTCTCTATGCATTAGAACTAATGTTACTCATAATAAAACTGCAAACCATTTCTAATTTGGTTCTATAGTTTTATTATATGTAATTTAAGATTTTTTCCGTTCTTTCTACTCTAAGCAAAGAAAAAGCCGATAGACTAACACGATCCGACAAAATCAAAACAATAACAAAGCTGATTGATAGATATCAATAGATATCATTGATACCGGTACCGTATTGTCACTCAAGATGTTCTTTGTGTTAATAGAGTTACTTTGTAACAAACTAAAAATGCTTGACAAAGACACCTGCCTACTTAATGAATGTTTTTTGATTAATTTGATTGAATTTCCATTTCAGCTTGATACCACAGCACGCCTATTAGGTATTCGTACATTAACTTAAAATGTACTATAATTTGGAGAATTGAGTCAATTGAGCTTTGGTCTAATATTATACTTTGTATCTATATGACTTTATTTTTGACCGATGTTCAGTTTCCCATCATTCAGCATGCATTAGGGCTTAGGCTAATTCTTATAACCTATTTTTTAACAACATATCATGCAGACACCGAGACAATTAAAGCTGACTCAAACTATGGAGCAAACCCTGCCTTACTTTCATATTATATGTACATAGACTCTATACCCAGGTAACATTCGATTGTTCCCGGGATATTCCCGGGTTATCCCCAGCGATATTGCCCTGATATCCTTTTCATTGTTCCCTGGAATATTCCTATTTTACACTTTTCGCGATAAGGCGATATTCTTTTTTGATATCCAGGGGATCTTTATGGGACATTTTATTATTTATTCCCGGAATCTTCCCTGGATATCAAGGGAACAGAAAGGGAATATCAAAAGTTATCCCCTCATTAACAAGGGAATGAAAATATGAAAGTGAATGGATATTCCCTCGATATCAATGGGAACAAGAGGGAATTAAAATATAAATATTCCTGGAATCATCCCTGGATACCAAGGGAAGAGAAAGGGAATATCAAATCAGTTCTCCCCTCATTAACAAGGGAATGGAAATATGAAAGTGAATGGATATTCCCTCGATATCAAGGGGCACAAGAGGGAATATTCCCTGAATATCTAGAATAGAGGAAGGATATAAAAATAAGAAAACCAAAATAAATATTTCCTAGCATATACAGCATTTGTACGTGTAGGTTTGACTTTACATGAATTAGTTGAATGATACATATTGTTATATACAAATTAAATGGAAATAAATGGAGAAAATAAATGAAGTGATGTTTCCGGGTCTCGAACCAGCACCTTGTTGACTTCTGCTTGCGACGCTAACTACTCGACCACCCTGGACACAGTAGAAATAAGATTTTTAATGAACTTCATGCAATATGATAACTCAAGTTTATCTTTAGGTTATCATCGATAAATATAGTTTCATATTTCATAGATTATTTCTTTTTTTCTTTTATAATAGTTTCTCGCATAATTTTTTATGATCAACTAAATTTTAGTAATTCCTGGAATATTCCTTCAATATCCTTAGGGGATCAACAAATTTTCTGTAATTGTTGGAATATTCCCTCGATATCAATAGGGAATCAACTAAGTTTCACTAATTTCTGGAATATTCAATCGATATCGGAAAGGGATCAACTAGTTTTCATTAATCCCTGAAATATTTCCTCTATATCATTTTACGATAGCGGATAATGAGGGAATATAAAGATATCGAGGGAATATTCCGGGAATATCTCAATGTTACCTGTGTTATGGAAAGCAGAGATCAAAAATAATTATTTACGTGATTACATGGATATGGTACAAAACAATCATTATACACTGAGCCAAATTAATGAGAGCGCATTCTATTATTCATTGCAGCAACTCTTCCAATATTTGTTGATCCGCATCCCCCCCAAACAGAAATGCCGTAGATCAAGTGCGGATAAAATAGTGAAAAATTGAACAGTTACCCAAGGCTTACCTGTAAGGTGAAGGGTGACTTCAATTACTTCGGAAGCCATTCTTGTTCATTTTTCTGGAGTGTTCCAGAGGTGCCAACTTATGAGATGTCCACCTGCATCGGCCGTTAACTTAAGCATTCAGTATTCAAAGATCGAATCTTTTGCTGTGTATTTCTGGAGTGTTCGGGCGGGAGCGCTCCGGGCGGGAAAGAACACTCCAGAAAAATGAACAAGAATGGCTTCCGATGTAATTGAAGTCACCCTTCACCTTACAGGTATGCCTTGGGTAACTGTTCAATTACTTATCGCCATTCTGGAGTGTTCCAGAGGTGCCAACTTATGAGATTTTAAAGAACGCAGCAAAAGATGAGACCAACCAATTTTCAAGTATGAATTTAAGATAAGAGCATTAGAAAATTGTAACGTTGACCCACCCTGCGACCTTGATTATCGTCAATGGTAATATTATGGTTCAAGAAAGAACAGGCAGCTGCTGCACAAGTGCAGAGATTGAAATTAGCAATGTCGATTCCTGCCTCTTCCATAATTGCTTCAATCCGTCTACCTATTTTTGAAATAGATAGGTACTGTTTGTATGATTTCGGAAACTTACAGAGTTGATTAGACTCTCCACGAAATCTAATCCATGTATTCTTTGAAGGTTAAATATAGACAGAATTTGAATTGACATTAAAATACCTCATTTAATCAAGAATTCATTATTTCCCACACGTGGTGTATAAAGTAATTGAAATAGTCTCTTCCATGATACAAAATCTTTATACATCCATAACTTTGAAAGTTGGAACTTGATGTATAGATCATCGAGCTTGTACCGTATCTCATTAATTAATTGGTTGAAATTCTAAAAGCAATACCTTCCAGAGGGAAATAATTTTTCAAAATTCAAAACAGAAGAAACTTCCAAGATCATTTGTACATGGGAGTGGTTAGTCTTATTTAATTTTTATTTTAATTGGTATCCAGGATACCTGCACTAATTCAATAACTAACACTCTTTACTGCAAGCGATTTCACTATAGATAATCCAGTATTATAAGAAAACTTTATATTAATAATTTACATCATTAAATTGCATGGGATCAATTTTCTGTCTACTCAAGAAATATACCACTTGTGATCTAGCTATGTTGTTTATAGAGGTTTGGCGGAAATTCTGCACTAAAAACACATGATACTGATTTTGTACCGCAAAAGGGGTAATGAACACTGTTGCACTTGGTCTTCCTAAATGATACTTAAACGTTAGATATCAGCTACTAATCGGTAATCCCATCAAAATACCAACTTACTTTATCAGCATGAATGTTTCGATAAAAGTATATTTTTTCACATAAAAATAAGTCTTCTAACAGACGTTGTCAAAATCTTTAACTAATACGAGAGCATGGCTGAATATTTGTAGTCTTGACAGTAAATATTTTGATGTGGACAAACTAAATGTCATTTGAAAAGGCCTGTCAACCGGATAAAAATGGCCTTCAGTTCTAGAACATTAATGTGGGAGGTAGAGTCTTAGCATACATAATCCCATTATTTTAAATAAAATTTAATATATTTATAAGATATGTACATTCTTCAAGTTTATGCATCAGTGGTAGCTAATTACAATACTCTGAGAATTATGGTTTATGCTTACTAAACTGATTGAAAAGATTCATATTCAACTGGAAATCCATATTATCAGAGGTTATATAAACTCAGAGTTGAAGGCCACGTTTTCCACACTTCTCCTGATGGTGAATAGAAATTTTTTAATCGAAAGCTTGAAACCAAAAATACCTTCAACGCTTACGAAACTAAAGTAATGAAATGGTGTCTAAATACTTTAAGCTGGATAATCATCATCAATTTCTATTCTTTCTATTCTGACAATTTTGAGAGCATTAATTTTAAGACGTTCTAAAATTATAAAGAATAATTCTCCCCCTTAAACTGCTGGAAGGCAGAGAGTCAACAGTTTGATAAAAATAAAAACGTCACAATTAATAGAATTTTGCTCAAATTTGTTGCATCAATTAAAAATCATTTCTTTCTAATGATTAGGAATAAATAAAATTTATTTCATTACTAATAACAACAGTGCTCTCTCTCTCTGCAACAGTCCATTCATATACGAATTCATCTATCAATTAAGTAAATTAAATAATACGTAGACAAGTAACTTTCAGTTCTTAATTTTGCCAATATAGAATTCATGACTTAAGTAAGTTGCATGATTCACAAGTAGAGCCTTTAGCTCTAAACTTAAGTTAGAAATGTTTTCCAATTTCTAATATCTACGGCATTATTCTCTATATGGACAGAAAAGTAATCATCTTCAAAATCAATAGAGGCCACAAGACAAATTTATTCCATTGAACCAACTACAGTTCTTCAATGTTCTAATAAATAACGTCAATAATGGATATGCAAATTCAATGGCTTTAGATAAATTTATAAATAAATGAAGTCCTCCACGTCTTATATGAATGAGAAAACTGAACTGAAAATTATTATTCTTCTTTATGACCAATCTTCATACCTATAGACATTAATTTTTGAATTTCCAAAATAAGAAATAATATTGAAATACAGGTTTTATGTAACTATGCGTACCAAATTTCCGGTTGAACTAGTTGTTGCCCTAGTACAACGTATTCAACAGTCTTCAACTCTCGTCAATTCCCGAGTCGCAGAAGAATTTATCGGGGAATATAGGTAATTAGGGTAAAGTAGGTATATTACGACACATAGTAAGCTGGTCTACTAGAAAAACTATGAACAGTCTTGAATCCTAGCAGGAGGTTATCGAAATTCCCCTGTTAATTCTCTGAATCAGAGAAAAACTTAACATTGCAAATTCATTTGGGAAGAGACTGTAGGCATTAGCATAAAACTAGTAAGTTAACTGGCTTCCAGCAAAATTTTTATTGAAGAACTAGACTTGGATATGCAATTGCAAAACATATCTGTAGTGGTATTAACAGTCTGTATTTGATAAGAAATTAATATTGGTACTTGAGACTAAAGTTCAAGTTACACGATATGTCTAGTGTTCCTTAGATGAAGCCAGTACAAGCTCGGGTCACAAATTCCCGGCTAAAATAGCTAACTAGTTGCCCTAGCTAAAAATTCATAGACTGTCTTCAATCATAGTAGTGAATATCGGAATCCCCTCTCAAATTGTTCTGAAAACAGAAAATTTTCATAATGTGAGTTTATATGGAAGGAGACTCAATAGGCATATAGCCTGTAGCTAGTTAGTAGTCACCATGAATTTGAGACAAAAATTTTATAAAGAGTTAAAAAATTATACGCAATATAGCGTAGCGTATATTTGATATTTCCAGTGAAAGCACGGTCTCAAAATACCGGCTTCAAACTAACTAACTAGATTTACCTTAGTCACAAATTTTTAGGATTTCTCTTCAAAATTCCCCCGTCTATATTATATCTCTGAATCAGAGAAAATTTCACGATGTGAAATTATTGTTAAGAGACTATAGGCATATAACCTATAACTAGGTAGTAGTTAACTGGATTATTATTATTATTATTAATTGTATCCATAAATTCATGGTGCTTCTTGAATGGAATACATAGCACTAGTAGCAATATCAATCTTTAAGTAGCTACCAATTATAAGCTAGATAGGGTAAAGCAGGTAAATTGCGGTATACTAACTAACTGTGTCCTCTAACCACAGAAATATCATAGCTTCAAACAATAATAAAATATAGAATGCATTCCGCTACTTCAGATATCTGAACAAATTTCAATAAAAATTCGAATCAAAAAGTTTTAGAAAAGTTCTTGCAAAGACTGCAATTGGACCGCAATTTACCTGTGGGACCCTAGGCAATGATTACAAACAAGTATTATTTACAATTTACGCCACTTTGTACCCGTTAAAATTTTTTATTTTGAGTATTATTGCACATATGTAAAGTTACCATATAATATAATAAGGAAGTTCAAGAAAGTTATAGTATTATACGATATATAGTGTATATTTGTTCAATCCAGTAAAGCACGGTCACGAATTTCCGGCTTGAACTAGCTAACTAGTACCCTAGTCACGAATTCTTAGGGTTTTAGTCATCAAACCTAGCAGGGGGTTATCGAAATTCCCCTGTCTATAATTTTTCTCTTAGTAGAGAAGAATTTCACTGAGTGAAATTTGGAAAGAGACTCTATAGGCATAGCTAAGCCTATAGCTAGTTAGTAGTTAACTGGTTAGTAGTCACCGTAAATTTGGGACGAAAATATTAAGCGAGTTAGTTATACACGATATAGCGTATATTTGCAGTGTAAGCACGGTCTCGAAATACCGGCTTCGAACTATCTAACTAGATTTACCCTAGTCACGAATTTCTAGGGTTCGTCTTCGGTCCAGCAGGGGGTTATCGAAATTTCCCTGTCTGTGAAATTATTGGAAAGAGACTATAGGCATACAACCTATAACTAGTTAGTAGTTAACTGGCTCACTTAAAAACTATCAGCAAGGCCTGTTTTCAAGTACCACGCAAGATAGGTAATTTTTTAAAATTTATAATAACGAGCAAAAGTGGCTAAAATTGTATATCCTATAGAACTAAAAGAAAAGATATAATAAAAACACTTATCTGTATACGAGAACATCTAGGCTTGAATGAAAACCGAATTTAATCGATCACAAACACTGTGCACGCACAACTAGACTTTAAGCCTAGGGGAGCAGGAAAAAACACACATGTTAACGCGCCGAATGTAAATAGCGAACTGAATGATTAAGTTAACGGCCGATGCAGGTGGACATCTTATAAGTTGGCACCTCTGGAACACTCCAGAATGAACAAGAATGGCGATAAGTAATTATAAGTTTTCAGTACTTCCCCGGGACATAACAGGAGACCCTACGAATTACGCCTACAGCACATGATAGTTTCCTAGATAAAACACTGCACTGTTGATTAAAGTTAAGGTGACTAATGATTATACCCAGGAACTTGAAATTTGGAACAAGAGATATACGAGAGTCGTTCATTATGATATAGGTGAAGCCGAGAGATCCACAGATTTATGAGTAAACACCAAATAATTAGTTTTATCAGCATTAAGTGAGAGACGGTTTGCATTTAACCACTGACTGACTTTAATCAATTTGTCATGAACATTGTAATTTAGTGCTTCCAATATAAGATTGTTTGCAGTAGTTGCAAGTGTAGGACTAGGAGTCTATCACAGGTGGTGTCATCATTGGATCGGGTCTGATTAGGTGTTTGGAAAAGAATGAGGCTATAGTGCGAACCTCTTTATAATTGAATAGGGAATTTATTTTTTGTGGAAGTTAGTTTAGTTCACAGACAATAAAATTATTGATTTTCAATTTTAACGACCCACCCCAAACCCCAACTGGTTCACCAACTTAATAGTATATTTGGTATTTACTTTGAGAAATGCAGAAATATTGATTTTTTAAGACAAATATTTAATAAATTTTCCTGGTGGAAAACTCTCACCACAGTGGCACTCTCACCACAGTGGCACTCTCACCACAGTGGCACTCTCACCACAGTGGCACTCTCACCACAGTGGCACTCTCACCACAGTGGCACTCTCACCACAGTGGCACTCTCACCACAGTGGCACTCTCACCACAGTGGCACTCTCACCACAGTGGCACTCTCACCACAGTGGCACTCTCACCACAGTGGCACTCTCACCACAGTGGCACTCTCACCACAGTGGCACTCTCACCACAGTGGCACTCTCACCACAGTGGCACTCTCACCACAGTGGCACTCTCACCACAGTGGCACTCTCACCACAGTGGCACTCTCATCACAGTGACTCTTTTCTCTGATTGTACATCATTTGGTTGAATACTTTTTAAGTTATGTGAATAACAAGATTACAAATATATGAAGAAATAAATGCAGGAACAAATAATCTACAGCAATCTGCAAAGGTAATAAACTAATAAATATTGAATAGATTTTGTTTAGCTTATTGCTAAGCCAATCACAGAACAGCATCGAATAGTGTGGGCGTAACTTTGAACCACGGAAGCCAAGGAACCAGAAGTTGGCGGAGCGAAGATTCAAAGACTCCTGTCTAATAACTTCTCAACAATCATTCCGCTTACTATAATTGTGTAGAAAGGTTATCTGAACAACATAGTGCCTAGCCATATTTTATTCCCGCAGTTTTATAGTTTACAGAACTTGAGTATTAGAATAAATTGAAGAAATGAATTTCAATAAAAATAAGGATTCTTTCATACTTGGTTGCCAAGAAATATCTGGTAACATGGATTCCTCATATCTAACAAAAACGGCTAGTAGCCAAGATTCCATCCGGCTATCAAAAGAAATTGATTACCAGTGTTCACTGAGGAAAACAAAACTATTTGCTAGCAGGGATTCAATATGGAAACCAATAGAAACTGAAAGACAGGAATCCTTATGGTGAACAGAAAAAACTGATAACCGGGATTCCTTAAACCCACCAACAAGAATTGATAGCCTGGATTATCGAGAAGCAAAGAGCTTCTTGCTCGTTGAACATATGGAGCCTGAAATAGTAAGTAAATGTTATATTTGGTTATCACCTTAATACCGTGCGGGTCAAAACTGTTTGCAATTTACTAAAATCTGTCTATTTGGCCAAAAATATTAATTTCATTGAGTTTTGTATAAAATCATGATCTTCAGAATTAATCCTTGTTCTACTGTGAAAACTCGAATGGATAGTTTCCCAAAATAACAATACTTAATGAAATGGATTCAATAAAAAAGCCAAGTGTTTGTAAAACGATTTATTACGTAAAAAGTTAATAAAATGTGATTAACATTACTCACAAATGGTATTTAAAACATTACAGGTTAATACTACATTTTATAGTAGTTATATGAACGTATATGCATCCCAAATTTAGACCGTATTATTCATTTATGGTCTCCTATTCAATGAATTTTACGCATTGTTTTATCACCAACTAATCATTTAACAACAAAAGTTGTCAATTTCTAAATTGCTAAAGGCGTTATTTAAGAACAAACTTCCAAAATCCTTTGCCACAGCTCTCTGTTTTTTTGTAAATTGGCCTCCATTCGCATAGGGTCAAGCAGGTAAATTATAGCCCACTAACTGCAGTCTCTAACAACAGAAACGTCATAGCTTCAAAACACTCTGTTAAAAACAAAATAATTAATTGTAGCATGCACTGTGCTTATTTTGATAGCTATGCAACATTTTAATGTAATTTCGGTTCGGAATGTCTTAGACTCATGAGAGGGCAGCAATTAAAAATTAAAGAGCCGCAATTTACCTGCGTGATCCTAAACCTCTCTTGATGGTGAACCACAGATTATTTTTTGGGTTAATTTCATGATTATGTGGAAGCCAATCCATGAGCTTCTTGTCAGTGATGCCTTGTTCTGCGAGTCTACCTTTGGATATTCTTTTTCATCAGCTAAAAAATTTAACCAAGAGAGAAAATTGACTTTCCGTAATGCACAATAGCTCTTAGTTCATTTTGAGAAAATAAGAAAGGATCCAGCTAATTGGTTACCAATAAATGTAGACCATGACATTATTACGCAGACCTTGACTTGCCTCCTTCAGGAGCCATTCTCAGATTCAACTGTCAGGGACATGAAGGGTGACTCTAGTCTGGTGAGTCTTAATAACAGTTCGAAAATCAGTTTTCAAGTATTTCGTTGCCCGTGAAAGCCTTTTCTGACCATTGACTTTGCTCACAGGAGGCATACTATCGGTGCATTTTGAATCGCCATCACACTCAGGATTCGATTTCATGCTGTTTTAGACACGTGGGTAACTCCAGCTTTATCAAAAATTTCGGTGCAGGTTCCGTGAGGATTCTTCGATAAAGAACTTATTTCTCTTAAATATTTGCTTGTATTCACCATTGGTAGTCCGCCATCATGTTTCTATCCAGTTCAATTTATCTTCAACAGCAAGTGTCTTGCCCGTATAGGGTGATCACGCTAGATGATTATGCTATTTTCTACCGTACTTTTATTATTGTTTAGTTGACTGATAATCGGATTTTCATCACTTTGTGTTAGCTTATTTCTTTTCTATATTTTCGCTGCAATTAAACTGCTGCAAACACTTTTGACCCACGGGGCATTGCTGATTTTATGTTAAAGTAGAATGGTACCTTAGCTGGGATCCACATTTAAGTAGTCAGGAATTGATTATATGTATAACCTGCATCACATATTTAGGTAAAACAAATTTCAGTTTACTGTAATAAATTGTTCCAGATTTTGAAAAATCATTGCTGCAAAACTCTCTTGGTTCGCACTGTATATGTGATATTTGGTTAAAGGTATCAGTAATTTACACACAAGTGTGGCACTTGTGTGTGCCAAAATCGCTTCGAACGCAGTGCGTGGCACTGTTTTCCAGTAAAGTGTTCACACGTATACTTTGTGCCCGCACTGCTGAGTGTCACTCAGCTTCATGTGGTTCGGTTTCGATACGTGTTTGTGACTAATATCCTATGATAGATGTCATAAATATTGTTCAAATATTCGCTTCTATAACATATTACTTAGATAATAGAGTAAAACTCCTGAGTTAAGAAGCACTCGAGGATAATTGAAGGACCTGAATTATGAAATACAAATAATATACTTCAATAAGTGCGTTAAGTTATCCCTCAATAACCATGGCTTTCTTAACATTTTAATCATAGAAAACCATCTTTAGTATACCAAAAATATGAAGTGGCTCTGAGTTATGGAAGAACCAATACTTCATATCTCAGGAGTTTCACTGTATTCAGACATAGTAATATGATCATTGAATCAAGTATTTCTACTATTTTTTATGTAATACGATCATTGAATTAATATTTCTGTTTTGCTTACTAAATGTTTTATCTACTTTTCTGTAGAATTAAATTTCTAATTTCCAAATCTTTACTGTTGTTTTACAGGCTTTAACTTGCCTGGATATATTCTCGTGAATATATCCTTTTACCTTGTTGGTAAAAACTTTATTTAACCTACCAATACTAATACCTATAAAAACTACTGAACTATTTTAGCGGTAACTCAATTATATGATACATATACATATATTGCTGCGACACACAGCAGTGGCACATGCGTTCGCTCCTGGAGCGATCGCCCTATTTGTGTCGAGAGCTCTGAACACACAGCAGTGGCACACATGTGTGCCCGTGTAAACGCCCCTTTAGGTGAGCTATATCTCGTTATATTTCCCAAGCAACCAGGGTACATTGTGCCAACATGGGTACTAGAAGTTTGGTTCAATGTGGCAAATCCATCCCATTGAATTGTCATATTAGCAAAACCTAATTTTTAATGTTTTTCAGTGCCGAAAGATATTGAGAAGGTAGATTTTAAAAAATTCGTAAAATGGTTCATATTTTGCACATACATATTGGGAGTAAATTTATCATTTGCATTAAAAGGAATTAATGATATTTAATTACAACTTTTTCATGTGAAACTAATTCATTATGAAAACAAAGATTAATAATCTTGCATAAGTAATAATAGGTAACTCTTAAAATCACAGGATAAATGACAATGTCTACCTATCTTATTAAATGAGTGACTTAAAAATGATTGCACAAATTCTTAAACTGGTGATAGAGTGTCCCTAGACAAACGTATGAAAAATATATAAATAACTGATCTAGATAAAAAGAGCCAGAGGTGAAAATTATGAACACTGGCAGTACAATATCAATAAACAAATAATAACTTATTAACGGATAAAATTTACTATCAAAGTATCAAGGTCATTATAAATATACTCTTCTTCAATTAGTTTACCATACTCTTATATATTATAGTTTTAATTTATAAAGCAGTCAGGACTAAAAATTCTAAATTTTCTTCGGAAGAAAATAAAGCACCTTTTCCCTGGTGGGCACAAGTGCCACTCTGAGTGCCAAAATAGCACCGAGTGCTGTATTTGCCCACCCCTGATATAGTGTATCAACGGTATATGGCTGAAACTTGATTAACATATCTTCAACATCTTGGACCAACATGGTTACAACATAACAGCCCATTCTGTCACCATGTTGGCTCATTTTGCAAAACTGTACTGCTTGGGATATAGCGCCCATTAACTGTGCTGCTTGTGATATAGCGCATAGTGTTTTTAAAATTTTCGACGAATTCTTTTTTGGCGAAATTTCCGGACACTTTGAATAAATAGTAATATTGTTATTCCCTCGTTTTACTTTCTATTCTCTACGCCCCCCTCCCCCGCTATATTATGATGATAATTATTGTTTTTTTATTGAACATTTTATGCGTGTATGGTTACTTTTATACAAGTGGATGTTTCATATCAGTGGTTAGGACTCCTTTATAATTTATCTCGCATGATACCAAAAAAATATTTATTGCTAAAAGTCATACTTAATGAGATGTATTCTTTCTACCAAAACAGTCAAGATTATCATCAATCGTAGTCCGTATTAACCTTCATTTTTTTTATTTTCAGGTGACTACGATAATTGAGACTTGTGTAGTCAGTCCATCGTCGGAGAACCTGACCCTGTGAATACATGTGGCTGCACATTCTACTGCGAGGACTGCACTAGGATAATAGAGACATACACTGAAAATCGAACACCCACGTGGTAAGTAAAATCACAATTTATCACGACACAGAATTATTACAAATTTGTGATGAGAGCGATTTAGGTCTCAAAATTGTAACCCCTAAAACATTTCTATGAGTTAGAATAAAAATGAAATGGTTTTTTAAAGGCTCTATTTAACATATAATAAAAGATCTCTGATGAAAGTTCAAAGTAGGGAAAGCATTCATTATGTGAGTAATTAGTTAAATACTTTGATTTATATAATTGTGTTACATTGAACAAAGAGCAATTTTAAGAACTGTAAAATATACTTAGTGAGAATTAAAATATAGTTTAATTTTAACTTATTCCAAGATTTCAAGTGGCCTAATTATGTATAAAGACGCTCCGAAAACGCCTATATATACTATATAGTCGCACACGTTTTCAGATGTAACAGTTAAGCGGGAGGTTCAATACATAGATGGAGCTTAGAAATAAAGCATATTAAAACATTTTTACGTATAATGATTCATTTTAGCAACGAGTCTATCTACAGACAGTTGTGCAACTCCATAATTAGCGGAGTAACTTTATAGTGTAGCGGAGTAACTGAATACTGTTCACAGGCACATTATATATTAACTCATATGCAACACCTTAATTAGCGGGATAACTAAATAGTTTAGTTGAAAGTTTCAAGTGCCAAATTGCAGTGATAACTTATATAACTATTCCTTTTGAAAATTCATTTTGAAGACAGAGATATATGTCCTTGGATCCTGAAGCGGATGTCAAACTAATATCAAATTAATTGATTTCTGTTATTTTTGTCATTATAGTGGTTTGTCAATTCATACATATTTTATGGCCATATAAAATGATTTACTAATTTTTTTTTTCTACAGGTTCTGCGTTTTATGCGATAATCCAAATTTGGATAAATTTGAAGATGAGCACATTAAACAAATTCTTCAGACTATTAGGAAACTTATGGTATTTCACAATAATCTTAATATCGGCTCTATTACTGCCAATCAATTCATACGGCCATGCAGAAAATAAGGAGATAGTAAGAAAATTCCCAACATATGAGGTAATTAACGTGAAGCCCGATGGACACTGTCTATTATACGCAATTGCTATTGCCTATTTGGACTCGAAAGAGATGGTATACAACGAACAATAAAGATTCAATTCGAATTCCTTGATGAAATTTTTAATGAAAGAATTTATAGGAGAATAGTAGCAAATAAACTGAAGAGACTAAAACTAAACCAATGGCAATTTAATTACCCGACTATTATGATCAATTGTATAAATACTTCATATTTAAAGATTTCGATTCTGACATTGTGGACTATGAAGATGAAACAGTATCGAAACTTGAAAATACATTTCGTAGAGACGTTTCACTCATGAAATCAAGAACGGTTAAGTTGATGATAAATTTGTTGAGATTGCATTACATCAAGACCACTATTATGTCTTTCTACCTCGCAAGCCTATTTGCGATGAAAATGTTTCCTCATTGGATAGTGTTAGGATGACAGATCATGCCAATTTTGAAGACTAATCTGATGAGGATCCTCCCAATAGTATATCTGCAATCTTCGAAAATGTTTTTGAAGATTTTTAGGTTACTGAGAGTATAGCTATATATACTCAAAATTATTTAGGTGTCTTTTGCTTTTCCCATAATCATTTTGTAGAACTAAAGTCACCAACTTTCCCTATCTGTTCATATAGAATTTGGAATGTAAAACCACCCTCCAAGAAGCTCGTCACATTTCTTGGTAAGTGACTGCATTCACGGAGTAGCTTTTCTGAATTCATTAGCGTCGTCACCGACGGTAGTAAATAAATTTGTTCATAAAAGCACTTTCCTTCCTGACTGCTTCTTCCAGTCCCTGTACTTAATTTGCTTTTGAGGTCAGCGATATGGTCTTTTGTCCTGAAGAAGACGTTAAACATATTACGTAGATAATATAATTTAATATATTCACTTCAGAATTATTTAGTGTATATATTATATTAAACATATTTTAGAAACAACCTGTCTCTTATATCTTATCCTTTCTTTATAGTTATTAGAAGATTGATTTGTAACTAATGTTCTTCTTTAAACATCATGTTATTTCAAACAGGAGCTATGCTTATGAAATATCATTAAATTCGTTCTATTTGAATAATATCTGATGAAGAAATATTTTAGTTGTTTTAACATAAATAATGATTTTGAATGGAAATCAGAACACTATATTCTAATGAATTATCTAAAATAACTTCCTACATGAATATCTCTACTTCTAGATGGTCTGCACCTTAATTCCTTAACATAAATCGGAAATAATCCATGCGTAATTTGAAACAAATTGAGATTATTCTATCAATTCATTTAAATAACTCTAATTTTGAAAGTTATTATTAGGGTTGTGACTTTGCATATATGTAGGTGAAACAATTCATATGCATACAAAAAACATATCCAAATCATTAAATGCATATGCAAACAGAAAAATTAATATGCAAATAGAAAATTGTTATTGAAATAAGTTAATTTCTGATATTCAAATTATAAACTTCTACATAATTAAGTGAAAGCATCCGGCGAATAAACATGAGCAAGATTTTTTAAACCATTTAAGAAATTTAATTTATTATAGACTAGGTTACGAGGTTTTGTCTCCGTTTTCTATGTCTAAGAACGGTATTGATTTAGAGACATCGAGACATGTCTCGAAATAAGTACCTCTTATTAAATCAGTGTAATTAAAGCGGGGCCTGCCTGTACGGCAAATAAATCAATGGATTTAGGAATATTTCAAAGTACCCAAATAATAATATATATATTCTCAGTAAAACAGGGTTTTAAATGCAATACTAATGGACGGGTATTATTTCTTAGCATGAAATCTTCAAATCTCCAATATGCCCAAACAAGAAAAAATCACTAGATTTGCAATCTGGAACAAGAATTCATACCAATTATGGGAACAATCATAATTCACCAGACACGGTAGACTTTCTTAATTTTGCAAGTGGTAAAAAACAAACAAGAAATCTACCGTCAGCAAAAAAAAAAAAAAACTCTAAGAGGAAACAATCAAAACTCAGGTGGACGGAGAATTCAAAACCCAGGTGGACGAAGAAGTCAAAACCCAGGTGGAAAAATCCATCAAGTGGCCAAGTCTTAATCAAACCCCCCGGAGACAATGGTCAAGAAATTCCAGGAAGATTTGAACTAATCCCCGAGCTGTTGGGTGAAAAAATCCATAGTGTAAAACAGTTTTCCACAGCAACATTGACCCATTTCCAGCAATTTTAAACGAACAGAATTGCTACGGGTGCTTGAGGAGGTAAAGTCTCTATCTCATGGGATATTGTCAGGCGGTAATCACGTCAGATGTCACTGTGATATAGTAATTAACGCACAGTTACATCAACAGGCTGGGGTACTAGCAATTATGACCCACTAAAACCGGTTCAAGAAAAATGTGGATAGTAAAACTTCTAAAGAAAAAGTATGAACTAACACGACAAAGATCAATGAATGAAAAACACATGACTAATAATTAGGGCACCTACAGTTCAGGGTCGGCACCTACAGTTCAGGGTCGGCACCTACAGTTCAGGGTCGGCACCTACAGTTCAGGGTCGGCACCTACAGTTCAGGGTCGGCACCTACAGTTCAGGGTCGGCACCTACAGTTCAGGGTCGGCACCTACAGTTCAGGGTCGGCATCTACAGTTCAGGGTCGGCACCTACAGTTCAGGGTCGGCACCTACAGTTCAGGGTCGGCACCTACAGTTCAGGGTCGGCACCTACAGTTCAGGGTCGGCACCTACAGTTCAGGGTCGGCACCTACAGTTCAGGGTCGGCACCTACAGTTCAGGGTCGGCACCTACAGTTCAGGGTCGGCACCTACAGTTCAGGGTCGGCACCTACAGTTCAAGCAATTTCAGTTGGTTTAATGATGAAAGTCTTACCAGGAATAGATTTAAAGGAAAGATTTCCTGATGATCAAACCTGCTACTAGGTGAACTTCTCAAATCTGGATTTTTATTTGGTCGATGACCAGTTTTCTCACGGACACCATAAGAGATTTCAGAAGTTTCATACACTCAGTCATCTGATATGACACCATCAATTTCTTCAGAATAGCTATGAATACTGATTCTCCATTCTAAATTAGTAAATTATACTGATATTAAACCTACCTACCTATCTAATAACACAGTCACTAAAGTACCGTAAAGAACCCTGACTTAGAGCCGGACTACAGCACTCAGGAATGCACAAAAAGAAATTATGATGAGATTCAGTTTTTATTAAAGCAACGGTTATTGCGTTCACCTTATAAAACGAATATCAGAAATAGTTAGGAATAGGGAGCTGCACACGTCTTATCTGTGTGAAATCCCGATCAGCCTAACAAACTAGATTTAAAAACATTAACCCGAACTAGGTGTCGCGAAACTAGCTTAGTAAAATTCATATCCTAACTCACCTGATGAGGACATTTATCAATCAGGTGTTAGTTTAAATCAGAAAATAAATAAATTAAATAAATTAATATTTCTTGATGCAACAAATCTGACACTTCAGTGTGCATATGTATAGGGTGATTTAGACTGATGATTTTTATTCTAGATTATTCAATACACTAGTCTCATTCGGTGATTGGCACATTTACAATACTAGGAGTGGTAATAATTTGTTATACCGAGGTTTAGAAGAGCTAAGTACCAAGCATCAATGAAGTATCAAGGAATTATGGTGTGGAATGAGATGTATGAGGATATAAAAAACTCCACATCTTTAAACGTATTTAAAAAGAAATATAGGAAGTTCCTTTTGAGTAGTTATAACTAGAATAATCGAGATCGCTATCTCTTTTGTGTGATTGGTTGATGAGTGTTTGAAAATTGAGTGATAGTATAATTCTTATTTTGGATTGCTCTGTACTACTTATTTTGTATTCTTAGCAGAGTTCATTGTAATTTTGACATATATTAGGTTAAATTTTATTATGTAATTACTCTGCGTTTAGACTTTCGTATTTTACGGCTTCACTTCAATTTTTAGTTCATTAGATTGGATTCCTCAGGTGGCATTTTGTTAGTTCATAACTCTATATTTAGAATTTTGTATTTTATCTGCTCCATTTTTTAAATTCATTCCTCTGTATTAAGCAGCATTCATTTTTTTAATATATTAGCTAGGATACCCATGAAGCGAAAGCTTATCGGGCCTCAAATTCCTTACCTCTGTGTAAATCTGTAGCGGGGACAAGATGTTCCGGACTTCTTGTTGAAGTTGTAAGGGAATTTTTGTATAATAAAACGATTTGTAAAACGAAAACCTCAGGAGATGTGCCTCATATGATATAATACAATAAATGTTTAATAATAATAAAAATCCTTTCTTTCGCTTCAAAGTGATGTATCTATAATGGTATTTGACTAATTTTAAATGCTTCTAATTCACAATTTAAAAATGACGTATCTGATGGAACACAGTGTATAATGAATAATATGGTTTTGATGATTTTTGCTGCAGACTATGATTGAATATTATGATTAACTTAGGTACAGGCAAGCCTCGCTTTAAGTACAACTCACTTTATTAAAAGTGGTACTTAATTCGAATCATGTTCCGAAATAAGAAACGTTCGTAGACATAGAAAACGGAGACATTTATTTTGTGATTATTTCACAAATTCACACGGTAACTAAAAAAAAATCAAAATTATCTATTAATTATTACTCACCTATACTGAGTGAGAGTTAAAGGTCCCCTCTACTCTAATTTTTTTATTTCTCTATGCATTAGAACTAATGTTACTGATAATAAAACTGCAAACCATTTCAAATTTGGTTCTATAGTTTTATTATATGTAATTTAAGATTTTTTCCGTTCTTTCTACTACACCTCTGAATTTCAAGCAAAGAGAAAGCCGATAGGCTAACACGATCCGACAAAATCAAAACAATAACAAAGCTGATTGATAGATATCAATAGATATCATTGCTACCGGTACCGTATTGTCACTCAAGATGTTCTTTGTGTTAATCGAGTTACTTTGTAACAAACTAAAAATGCTTGACAAAGACACCTGCCTACTTAATGAACGTTTTTTGATTAATTTGATTGAATTCCCATTTCAGCTTGATACCACAGCACTCCTATTAGGTATTCGTACATTAACTTAAAATGTACTATAATTTGGAGAATTGAGTCAATTGAGCTTTGGTCTAATATTATACTTTGTATCTATATGACTTTATTTTTGACCGATGTTCAGTTTCCCATCATTCAGCATGCATAAGGGCTTAGGCTAATTCTTATGACCTATTTTTTAACAATATATCATGCAGACACTGAGACAATTAAAGCCGACTCAAACTATGGAGCAAACCCTGCCCTACTTTCATATTTTAGGTACATAGGCTCTACCCAGGTAACATTTGATTATTTCTGGGATATTCCCGGGTTATCCCCAGCGATATTCCCCCGATATCCTTTTCATTGTTCCCTGGAATATTCCTATCTTACACTTTTCGCAATATTCCCTTTTGATATCCAGGGGATCTTTATGTGACATTTTATTATTTATTCCCGGAATCTTCCCTGGATATCAAGGGAACAGAAAGTGAATATCAAAACAGTTACCACCTCATTAACAAGGGAATGAAAATATGAAAGTGAATGGATATTCCCTCGATATCAAGGGCAACAAGAGGGAATTAAAATATAAATATTCCTGGAATCATCCCTGTATACCAAGGGAAGAGAAAAGGAATATCAAATCAGTTATCCCCTCATCAACAAGGGAATGGAAATACGAAAGTGAATGGATATTCCCTCGATATCAAGGGGAACAAGAGGGAATATTCCCTGAATATCTAGAATAGAGGAAGGATATAAAAATAAGAAAACCAAAATTAATATTTCCTAGCATATACAGCATTTGTACGTGTAGGTTTGACTTTACATGAATTAGTTGAATGATACATATTGTTATATACAAATTAAATGGAAATAAATAGAGAAAAGAAATGAAGAGCTGTTTTCGGGTCTCGAACCAGCATCTTGTTGATTTCTGCTTACGACGCTAACCACTCGACCACCCTGGACACAGTAGAAGTAGGATTTTTAATGAACTTTATTCAATATGATAACTCAAGTTTATCTTATCATCTATAAATATAGTTTCATATCTCATAGATTATTTCTTTTTTTCTTTTATAATAGTTTCTTGTATAATTTTTTGGAATCAACTAAATTTTAGTAATTCCTGGAATATTCCTTCAATATCCTTAGGGGATCAACAAATTTTCTGTAATTGTTGGAATATTCTCTCGATATCAATAGGGAATAAACTAAGTTTCATTAATTCCTGGAATATTCCCTTGATATCATCAGTAATTTAAATTTATTCTTGGAATATTTCCTCGATATCGTTAGTGGGTGAAGTAATTTTCACTAATCCTTGGAATATTCCCTCGATATCATTTGGGGTCACCTAATTATCTCTAATTCCTGGAATATTCCCTCGATATCGACTTATTACACTAATTCCTGTTATATTCCCTCGATATCGTTAAGGGATCAACTTATTTTCACTAATTCCTGGAATATTCCCTTGATATCGTTAAGGGATCAACTTATTTTCACTAATCCCTGGAATATTCTCTCGATATGTTTAGGGGATCAACTCATTTTCACTAATCCCTGAAATATTTCCTCTATATCATTTTACGATAGCGGATAATGAGGGAATATATAGTTATCGAGGGAATATTCCGGAAATATCTCAATGTTACCTGTTTTATGGAAAGCAGAGGTCAAAAATAATTATTTACGTGATTACATGGATATGGTACAAAACAATCATTATACACTGAGCCAAATTAATGAGAGCGCATTCTATTATTCATTGCAGCAACTCTTCCAATATTTGTTGATCCGCATCCCCCCCCCCCCCCCCAAACAGAAATGCCGTAGATCAAGTGCGGATAAAATAGCGAAAAATTATAAGTTTTCAGTACTTCCCCGGGACATAACAGGAGACCCTACGAATTACGCCTACAGCACATGATAGTTTCCTAGATAAAACACTGCACTGTTGATTAAAGTTAAGGTGACTAATGATTATACCCAGGAACTTGAAATTTGGAACAAGAGATATACGAGAGTCGTTCATTATGATATAGGTGAAGCCGAGAGATCCACAGATTTATGAGTAAACACCAAATAATTAGTTTTATCAGCATTAAGTGAGAGACGGTTTACATTTAACCACTGACCGACTTTAATCAATTTGTCATGAACATTGTAATTTAGTACTTCCAATATAAGATTGTTTGCAGTAGTTGCAAGTGTAGGACTAGGAGTCTATCACAGGTGGTGTCATCATTGGATCGGGTCTGATTAGGTGTTTGGAAAAGAATGAGGCTATAGTGCAAACCTCTTTATAATTGAATAGGGAATTTATTTTTTGTGGAAGTTAGTTTAGTAATTAGTTCATAGTCAATAAATTATTGATTTCCAATTTTAACGATCCACCCCAAACCCCAACTGGTCCACCAACTTAATAGTATATTTGGTATTTACTTTGAGATAAAATCGGTAACTATTTAATCAATGCAGAAATATAGATTTTTTAAGACAAATATTTGATAAATTTTCCTGGTAAAAAACTCTTGCCACAGTGTGACACCACTCTTGCCACAGTGTGACACCACTCTTGCCACAGTGTGACACCACTCTTGCCACAGTGTGACACCACTCTTGCCACAGTGTGACACCACTCTCTCCACAGTGTGACACCACTCTTGCCACAGTGTGACACCACTCTTGCCACAGTGTGACACCACTCTTGCCACAGTGTGACACCACTCTTATCTAATATATTAGGATTTCCAATATTTGTAAGATGTATGTACGGAGTTCTTTGGCGGTGACTGTTAATAAATTCTGTACCAACTTATGTATAAGGCTCGTCACTGCTACGGAACTCCACGTAAAATAACTTTATTTCGAGTATCGACAGATATTTCTCTGCCCTGATGCGGTGATGTACAATGTATCTTCGCATCTGGAGACTGGTCTTCAACTCTGGATCCACTTGTGCATAGTCGGGCAGAATCCTCACACACACTGATGTGGCTAGTGAACTGTACAGCGTCCTTATCATATCTATCTAAATTAGCATTGGATTAGTTATGGCAGGTTAAAACTTTACCACTATGTGAGACGTCTGGAATTCGCCACCGGAAGACATTTGTTCCAGGCTTACCGCTGTATCAAGGGTATGTGATGTAGCCTACTTGTTTCTAAGTCTGGTACAGTGAGGTTATTAATTTAACGTGGTGTAAATCGTTCCTTCCCAACCATTCATTGAATTACATTGAAGAGGGGCGTCTTTCTTTGAGCTATTTATGCTCCTTATAGAGTTCCATTATAATTTTAATTACTTTTCCACTGCTAAATAATAAGTAGAAATAGCATCCTAAATAAATTTCTTATGCCTTACTAGGCGATGTATCTTTTTTGGAAAAATTAGTACTTTGCCACGTATCTCTATTCACCCGAACTAGCAGATTTATTGGTGTATATTGATTAGACTGTGTGGTATTTTTCTATAAGGTTGTGCAGTGAAATTTGTCGAAATAATATGACAATCAGGGTTTTATTCATTTGCTTAAATGAGGGTAATGGTATATACGTATAAGCGTTAGGATAATCGTTAGTGGTTATTCTTTTGCACGTGAATCTTTCCTGTCCTTACTTCCTACTTCCTTACATAAAATCACTACTTTATATTTCAATTTTCATTCTTTGTTTGTCCTGTATTATCTTATCCCTTATATTCATCTTTTGCTAATTTTACCTTTTCCGTTGCATCTGTATTTTTGCTAAAGTATTTAAGTGAGTTCCAAGAGTAGTATAAGAATCAGCCGGCAGTTACCGTAATTGCGACTCTAGTGCTATATTTTTTTGGATTTCTAGGTTCATGATAACTTAGTGGAGTCTTCCTAATTATGTAAATAACTTTAAAACTGTTACTTCAAATGTCTACTAGTCGGGAAAGTACGGTATTGTGAAGGGGAATTCATATTGATTGCGACGGGTGGCTATCTTTGAGTTGAAATTTCTTTTTTCAAGTTTTCAGCATTCATATTTTTCTATTATTTAGTTTCGAGTATTTTATTTTTCTTGTTTACCAATTAGTATCAATTTGTTAATTTTCCATCGGGGTTTTCCAGGTTCACGGTTTGATAAAATTAAATGGTTTAATACCTGAAACTTATGTCCTGAAGCTAGCCGCTATAAATCAGTTATGAGAATTGATGAGAAAATAGCCCAGAACTAAAATATCTGGGTGTGCTACCCTAATTGAGCTGCTACCCTAATTGAGCTGCTACCCTAATTGAGCTGCTACCCTAATTGAGCTGCTACCCTAATTGAGCTGCTACCCTAATTGAGCTGCTACCCTAATTGAGCTGCTACCCTAATTGAGCTGCTACCCTAATTGAGCTGCTACCCTAATTGAGCTGCTACCCTAATTGAGCTGCTACCCTAATTGAGCTGCTACCCTAATTGAGCTGCTACCCTAATTGAGCTGTCCCTATTATATTTGTGTGACACTCCCTATTATATTTGTGTGACACTCCCTATTATATTTGTGTGACACTCCCTATTATATTTGTGTGACACTCCCTATTATATTTGTGTGACACTCCCTATTATATTTGTGTGACACTCCCTATTATATTTGTGTGACACTCCCTATTATATTTGTGTGACACTCCCTATTATATTTGTGTGACACTCCCTATTATATTTGTGTGACACTCCCTATTATATTTGTGTGACACTCCCTATTATATTTGTGTGACACTCCCTATTATATTTGTGTGACACTCCCTATTATATTTGTGTGACACTCCCTATTATATTTGTGTGACACTCCCTATTATATTTGTGTGACACTCCCTATTATATTTGTGTGACACTCCCTATTATATTTGTGTGACACTCCCTATTATATTTGTGTGACACTCCCTATTATATTTGTGTGACACTCCCTATTATATTTGTGTGACACTCCCTATTATATTTGTGTGACACTCCCTATTATATTTGTGTGACACTCCCTATTATATTTGTGTGACACTCCCTATTATATTTGTGTGACACTCCCTATTATATTTGTGTGACACTCCCTAATATATTTGTGTGACACTCCCTAATATATTTGTGTGACACTCCCTAATATATTTGTGTGACACTCCCTATTATATTTGTGTGACACTCCCTATTATATTTGTGTGACACTCCCTATTATATTTGTGTGACACTCCCTATTATTTTGTGCAAATATTATCTTGTTCTGTTTAATCTTTCGTAAATACATCCAATTTGAATTAGATGCTTGTTTCTTGTATTCCGCGAGCCCTGTGGTCAGTTTCTAGGTTTTCTCTCAGTAGTTATTATGCTAGCCTGGTAACTCTCCCTACCGCTACATAAATGGTGCCTAGACCAGGGACTCGTGGAATATTGGATAGGTGTTTGTTTCAGATAGGTGTATTTTTCACTTTATAATTTTCTATTTAGGAGTTAAAAATTATTATTTAGTCATTTTCAAATGGCAATTTTCTTTTAGGTTTTTTTTTTTTTTTTATGGTTGATGCATTAAACAACAATTGTTGATGCATTAAGCGCTAAACTCTATGTCTCATTTGTCTACTTATTTAATTTCATCATGTTATCTGGTAAACTAACTCCTTTCGATTGTGACTCTGGATGGCCCGTTATTTCTCCCATCATAGAGGAAGAGGGCGCAGATGGAGGAACTTTCAAAGTAAATAACCATTTGAAGAGTAACTCTGATCTCATGTGGATGTAGTGGGAACTGGTGTTAAACCTCGTGTGCATAAAAATGACAAGTTTTCGGGTCATATAGACAAATCTCCGCTGGATCGAGATCAGGTTGATGCTTTATTGAATAACGTATTTAGACTACAGCAGATTCTGTCTCATTTTACTGACCATAAAGTTCGATCTTCTTTCCTAAAAGGGGAAATTGTAGATCCTCATTCAGACGATCACTTGCATTCATTAGATTCGATATTGCAGTGTGTGAGTCCATTTGGGGAATTCGATAGGAGGGGTTCTTCCTTTATTTCCTCTGTTGTTTTGTGTCTAGAGGGATTTCCAAGCGACATCAATATGATTTTCCCTGTAAAACAATCATTTGTAAAATGGTCTTCATACCTAAGAGATTTAACAGAGTGACTATTGGTTTAGGTATACTAAACGTAGGGATGTTCATAAGGATGCACATACATATTCTTATGATGGTTTGAAGGTCCAATTTGAAAGTACCGGAGTAAAACCAGGAAAAGAATCTACCGGATTTGTAGAAAGGAGGCATAAGAAACCAATTATCGCCTCTTCTGATTCAGAGAAGGACTGTGAGAGGTCTAACATTTACCAGAGAAAGCAACGAATTTCTGATGTCGGTTCATCTTCGGAAAGTTCCTCTGGTCCATCGTCAGTTCCCATGGGAAGGCGCAAACAGTCGGAGAGTAATAGCAGCATAGAAAATGCATTCCTGAGAGCGTTGGAACAGATGGGTCGACAGAAAGAGGCTGTTCCCCCATCGGTATTCGACATAAATTACGGAGAATCGGTTTCCACGTTTCTCGAGGAGTATGATCTATATTTCCGGGAACGGTACGATGGGACCGACTGACAAAAGTCTAAATTATTGAGAGATTATTTGAAGGGCTCTGCAAGAAGGATGTTTGACGCTATTGACGGGAAAAGGCGGAGGTATTCAGATCTGAGGAGAAAGCTGTTGGAATGGGAAGCTAGTCAGGAAACTGACAGAATGACCCAATATGAAGCAAAGTGGACCAAGGCTAAAATCGAACCAGCAGAAACTCTCACCATATACGCACTTGACTAGAGAGATTGGCAAAAAGAACCTTCGAGTCAAAAGTTGAGAGAGAGAGAGACAACTAGTCAGAAAGTTCAGCAGAAGTGTTTCCAAGACTTTTGCCGAGGTTCTTGCTAGATACGCTCAAGAGCTTCCAGCAGCAGGAAGGGTATTGAACTGGGATTATGTTAAGAGGCTAGCGGCAGGACATGATAGACACGCTGCTGTGAACAATGAGCTGTACTCTTCTGATAGTGAACCTACCGCTGAAGTATTCTATTCTCGGAAAACGGACCACACTCTCATTCTTAAAGATTCACATTCCCACAAAAATCCTGATCAACCTGTGGTATCTCCTAACCTCTCTGATAAACGTAGATCTCCTACGAAGATGTTTTATTCTCGTGAACCCAATTTCAAAGTATCGGGGGGAAAGGATGGTCTCAAGAGGCTGATTTGTAGTTGGTGTGATAAAGTAGGTCATACCGAAGAACGATGCTGGAGGAAACATGGTCTGTGTTTAATTTGTGGTAGTGGTGAGCATATGAAAGGTAGTTGTTCGCGAAATGATAACCAAATTCAGAAAAGATTTCCATTAAGAAGCAAGACATGTGGGTTAGAACATAGGAATCGTGAGTGTTTGCAGAGGTCGTCAAACTAGAAAGCTCTGAATCAAAGGAGCTAGACTCAGAGCAAAGACATAGCTTCAATGACTATTATACTGCTGACGATAGGATGCGCCATCTAGAGCAAGTAAGCAAGTTTTTTGACACAACTGCGCATTGCAAGAATAGTTCAGTAGTTGTCGAATCTTGTGTTTCGGAAGGTGACAACTCGTGTGAAGCAAACATAGATTTAGTTGTCAGAGACACTGAGCGACTAATAATACCGATAAAAGTTAGAGGTATTCTTACTGAGGCTCTCATAGACACTGGTGCTACTCATAGCATGGTTAACAGTGACTGGTTAAACAAGAACCAATTTGATTTCAAAGAAGATCGTACAACTAGGTTGCGTGCTTTTGGATCCTCTAGTCTTGTTTCTTCAAATGGTATAATTGATCTGCATGTTTACATAAATGGAATTAGAATGAAACTTAGTGAATTTTTAGTAGTTGAATCAGACAGAGCGTCAAATGTCCCTATTGTGCTGTCTGAGAATTTTTTTGTTTTGAACTCTATAGAAATAATTCCAGAACCAGGAATTATAAAACAAATCTTGGAACAGGGTGATATGGTACTTTGGGATAGAAGAAACGGAAAAGAGAGTCCTCCTGTCTTCAGAGGAGTGAATTGTGTGGTTTCAGAGACTACTAGAATGGACCCTAACATAGTTACCAGGATTCCTGTAACTTGGATTGGATCTACTTGCGATCTACCTATGGACAAGTCTCTATTCCTGCTGGAGGGATCTACTTCGGTAAAGTCTATAGACGTAGTTGCTGGTATATCGGATCGTGCCGAAGATATTTTGGTAGTTTATCGTGGAGAAACTCCCTACAATATTGCTTGCGGGGAAACTGTTGGTCTAATTTCTACAATTTTGGAAACTGATTTTCCAGATGGGACCAACGAAAAATCGGAAGAACAGGTCCAAGTGTCTGTAACTGCTTTGGAGGCCACATCCAGCCAAACTGTAGAAGAAACACCTACTTTAGAAAGTATGGTCAACCTGACTCATTTGACTAATGAACACGAAAACCAGGTAATGGATATGTTGCACGGGGTGGCTGGAGTTCTGAGTACTGGGGATACAGATATGGGAATTCTGAATGTGGATCCTCATAACATACAATTGCTTAACTGTTCTCCAATCTATCAGAAGCCTCGTCGGTTTAATGATAGAGTAAGTGGTTTGATTAAGGCGCAGTGTGATGAGCTCCAACTTCTCGACATCATCGAGCCAAGCAGGTCACCTTGGTCATCTCCTGTAGTTCCCGTGATGAAGAATGATGGTACCCTGAGAATGTGTGTGGATTATCGGAAGCTCAATGAGGTCACGAAACCCGATCGGCATCCGGTGCCCAATTTAACAGACTCTGTGTACAGCTTACATGGTGTTAAATACTTCACTAGCCTCGACCTTGTGAGGGGTTATTACCAGTTACCACTTAGCAAAGAGTCCAGAGAGCTGACTGCATTCTCGGCACCTCATGGGCTTTTCCAGTTCCTTAAGCTTCCGTTTGGTCTTCGTAATGCCCCCGCAGCATTTCAAAGATCAATGCAGGAGGTAACCAGCGAGTTCCCTAAAAACCAAGTAATCGTTTATATTGACGATGTGCTCATTATGAGTAACAACTTCGAAGACCACTTAGATTTAGTGAAGAGTCTTGAATACCTTTCTATCCTATGGTATTAAAGTAAAGCCGATTAAGTGCAGTTGGTTTAAAGATGAAGTGGACTATCTCGGTCATCGCGTGGGATCATTAGGTGTCAAGAAGTCGTCTAAATATGTGGAGAAAGTAAGACAGTTCTCCAAACCACATACAATCGGAGAATTAAGACAATTCCTTGGTCTAGCCAATTTCCAACGGAAGTTTGTTAGCAACTTTTCATCAGTCCAGAAACCTCTCAGTGAAAAGACAACTGGTCCAAAGCGCAAAACCTTGACATTGGACACCTATGATGGAAGATGCTTTTGAGAAGTTGAAGGAGTTGATCTGTGAAGATGTCATGTTGGCTTTTCCAGACTATCGGGAAGATGCTAACCCTTTACAATTGTATGTTGATGCTTCTGGTTATGGCGCAGGGGCTTGTCTGTCGCAGCTACAGGGTGAAGAAACCCGAATTATTGCATATGCGTCAACAACTTTCTCTAAATCTGAGAAGAGCTACTCCACGATTGAGCGTGAGTTGGCTGGTCTACGATGGGCTGTCAAATCTTTACGTCCTTTTCTAATGGGATGCCATGTGGAGATTCTAACAGACCATCAACCACTCGTATATTTACACAATATGCAGATACTCGACAGCCGTTTGGCCAGAACCCTAGAAGATCTTTCAGCTTTTGACTATAAGATTGTTTATTTACCTGGGAAGGATAACTTTGTGGGTGATTTGTTGTCGCGGTCTCGACCTCTGGAAAGCTCAACGGACCCTCCTGTGGTTTATGGGGAAGGTGTTCTTCCTACGGCGGTTCACGTTGTTAAAGTGGTTCCAGGGGGTGGGGACTCGCTGTTTGAGTCATTATGTGTACTGATGGATCATTTGGATAAACCGCCTAAGCCAAGTATTGCAGTTGGTGATGCGAAATCGTTACGTCGGTTATTGGTTGCTGACATAATGAAGAATCCAGATGATTATGATCTGAAACTAAGTAAGGGAGGTAAGAAAAAGTTAAAATTGATAGAACTACCAGGGCAATTACCATGTATGGAAGTTTTATGTGCTTTTAGTAAGTTATTTGAGTGCAGAGTGCTTGTCCATTATGGTGCGAAGAACTCTATTTGGTTCTCACATAAAAATGAAATCAGAAGTCAATCATCGGTGGTTCATTTGCAGTGTCTATCTGGAGTTCATTTTAACCCGGCAATAGCAATGAATTCATATACCCTTCCAAATGAACAGTGCCTGGGTAGAGAACCAATCCATGATTACCAAACTTCTGAGGAGATTGAGGATGATGGAGTAGTAGATTTTCCTCATATAGACGCTGTGGTTGGTGGATCTCTCAGTTGTGAAATCCACGAGCAGTCCCATATAGCTTGTGTGCAGGTTATGGTATCAAAATTCATGCGTTGTGCTCTATTAGATACAGGAGCAGAGATAAGCTGTGCTTCAGCCAGTTTCATAGAATCGGAACAGATTGAAGTGGATAATGTGAAAATGGTTATCCACGGACTTGGTAAGGCTAATACTAAAGTTCTTGGCATGGCGCATATTCCAATAAAATTGGAGAATATGACTGAGCCAAAAATGCAATTGGTAGCAGTCGTAGCAGATGATGTTTTCCCTTCATGCTTAATTCTCGGGATTGATTTTATGAAATCTATTAATTTGACTATTAATTACGAGAGTAAATGTTACAGAATTGGCTCTGGTTCTGATGTGCAGTTTGCTTCTTGGACCAGCCATGGCGGAACGACTGCAATAGCAATGACCTCCCACGTGTCTATTCCGAGTTCAGCAAAGGTTATATGTGTTGGAGTTGGTAATATGAGTCTGAAATTTGGTCTTTCTAGAGATGAGTCTGGTGAGCTAGATGGATTTTCATCTATACTTACGTTAGACCAAGTAGCTGATATGCAGGGGAAATGTGAAATTATAAGTCGTGTAATATTTGCATTAACTACTGATACGTGGTCTAATGATTTGAATCAATATAAGAGATTTTCTGATCATTTAATTGTGCATAATCATATTCTTACTTATCAAAAAGAAGGTATTCTTTCATATGTCGTGCCTTTTCAGATGCTTGTGGAGATCCTCCTTGTTGCTCACAACAGTATGGCGCATCTTGGACGACACAAACTCCTCCAATTGGTGGGTAAACACGTATGGAACCCTGGTTTGTATCATGTGGCAGGAGATGTGACAGCAAGCTGTGAAACCTGTCAGAAAGGGAAAGTTACTCCTACGGGATCTCCTCCAGTTCGTAAAGTTCAAACTGAGAGACCTTTTCAGTTACTGGCGGTCGATCTATTGTTACTGCCTCGCTCTGGCCCCAACATAGGATGCCTGGTAGCAATGGATCACTTCACGAAGTGGTTGTGCGTGGTCCCTATCACGAACAAGAAAGGCAGTCATATCGCGAGGCAGTTCGAGCAAAGAATATTGCCTTGTTGCATTGCTTCTCCTGAAAGAGTTCTAAGTGATAACGGAGGGGAGTTCAAGAGTGAAGAGTTCAATGATGTTTTGGACAGGTACAACATTGAGCACACTTACACGACCGCGTATAAACCTAGTTCAAATGGCCTGGTCGAGAGAGCCAACCGAACTTTGTTGGAGCTACTTCGCGTGGAGGGTGTACAAGGAGGAAAATGGTTGGATGCTCTTCCGAAGGTGGTGATAGTTCACAATGGAACGTACCACTCTGCTCTGGAGTCATCACCATCAGATATGATACTTGGAAGTGTACATAACGTAAGGGACAAGTTGGGTATACCAGGTGATTTTTTAGAAACCTGGCGTGATGGAGGGAGAAACTTCAAAACTCATGAAATAGGCGAGGAGGTGTTGAAGAAAATCATTCCAGCGGGGAATGAAACAACGGAGAAGTTCCGTCCAAGGTTTCATGGGCCACTTAAAATAACTCAAGTTAATCAAAATGGTGTTACGTACCAGGTGGAAGATCTTGAAACTAACAGGATTTCAAAAGTTCACCATAAACAGTTAAGAAAATTCGTGCGGCCTCCGTCGTATATTATGGACCATCCGTATTACAAATCTTTGAAGACTAAACAACCTGGCCAAAGTACAGTTGAAAACGATAGGATAGTGATAAGCTGTGGTATCGTGTCTGGAGCTGTAAGCGATTCTTCTACGTCCGCTGATTCTACGTACTCGGAAAGTGACGAAATTCATCAATCAGTCGACAGTGATCAGCAGCAGATTCACCGAAAATCGGACATCAATGATCTAGATTATTGGTTTGGTAACAATCCTAATAAAACGTCGGAAGTTCAGCACGTCAAGGAAGAATATATAAACCTGGATGATAAAGTTCTTCCTCCTAGCCCTAATGCCATAAAAAGCTCTATACCGTTCAGTTGGCTGTTAGATTTGTCCTCTAGTTCTTCTCCTGGTGGAGCGAGTATGCAGAAATCAGGTGAAGATGGGGCATGCCTTGTCAGTCATGAAAGTAGCCTGCATGAACGTACCCGTGAATGTAGTGATGATGCTGATCCATTCAAACAAACCGATCATACAATTTTCAGTGAAAATATAGAAGATTGGGATATGAATTTGTCGGTTTCGTTAAGTAATTTATGTGAAAACTCTGTAGAAGCTGCTAAAAGAAGGTGTAACGAGATCCTGGATGCTGGTTTAAAAGGTCTACATAATACGAGCAGTATCCTCAAATTAGCGCTAAGTTTGAGCTCTTCTTTATCATTTGGTGATGAAAGTCATTGTTTGAGACAGTCCGTCGTACTCGACAAATTGAATGAATTGGAATCATTGGTTCAAGATTTAAACAGGAGTCTGTCTTCTAACGGTGATGAAAAGTCCAGCGATGACATCATCAATCAAGACTGTTACAGTGGTGTTCTTAGGCGTATCAATCCTCTCTACGCTCCAACAGTCTTGCAGCCATTGACTATAATATCAGACTATGAAGAACCACCAAGTTGTCCAGATTTGAACGTGAGACGGATTCACACCCGTTCTAGAGGACCTGTTGGTGAAATAGCAAATGTACAAGTGAAGACTCTTGAATATAAGAAGAGAGCCAAGGAAAAGAAGTCAGAGTAACTGATGCTACAAACTTCATAACTCGCGCAATAGCTCTTAAGAGGGGAGGAATGAAGAGGGGCGTCTTTCTTTGAGCTATTTATGCTCCTTATAGAGTTCCATTATAATTTTAATTACTTTTCCACTGCTAAATAATAAGTAGAAATAGCATCCTAAATAAATTTCTTATGCCTTACTAGGCGATGTATCTTTTTTGGAAAAATTAGTACTTTGCCACGTATCTCTATTCACCCGAACTAGCAGATTTATTGGTGTATATTGATTAGACTGTGTGGTATTTTTCTATAAGGTTGTGCAGTGAAATTTGTCGAAATAATATGACAATCAGGGTTTTATTCATTTGCTTAAATGAGGGTAATGGTATATACGTATAAGCGTTAGGATAATCGTTAGTGGTTATTCTTTTGCACGTGAATCTTTCCTGTCCTTACTTCCTACTTCCTTACATAAAATCACTACTTTATATTTCAATTTTCATTCTTTGTTTGTCCTGTATTATCTTATCCCTTATATTCATCTTTTGCTAATTTTACCTTTTCCGTTGCATCTGTATTTTTGCTAAAGTATTTAAGTGAGTTCCAAGAGTAGTATAAGAATCAGCCGGCAGTTACCGTAATTGCGACTCTAGTGCTATATTTTTTTATATTTCTAGGTTCATGATAACTTAGTGGAGTCTTCCTAATTATGTAAATAACTTTAAAACTGTTACTTCAAATGTCTACTAGTCGGGAAAGTACGGTATTGTGAAGGGGAATTTATATTGATTGCGACGGGTGGCTATCTTTGAGTTGAAATTTCTTTTTTCAAGTTTTCAGCATTCATATTTTTCTATTATTTAGTTTCGAGTATTTTATTTTTCTTGTTTACCAATTAGTATCAATTTGTTAATTTTCCATCGGGGTTTTCCAGGTTCACGGTTTGATAAAATTAAATGGTTTAATACCTGAAACTATTATGTCCTGAAGCTAGCCGCTATAAATCAGTTATGAGAATTGATGAGAAAATAGCCCAGAACTAAAATATCTGGGTGTGCTACCCTAATTGAGCTGCTACCCTAATTGAGCTGCTACCCTAATTGAGCTGCTACCCTAATTGAGCTGCTACCCTAATTGAGCTGCTACCCTAATTGAGCTGCTACCCTAATTGAGCTGCTACCCTAATTGAGCTGCTACCCTAATTGAGCTGCTACCCTAATTGAGCTGCTACCCTAATTGAGCTGCTACCCTAATTGAGCTGCTACCCTAATTGAGCTGCTACCCTAATTGAGCTGCTACCCTAATTGAGCTGCTACCCTAATTGAGCTGCTACCCTAATTGAGCTGCTACCCTAATTGAGCTGCTACCCTAATTGAGCTGCTACCCTAATTGAGCTGCTACCCTAATTGAGCTGCTACCCTAATTGAGCTGCTACCCTAATTGAGCTGCTACCCTAATTGAGCTGCTACCCTAATTGAGCTGCTACCCTAATTGAGCTGCTACCCTAATTGAGCTGTCCCTATTATATTTGTGTGACACTCCCTATTATATTTGTGTGACACTCCCTATTATATTTGTGTGACACTCCCTATTATATTTGTGTGACACTCCCTATTATATTTGTGTGACACTCCCTATTATATTTGTGTGACACTCCCTATTATATTTGTGTGACACTCCCTATTATATTTGTGTGACACTCCCTATTATATTTGTGTGACACTCCCTATTATATTTGTGTGACACTCCCTATTATATTTGTGTGACACTCCCTATTATATTTGTGTGACACTCCCTATTATATTTGTGTGACACTCCCTATTATATTTGTGTGACACTCCCTATTATATTTGTGTGACACTCCCTATTATATTTGTGTGACACTCCCTATTATATTTGTGTGACACTCCCTATTATATTTGTGTGACACTCCCTATTATATTTGTGTGACACTCCCTATTATATTTGTGTGACACTCCCTATTATATTTGTGTGACACTCCCTATTATATTTGTGTGACACTCCCTATTATATTTGTGTGACACTCCCTATTATATTTGTGTGACACTCCCTATTATATTTGTGTGACACTCCCTATTATATTTGTGTGACACTCCCTATTATATTTGTGTGACACTCCCTATTATTTTGTGCAAATATTATCTTGTTCTGTTTAATCTTTCGTAAATACATCCAATTTGAATTAGATACTTGTTTCTTGTATTCCGCGAGCCCTGTGGTCAGTTTCTAGGTTTTCTCTCAGTAGTTAATATGCTAGCCTGGTAACTCTCCCTACCGCTACAACATACCATATATAAAATTAATACCCTTCAATATTTAATTAGCATAAAGCTGCCAAATTACTCCATTACTCTTATTACTTGTTGGATAATCTTATTCCAGTCGATATGATAATATATATTATCATATCATGAATTACTAACTTACTATTACTCTTTATGTTCTATCGAACTAAATTACCTTTAATTACAATTAAGTAACCATAAGGTTACATTACTAAAACTAAAGTACTTTATTGAATCCTTTCTATTTTCATTCTCATAGTTTCATTCCACAACTTAATTATTCTATTTTTTTATCTACAGGTGATTGTCAGCGAAACACAGCTGCGCTCCTTCATCTGCGTACTTCATCATGTTACAGTTTTAAACTTTAACTTTTAACTGTTATTAATACTGTTGCAGTTTGTACTTCATCAAAATAAAACTTTAGTATTTGATCAATTTTTGTTATATACCTTTTTATAAGCTATAACTATTAAATAATTACTGAAGTACTAAACTAAAATTGAATAACCAGTACTAAAATTAAATAACTTAAATTACTAAATTCAAGATAACTCTTGCCACAGTGTGACACCACTCTTGCCACAGTGTGACACCACTCTTGCAACAGTGTGACACCACTCTTGCAACAGTGTGACACCACTCTTGCAACAGTGTGACACCACTCTTGCAACAGTGTGACACCACTCTGGCAACAGTGTGACACCACTCTGGCAACAGTGTGACACCACTCTGGCAACAGTGTGACACCACTCTGGCAACAGTGTGACACCACTCTGGCAACAGTGTGACACCACTCTGGCAACAGTGTGACACCACTCTGGCAACAGTGTGACACCACTCTGGCAACAGTGTGACACCACTCTGGCAACAGTGTGACACCACTCTGGCAACAGTGTGACACCACTCTGGCAACAGTGTGACACCACTCTGGCAACAGTGTGACACCACTCTGGCAACAGTGTGACACCACTCTGGCAACAGTGTGACACCACTCTGGCAACAGTGTGACACCACTCTGGCAACAGTGTGACACCACTCTGGCAACAGTGTGACACCACTCTGGCAACAGTGTGACACCACTCTGGCAACAGTGTGACACCACTCTGGCAACAGTGTGACACCACTCTGGCAACAGTGTGACACCACTCTGGCAACAGTGTGACACCACTCTGGCAACAGTGTGACACCACTCTGGCAACAGTGTGACACCACTCTGGCAACAGTGTGACACCACTCTGGCAACAGTGTGACACCACTCTGGCAACAGTGTGACACCACTCTGGCAACAGTGTGACACCACTCTGGCAACAGTGTGACACCACTCTGGCAACAGTGTGACACCACTCTTGCAACAGTGTGACACCACTCTTGCAACAGTGTGACACCACTCTCACCACAGTGTGACACCACAGTGTGACACCACTCTCACCACAGTGTGACACCACTCTCACCACAGTGTGACACCACTCTCACCACAGTGTGACACCACTCTCACCACAGTGTGACACCACTCTCACCACAGTGTGACACCACTCTCACCACAGTGTGACACCACTCTCACCACAGTGTGACACCACTCTCACCACAGTGTGACACCACTCTCACCACAGTGTGACACCACTCTCACCACAGTGTGACACCACTCTCACCACAGTGTGACACCACTCTCACCACAGTGTGACACCACTCTTGCAACAGTGTGACACCACTCTTGCAACAGTGTGACACCACTCTTGCAACAGTGTGACACCACTCTTGCAACAGTGTGACACCACTCTTGCAACAGTGTGACACCACTCTTGCAACAGTGTGACACCACTCTTGCAACAGTGTGACACCACTCTTGCAACAGTGTGACACCACTCTCACCACAGTGTGACACCACAGTGTGACACCACTCTCACCACAGTGTGACACCACTCTCACCACAGTGTGACACCACTCTCACCACAGTGTGACACCACTCTCACCACAGTGTGACACCACTCTCACCACAGTGTGACACCACTCTCACCACAGTGTGACACCACTCTCACCACAGTGTGACACCACTCTCACCACAGTGTGACACCACTCTCACCACAGTGTGACACCACTCTCACCACAGTGTGACACCACTCTCACCACAGTGTGACACCACTCTCACCACAGTGTGACACCACTCTCACCACAGTGTGACACCACTCTCACCACAGTGTGACACCACTCTCACCACAGTGTGACACCACTCTCACCACAGTGTGACACCACTCTCACCACAGTGTGACACCACTCTCACCACAGTGTGACACCACTCTCACCACAGTGTGACACCACTCTCACCACAGTGTGACACCACTCTCACCACAGTGTGACACCACTCTCACCACAGTGTGACACCACTCTCACCACAGTGTGACACCACTCTCACCACAGTGTGACACCACTCTCACCACAGTGTGACACCACTCTCACCACAGTGTGACACCACTCTCACCACAGTGTGACACCACTCTCACCACAGTGTGACACCACTCTCACCACAGTGTGACACCACAGTGTGACACCACTCTCACCACAGTGTGACACCACAGTGTGACACCACTCTCACCACAGTGTGACACCACAGTGTGACACCACTCTCACCACAGTGTGACACCACAGTGTGACACCACTCTCACCACAGTGTGACACCACAGTGTGACACCACTCTCACCACAGTGTGACACCACAGTGTGACACCACTCTCACCACAGTGTGACACCACAGTGTGACACCACTCTCACCACAGTGTGACACCACTCTCTCCACAGTGTGACACCACTCTCTCCACAGTGTGACACCACAGTGTGACACCACTCTCTCCACAGTGTGACACCACTCTCTCCACAGTGTGACACCACTCTCTCCACAGTGTGACACCACTCTCTCCACAGTGTGACACCACTCTCTCCACAGTGTGACACCACAGTGTGACACCACAGTGTGACACCACTCTCTCCACAGTGTGACACCACTCTCTCCACAGTGTGACACCACAGTGTGACACCACAGTGTGACACCACAGTGTGACACCACAGTGTGACACCACTCTCTCCACAGTGTGACACCACAGTGTGACACCACAGTGTGACACCACTCTCACCACAGTGTGACACCACAGTGTGACACCACAGTGTGACACCACAGTGTGACACCACTCTCACCACAGTGTGACACCACAGTGTGACACCACAGTGTGACACCACTCTCACCACAGTGTGACATCACAGTGTGACACCACTCTCACCACAGTGTGACATCACAGTGTGACACCACTCTCACCACAGTGTGACATCACAGTGTGACACCACTCTCACCACAGTGTGACACCACTCTCACCACAGTGTGACACCACTCTCACCACAGTGTGACACCACTCTCACCACAGTGTGACACCACTCTCACCACAGTGTGACACCACTCTCACCACAGTGTGACACCACTCTCACCACAGTGTGACACCACTCTCACCACAGTGTGACACCACTCTCACCACAGTGTGACACCACTCTCACCACAGTGTGACACCACTCTCACCACAGTGTGACACCACTCTCACCACAGTGTGACACCACTCTCACCACAGTGTGACACCACTCTTACCACAGTGTGACACCACTCTCACCACAGTGTGACACCACTCTTACCACAGTGTGACACCACTCTTACCACAGTGTGACACCACTCTTACCACAGTGTGACACCACTCTTACCACAGTGTGACACCACTCTTACCACAGTGTGACACCACTCTTACCACAGTGTGACACCACTCTCACCACAGTGTGACACCACTCTTACCACAGTGTGACACCACTCTTACCACAGTGTGACACCACTCTTACCACAGTGTGACACCACTCTTACCACAGTGTGACACCACTCTTACCACAGTGTGACACCACTCTTACCACAGTGTGACACCACTCTCACCACAGTGTGACACCACTCTCACCACAGTGTGACACCACTCTTACCACAGTGTGACACCACTCTCACCACAGTGTGACACCACTCTTACCACAGTGTGACACCACTCTCACCACAGTGTGACACCACTCTTACCACAGTGTGACACCACTCTTACCACAGTGTGACACCACTCTCACCACAGTGTGACACCACTCTTACCACAGTGTGACACCACTCTTACCACAGTGTGACACCACTCTTACCACAGTGTGACACCACTCTCACCACAGTGTGACACCACTCTCACCACAGTGTGACACCACTCTTACCACAGTGTGACACCACTCTCACCACAGTGTGACACCACTCTTACCACAGTGTGACACCACTCTTACCACAGTGTGACACCACTCTCACCACAGTGTGACACCACTCTTACCACAGTGTGACACCACTCTCACCACAGTGTGACACCACTCTCACCACAGTGTGACACCACTCTCACCACAGTGTGACACCACTCTCACCACAGTGTGACACCACTCTCACCACAGTGTGACACCACTCTCACCACAGTGTGACACCACTCTCACCACAGTGTGACACCACTCTCACCACAGTGTGACACCACTCTCACCACAGTGTGACACCACTCTCACCACAGTGTGACACCACTCTCACCACAGTGTGACACCACTCTCACCACAGTGTGACACCACTCTCACCACAGTGTGACACCACTCTCACCACAGTGTGACGCCACTCTCACCACAGTGTGACGCCACTCTCACCACAGTGTGACACCACTCTCACCACAGTGTGACACCACTCTCACCACAGTGTGACACCACTCTCACCACAGTGTGACACCACTCTCACCACAGTGTGACACCACTCTCACCACAGTGTGACACCACAGTTTGACACCACTCTCACCACAGTGTGACACCACTCTCACCACAGTGTGACACCACAGTTTGACACCACTCTCACCACAGTGTGACACCACTCTCACCACAGTGTGACACCACTCTCACCACAGTGTGACACCACTCTCACCACAGTGTGACATCACTCTCACCACAGTGTGACACCACTCTCACCACAGTGTGACACCACTCTCACCACAGTGTGACACCACTCTCTCCACAGTGTGACACCACTCTCTCCACAGTGTGACACCACTCTCACCACAGTGTGACACCACTCTCTCCACAGTGTGACACCACTCTCACCACAGTGTGACACCACTCTCACCACAGTGTGACACCACTCTCACCACAGTGTGACACCACTCTCACCACAGTACAAGTACTCAAATAAAAAGTACTTTCAAATCTCAAGTACCAAGTACAATTACTATACAATTTTAAAACTAATAATTTAACTAACTGTTAACTCTGATAGTACATCATCACAGTGACTCTTTTCTCTGATAGTACATCATCACAGTGACTCTTTTCTCTGATAGTACATCATCACAGTGACTCTTTTCTCTGATAGTACATCATCACAGTGACTCTTTTCTCTGATAGTACATCATCACAGTGACTCTTTTCTCTGATAGTACATCATCACAGTGACTCTTTTCTCTGATAGTACATCATCACAGTGACTCTTTTCTCTGATAGTACATCATCACAGTGACTCTTTTCTCTGATAGTACATCATCACAGTGACTCTTTTCTCTGATAGTACATCATCACAGTGACTCTTTTCTCTGATAGTACATCATCACAGTGACTCTTTTCTCTGATAGTACATCATCACAGTGACTCTTTTCTCTGATAGTACATCATCACAGTGACTCTTTTCTCTGATAGTACATCATCACAGTGACTCTTTTCTCTGATAGTACATCATCACAGTGACTCTTTTCTCTGATAGTACA